>CM021109.1:469167684-469767684 GCA_007115665.2 Sequoiadendron giganteum
GTAGCCCTCAAAGTTGAGAATAGGTAGCTCTAATAGTATATCTCGGATCTACTTCATGGAAACACAGAACAAGTTCCTTTACTCCCACAGCTTCGACAGGTAGCCGCAGATCAACAAAGACTTGGTCATTTGGTCAATCGCGGGAAGCTTCTAGACAATTGGATTGAAGAATTCATTGTTGTAGGTTGACACCTCCTTACAAAGATATATCAGTTGAGGTTCAATGCACATGAACTTCGTTAGAAGATTCAACAGCTCGAGATATTCATAGCAGAACACAAGCCGAAAGACTTGATACTCATATCTCAGCTAGCAGCTGCTCATGATGCCATGGAAATAGAAGAAGATTAGAAGAAGGTTTTCGCTTGGAGAGAACAACATCTGTTCAAAGTGGAAACATATGATAGGATCTCTACAAAGATGGTCACAGTTTAGGAGAAGGTTGTTACAGCTCTCAGACTGATCAGCGAGTTCATCACTCAGATCCCATGCCAAGATCAATCTGAGGATGGTACATATGCTGAGTTAGAGGTAGTTCAGGCTGAGTTTGAGAGACTGGTTCATGATAACCTAGGTGGAGAGCCTGAGGCATCGAAGTTGGATGACTTCTTAGTGATGACTATCAGTTTTGAAAAGGCAACTTTAGAAATCAGAGACAGTCAGAGGGCAATTAGTGATGGAGAAAAAGAGGTAGACAGGTAGTTCATCATCATGGATAGCATCAAAGTGCCAGAGGATGATATGATCGACAATTTCCTGGATGAGGTGATAAAAAAAGAAGGCTTGTAGAAGACAACCAGTTAGGATCTGCAGTTATTTACGAGGATGAGTCGGAAGCAACAGTTAACTCAACACCATTTCTTGAGTTCTTATTGCTAATCTCATGCATGCCTATCTCATTCTTGGAGATATCTTCGCAGAAGGATAGACTTTCAATTAGGACTAGTTGAATGATGGTAGTTATCATTTAACTCTCTTTCAATAAGGACATGCATGTTGCACATGTCCATTTAGTCTTGTTTGTATCGGTTAATTGATGGTAGCTTTCCAATTAACTGTATAGTTTCATTTATTTAGACTTAGAGAATAAAATCCTGCATGCTGCGAGACTATAGTTGACTCAAGGTGATTTTAGGGTTCCCTACACCTTTGATGTCTATAAATAAGAGCTTTCAACTCATTTGTAAATAAATTTTGCATGCAATAGTAATATATTCCAAGCCACCTTGCCTGAAATATTGTTGTTCTTGTATCTATTCACGATCTTTTATTGTTATAATAAATAGCTGAGCCACCTTGCCTAAATGTTATTATTATGGTTTTTGTTCAAACTTAGTTAAATGGGGTTGCTAGTTTGATCATTTATTGTATGTGTGTCTCGCCAATGCAATTTGTTGTCCTAGTTTGCTTACCCTGTGTTGTGTTAATAATTATTCTTTTGATCTACGCCTCAGATAGGGGTCCCTCCTTGGAAATTTAGTGAGAAGAATTATCATCTATGTGTTGTTACCAATAAGTTGGTTGCATATCTACACCTTGGATATGGGTCCCTCCTCCTTGGAAATTTAGTGATTAAGCTTATCATTTGATGTCGTGCCTAATAAAATTCATAGTAGCCTATCCCTCGGATAGGGGTTCCTCCTCCTTGGAAATCTTGTTGTAGAGTTTTTCGTATAATCACATTCCTGCTCCTAATTCCTCATGCTCTGTTTTTCTTGAGGGAATAGGATAGATTAGATGCATTTAGTTTTAGTTGTAGTTAAGATTTGCAAAACTAGAGAAAATCCTTAGCTGCAACGTTCTTGGTTTCCTTAACCTTGTGCCTCTTCCAACTGAGTCAAAAAGATAGGATTTAGAATACTTTACTTTTTCACACATATCAGCAAAAGAGGGAGCTTCCCCTCCTAATTTGAAGAACAGTCATTACACACTGTGCATAGCTGTCTGTACCAACTCGCACTCCAGAGGTGCTAATTGTTACGCCAACAAAGATATAGTGAATCCATTGGCAACCATAACTCTCAACCCTTCAAATTTTTCAATCTTGAGGCATCTTCATGCTACAACTCCTTTGTTAGTGAAGTTGTGTGTATCACCTATATCAATAAGAGCAACAATTTTTTGCCCATTCAATACCATGGATGCTAAAATAATCATTATTCTATAGAATCGAGAGTTGAGCAAGAGTACATTCAATTTCCTTCTCTTCATCACTCTTTTGGTGCTTCTTTCTCCTCATTCTCCTCCAAAACAATTTTTTGATCTAAATTTTCTAATTCAAAAAATCATCAATTGAATGCACCTCTAATTGACAATTTTTACCTTTCTCAAAACACTTATGGCCTTAGGCCCATGACTCTTTGCATGTGAAGCTTAATTTTTCCCTAAGCTCATTTTAGAGGTCATCATATTTTTTTTGAAGGTAAATCTTTGAACTGATTTGAATCCTTGTTAAAATGTTTCTTGTCTTTTTCATTTTGAAAGGTCTTAGATTGAAATTTGTTCCTTGGAGCAACAAGCTCCACACTCCTTGTCTTCTTGGTTGCTTCTTGGAGAGTTGGTGGGTGAAAGGCATTAACCAGCCCTCTAAGTGGCTCAATTAGCCCTTCACTAAAAATGACTACAAGTCTTCTCTCTGAAATGTTGGACACCATAATTAAGTCTCTAGAAATCAGCAATGCAAGCATCCAAAGTCGCATGTTGTTTCAATTGTGTCAATTCTCTAAACTGCAATTTAGGATCATTTTTATCAAACCTCTCAATGAGATTATAAGTGAACTCATCATAGGTGGTGATGAGATTATGGCCTTGAGTCACCAAGTCATGATACCACCATTTATGGGCCAGTCCATCCAAATGCAATGTCGAAAACTTGATTGCATCCTCTTTCAACATTGGTCTTAAGGAAAAAAAGTTGTCCAACTTTTGGATCCATGCACTAGCATTACACTTATCACTACCATCAAAATGTGAAAGGGTCACCTTCCCAAGAGCTTGTTGATAGTCTCTCTACACCACATGACCTATATTGTTATCAACTCTTCCACCACCTCTCTTCTTCTTCTAATTCATGAATTTTTCAAGTGTCAAAATGTCTCTGATCTCCAATGGAAGTGTCACATATTCAACATGACTAGCCCTTACTTCATCCACCATTGGAATTTGGGCCTCAAGAATATCTTGAACCTCCTCCCTATGTGGAAATGTAGGTTGGAGAGGTCTAGCAACACACCCAACATCAAATCCACTAGTGTGACCACTATTACTATATTGATGATTGTTAGTGTTAGAAACACTAGCCCCTCCATTTTGAATTGAATGCCTTGAGTTCCATTCTAACCCATTTTTGCAAGAATTTGTGATCATGTCAAGCATACTACCAAACTTCCTTTCTACTCTAGTGTTCAAACTATTAGGTGGAGTATTCCCTTGTCTTTTTCTAACATGTTTCCTTATGAAACTTCAATACCCTTTGCTAAATTATGACAGGCTACTAGGACACCTAAAAAGCCTCTTCAATTGGGGTTTCAGACAACTAATATAGTTGTCTTCTTTTCTCTATTGTAGTATCTTAGTTCCCTATCACTTATAGATAAAAAATTGCAGCTACATGACAAGATTAGGAGCACATACTAGCAAGATCTCTAGCTTTGATACCACTATAATAACCACCCTAGATTATTTTTTTGAAGATATTGCAACTAAAAATGAAATTACAATGCAATATCTTGTTCACTTTCTAATCACTCAATTCTCATGATGGGCAAGCTGAGAGCATATGGTGAAGGGATCTACATGATAAAGTAAATTTCAGTAGTTGAAAGTAAATAACTTAGGCAAAAAGCTAATTAGGTACCACTTATTCAATGGAGTTCATATGCAATACTGAAAGGAAATATACTACATGCTTATTCAACAAAGTCAAAAATGATAGCACTTCCACTTATTCAATAGGAAGGAAAATTACAATGCTGAAAGGGTTAACCCACAAAAGTGGTTTACAATTTGAGTGAGGAAGGAAAAGTTGCAAAAAATGACCCCATGCAAAAAAAAATGATTTTTGGGGGTTCGAACGAACTTTTGGTTCGAGCGAACCATTAAATGTTGGGTCCCACATTTCTTGAAAAAATGAGCAAAGAAAATGGTTGTGGAAAGGGGGTTCACTTGAACCTTAGTTCAAACAAACCTTGGTTTGAGCGAATCCTCAGGGGTTCGCTCGAACCCCCCTTTTCCCACCTTCTCACCCTTTGACACCAAAAAATTGTAGAATTTTTTCCTTCAAAGCTCGGGTTGAGGATGAAAATGGAAAAGAATTCACAGACCCAACTGGATGATGGTATTCCTCAGAACGAGCTATCCAACGAATATAATTTTAATATGTTTTGGTTTTATTATGTATTTGTTTTTTTAGTTTTATTAAACATAGGTTTTTCATCGAAAATCAAACTCTCTATTCTGCACATGGGGAAAAATAGAAGATTATAAAAAAAATTAAAAATATGAGTGCACCAGATATTGAAGTCCTTGATCCAACAAAACAAAAATTGAATTTCGATACATACAAAAAAAAAATTGTTATATGGTCCGCCTATGTTTGAATTGTAATTGGTTTGACTTTGAAACTTTATTAAGGAAAAAATATTCAATAAAACACTATGAAACCAATTAGAAGCACTAGATATTGTAGTTACAAATCTAAACTCGAACAAAAGAGAATTTTATCCTTCATGGAAAAAAAGTTATGTGTTATATGGTGAGCGTCACTCCTTAAAAATGGTGTTTACTGAAAAAAAAACTAGTTTTCAAAGGAGATGGAAAAATAAGTGCAATCTGATTCCAAGAATTTTGAAAAAAATATGTTTAGAATTTATAGACAAAATTTCACAAATCACTAGTTTGCATCATCTTCAAATTCCTCATGGTTTAGCCGCTATCGGTGTCTAAAAGTGAAGATTTCGTTAGAAAAAATTAGTCAGTGTCTAGTTTGGCCAAAAATTGTAAACCAGTATTGTGGGATAACCCAGAAATGAAACATGGCTTCTTCCACTTATTCACTAGTGAGTTATTAAAATATTACCACTTGTTCAATGTGGCAAGTATCGACATTAAACCAAGATAAACCTCTCTGGTGGTACTACCATCCAGTGTTACAATGTTAGCTCACATAGAATCAAGCCAAATAGTAGTATATTTGTTGTTATAAAAGGTTGCTAAAAATGATAGTGGTGCTATAAATGCTGGTAATTCAATGGGATTTTTGTTACACCCAAACTAAACCCTTAAGCGTGGATAAATCAATATAATCAAGTTCCCACCAAGAAATTACTTTAGTTAATACAAATAGAAGCTAGTAGAAGTCTTCAACACTTTATCGTTGATATATTAGAAAACAAGTTTGAATATACTTTGTAGATATATTGCAACTAGACTAGGCAGTAATGAAGACACTTAGAGGTCTCACCAATACACACTAAACACACCCGAACTGGGTGATCCCACAATAACGGGTTACACTTTTTGGCCAAACTTGACATTGAAATCAACATTTTTTACTAGATCTTCACTTTCTTACACCTATAGAAGCTAAACCATTAAGAAGTTGAAGATGAAGAAAACTAGTGATTTGTGAGATTTTGTGTGTAGATTCTAATTATATTTATAAAAAAAAATTGTGAATCCTTTAATGTAATTTTTAATAACTTATTTTTTCTACTAAACAACATTTTTATAAAGTGATGGTTACTTCGGTCCACATAACTTTTTTTATAGAAATAATATAATTCTAATTTTTAAAATACAGATTTGTCACACCAATATCTAGTGCATGGATATTTTTTCATAATTTGTTGTATTTTTTTAATTAATTTTCCAAGTCAGAGTAATTCTAATTTGGACAAAAGTGTACTTCAGACCACATAACTTTTTTTTGTATGCATTTGAATTAACTTATTCTTTTTTTGTTGGAAAAAAGGACATCAATACCTAGTGCACATGTATTTTTTAGAATTTTTTTTCTCTATTTTCCTATTTTTCGTATGTGTGAAACAAAGACCTTGATGTTCATTGAAAAACCTATATTCACAAGAAATAAAAAATAAATATAGTAATGAAATTAAATATATTTAAAATTATACTTTTTGGGAAGCTTATACTAAGGGTTACATACTTACAAAACATAAATTTTAAATGAATTTATTTGATCCCCCAAAATGTAAATCAAAAGTGTTTTTTATCAGCATTTTGATAGGTGTAGAGGAGACTCTATTATAGGTATGGTTTAAAAATAATGGGGTTCTATCCAAGGGGCTTTGATCTAAGGGGGTTTGATCAAACCCTCTTTAATTAAAATCCTTTAAATGGAACCTTTAAAAACTTAAATCATTATATTTTCCAAAACTATGTGATTTTAGGCAAAAATCAAGATGTCTCAGAAAGTGTAGCCCATTATTGTGGTTGCACCCAACTGCAAGCAATAGTAATCTCTTTCAAAAAAACACATTACACACATCCCAAAAATTTGACAAGTAACATCCATCTACTACGTAAATAATTATCACTAATAAGTTTGAAATCTATGAGAATACTACTAGTCCACCTAGAACAATGACTATAAAATACATATAACTTAGCAATACTTCATTTGTTCATCATGAAAAGGCTTATGAGTGTTAAATATGACCAAGGCACCACCAAATGGAGTGATAAATATCCCTAAAAAAATGATTCTATTTTTTGTTCCCACATCCACCATCTAGGGTACAACCTATACCTAGACTATATGACCAACACTTCACATTACTTCCAAATCCTTACCAAGTGTATGACTAGCAAAGAAAACCAAAATTAGTGGATAACAACAAATAATATAAGAAAATACCTTACACCTACAATATATGGTACGAACTGGTATGGAGATGTACAACCTACCTGGAATTATACAACCAACAAAAAAACAAAAAACAAAAATCTTGAATAAACTCTTTCAAAACTTCAAAATAGATATTCAAACCAACATTTTGTAACATCAAAACATGTTAGAAACCTCCATCCCTACAACACTTAATTTGAAGCACAATGATGATCTATGTATGAAATCACACAAGTAGCTAGGGTGGTTTTCGTCCCTGAAACTAGTAACTCCAAGAGGGTTTTCATCTTCAAAATGCTTTAAAAGAACTCGGGTTCCTTTCAACAACATAACAATATCATTCACAAGTCTAAACTCTCGAATGAGCCCACATCCTCCTTATACAAATTTTTGAAGGAAAATAATCTATGCAAAATCCCCCAAGCCTAGGCATCCAGCTCAAAACACATCTTAATACCTTTTCAACAAGCTATTACAATAAGTTTTCCTTTCAATATTTCCAACATTAGACAACTTAAGTGAATTAATTAAATAATAATTCAATAGCTTACCAAAGTTGCAGAAAGCATTGAAACAACATTGAAATCAAACTCTAACCATACCACCATGATTCTGAAGACTTGGGATGATGATCGAAGCCAACCGAGTGACTTATTAAAAATAAACTACTCCAAGAAGTTTGGAGAGCACACCAAAAGTCAAAAAACACTTTTAAAAGTGTCATAATTATCCACATTGCCAATTGAGCTCATTTCCATGAATAAGAATCCTACAGTGTACTCAACTTGTACACTCCAAGAACTTTGGAGTTCTCCCAAGCACACCAATCAACCTATGAAAGAACTTGGAAACTAGGCTAATTGTGCACAAAACACTTTTGGTAAAAATAAGGACATTATCAAAGATTGGTTTGAGTGGATAAGAAGGAAGACATAATGGTACTGGAGTAAATTGAGGAAGAGACAAAGTGAGATGTTTTGCTCAACTTTAATTACCCAAGTCTAGGCTTGGAAGGTTAATGTGTTTCCAATAATTTGGAAAAATTGCTAAAGTCATTAAATGATTCACATGTAGTATAAATGTAATGTCCCGTACTTGAAGTATGCTTGGATTTTCCTTAAGAGACCACTACGCATTATAAAATTATTTAACAAGTAATATTTCATGGCAATTTATATAATAGATATTGAACTTAAGAATAAATGAACTATTAACATTTATGAAATAATGAACAACTTAAACTTGAATCTAATCTATAGAGTCCTTTTGAATAACCAATCATGGTAGGGATGGGTGAGAAACGCATGATAGGGCACTACAAGAGGAACATCCAACCAAGACAATTCCTTCATCTTAAGGACATCCAACCAAGACAATTCCTTTCATCTTTGGGACAACCAACCAAGATAATCCCTTTGGGATCATCAAAGCAAGACAATTCCCATATCACCCTTTAATATGTATCCTTGCCATCCTTACACATGGTTGCTTAAAGGAGATGTAAATTATAATCGTATAAACACATTCATTATTTTTCCTTATTTACCCATTTAGACATAACATATCTCACTTAATGCAAATCAATCATTATGAAAGTAACTATACATATATTTACATGCCTATCAGATAATGCACTACTAGAATTTGGTAAATAAATGACTAGGTGACTAAAAGTTTTAGTCACAACAACTAAAAACAACTAAATTGTACTAATGTTTTGCAACTCGGCTATAAATGAGTAAATAAATGACTAATTTTGTCGTTGACTAAAAAATTATTTAGTCACATAAATAAAAATGACTAAATAGTTAGTCACCAAATGCAAATTAGGAAAAAGAATTAAAAAACATTTCAGCCAATATGGTGCAATGTATTGGCACGATTCATGAAGTCATGTTTATTCGTGTTCATTTGAAACCTCATTCATTGCAGAGCTCGAACACATTATTGCAGCTGGTTAGTGTTAGAAACCAAGATCACCTGCATGCAATCACCTGTCACATGCAAAAGACATGCAAAACCAAAGAAGATGTTCTGTAAACCTCAAAGTAAAAATGCATTATTGAGAATCAATTATTACAAAGAGATCAATCCTTATGAAGGAGATCAAGAAACCCTAAATGAAACCCTAGTGTGCACACTTAATAATTAATCAATTATTAATGTGCCTAAGTTTAGCTTAAGTAACTAAAGGAATAAGTGACTTAATTAATTAACCAGTATGATATAATTAATTAAGTATAATAAATTATTACTCTAACACCCCCCCTTAAGATGAACTTAGGAAAAAGCTAAAACACTAGAAGAAGATGCATGCAAGCAAGGATGGGTACCGAAAACTAGGCTTGATTAGGTACCCATTTACAAATGCAAGAAAGAGGTAGAGAAGGAAAACCCAATGGGAAAAACCCCCTACAATGAGATGACATGCTGCAAAGAAGCACTGGAAGAGCACTATAGAGTAACACTGGAACTGCAATCCGATAAGCAAGGAAAGATGCTTCTATCTACAAGAAACCATACCGGAATCATAATGATGCAACAACAGACACGATGCCATGAAACACTCAAAAAATCCAAACGGGAACAACCCTGGAATCTATGAAGCAACAGTCGATTATTGAATGAAAGTGATACTGAAATGAAGTGCAAAGATGCAAGGTGCACTCTCCTAACTACCAAAACATCCAAGTAATCTCCAAAACACCCATCGGGCCAAATCTGGATTAATGATAAACCTGAGACGGATACATAAAGAATTGCATGGACAAAAATATAGAGCTCCTCAATACCTTTCCAATGTCGCAAAGATAGCAAAAATAAGAGATCGTGGCAAAAAGTTATGAGCTCGAAAACATAAAATAAACATCTGACTTCAAACAGCAATAAATGCAGTAAAACATAAAAATACTATAAAATAAACTACACCACAGGAAAGTGCTCGGAACCAGCTTTCCGGCGATATCTCGTTTGCCCAATTTCGATACCGTATGCCCAAGTTATGCCAAAAGGAAAAAAATTGCTCCTTTAGGGCAAACTGGGGTTAGGAGGGGCAAGGAGGGCCGTACGACCGATGATGTCAGCACTTCACTCAAAAAAAATTGACGGCCATTTAGCCGTCGCCACAAAAAATCGGCCCCCTGCAAAAAAAATATTTGGATGGGGGAGCCACCGGTGGCCGCTTGGTGGCGCCTCCTTCTATGCGGGTGGCACAGGTTTAAAGCAAAAAAAATCATTTTTTAATTTTTTTTCAAAAAACGTGCCTCGGGAAGAGTGTTGGGAGGCTGTACGACGTCCTTGGCACCAAAATCGATGAAACAAAGGGCAATCTTAGGGTTTTGGGGGGCTGGGAACGCGATGGAGACGTCCATTTGAGCCCAAAATACACAAAAAAATTGGCTACCCCCAGAGCTTGCAAAAAGGATGCCTGTGGAAACCCTTGCACTAGAAACTCACTGAAAGACCATATCTTTAGATCACGAATAGGTAGCTACAGGTCTAGAGCTCTGATACCATGTTAGAAACCAAGATCACCTGCATTCAATCACGTGTCACATGCAAAAGACATGCAGAACCAAAGAAGATGTTCTGTAAACCTCAAAAAAAAAAAGGCATTATTGAGAATCAATTATTACAAAGAGATCAATCCTTATGAAGGAGATCAAGAAACCCTAAAAGGGAAACCCTAAATGAAACCCTAGTGTGCACACTTAATAATTAATCTTTTATTAATGTGCCTAAGTTTAGCTTAAGTAACTAAAAGAATAAGTGACTAAATTAATTAACCAGTATGATATAATTTATTAAGTATAATAACTTATTACTCTAACAGTTAGCCTAGTACTGAGGCATGTGGTTTTGACTTACATCAGTTGGGAACGTGAACTACTCTAGGAGTTTTGAGTTATAGCACTTGCATGGGTGATAAAAATTATTTGGAGAGGATCTGGAGAATTCTGAAAAGGTAGGCAAGGACTTTGGTGTTTGCTGCAAAGTATTTGGAGTCTGCAACGAAGTCGGATTTGGGGACGCCCTCTGCAGTGAATTTAGAGGTAATTTGAAATCCTCATTACATTAAACACAAAATCTATAGCTTTCTGATTGGAAACTTACAGTAGTTACAATCTACTACTCTTAATAATGTTCTTTTATAATCTTTCCACTGTTCTGCTTCATAATGTGTTTGAGCTAAATATAATAAAATTTGGGTGTCAGTGCCAAAATAGAATTTACTCAAATAATTTTGATACATTTTCACTACAAGCGCAAACTATCCTTGTGCAAAGTAAACATGTGTTAGATTTACCCACACATCAGGCATCTAAACAAAGATGTTTCATGCAACAACTTCTAGTACTTGTGTAAATATTTCCTTTGCAATATCAAATTAACCCCTTTTTTAATAGCACAATGGTTGCCCCATTTGCAACATAAACATTTCTTAGTCTTTGTGGCAACACTTTACAATGGCTGCCCCATTTGTAGCATAAACATTTTCATTGCAAGCATGAACTATCCTTATGCAAATTAAACATGTGCTAGATTTACCCACACATCAAGCATCTGAACAAATATGTTTCCTGCAACAACTTCTTGTACCTGTGTAAAGATTCCCTTTTCAATATCAACTTGACCCCTTTCAGCTAGCACAATGGTTGTCTCATTTGCAACATAAACATTTCCTGGTCTTTGTTCCAACACTGTACAATAGCTACCCCATTTGCAGCATAAACATTTTCACTGCAAGCGCAAACTATCCTTGTGCAAAGTAAACATATGCTAGATTTACCCACAAATCAGGCATCTGAACAAAGATGTTTCTTGCAGTAGCTTCTTGTACCTGTGTAAATATTTCCTTTGCAATATCAAATTGACCCCTTTCAGCTAGCACAATAGCTACCCCATTTGCAACATAAACATTTCCTGGTCTTTGTGCCAACACTTTACAATCCTTGCCCCATTTGCAACATAAAAAATTTCACTGCAAGCGCAAACTGTCCTTGTGCAAAGTAAACATGTGCTAGATTTACCCACACATCAGGCATCTAAACAAATATGTTTCCTGCAGTAGCTTTGTGTACCTGTGAAAATTTCCTTGCCAATATCAAATTGACCCCTTTCAGCTAGCACAATGGCTACCCCATTTGCAACATAAACATTTCTTGGTCTTTGTGCCAACACTTAAGTGGCCCCTTTTATGACATTAAGATCCTCTTGATTTATTATTATACTCTTATTTTCCAAGAGAAAAATCCCCAAGGCCCATGGGAAATGAACGATGAGCATTTGAGTTTCAACTTGGCTTCATTTCGAAAAGGGGACATTACATTGTACAAGATTTGTTTAATAGAAGAATAATTTAATCCACCTATTTGGGGTTGTAAAATAAAAATAGATGAATTAATCTATTTTCAATTATAGGTTCTTTTAATCTAGAATCCGGTAGAAAGATAAAGCATAATATATTGAAGGACACATAAAATGTTCTAAAATAAAGACTAAAATACGTTGCCCATAAAAAACAAGAAAGAGGAAAAATGAAAAGATAACATACAAATGATTCATTTGAGGTTTTTGACAAGATCTCATTTAACTATGTCAAATGGATTTGGAAGGGACAAAGCATATTTGATTGACTAACATTTTGAGGTAGCTTATCCATTGTCATTGTATGCATCATCTTCTCTTGGAATCTGTTTCTACAATGCACCAAGGCCTAGAATTTATTGGGGGTGCACTTAAGGTAGATACAAAACCATCAAATGATTTATGTATGCTTGGCAATATGAAACTAAAAACAGATGACTGGCTTAAATAAAAAGAAATAATTAAAGTAGCACACTAATTTGTCTTGGTTGATGAAGCAAAACAAAAAGATGATGAAGAACAAAGGATTCAAATGGAAAGGAGAAAGAAAGAGGAAGAACTTCGACAGGTGATGCAACAAGAGGAGACATTTGAACATGTGAAGGAATTATGGAAGAGTAAGCGTAAGGACAGGGATGATGATGATGATGATGAGGCTGGTCAGTCTGAGAAGAAACAAAAGAAGGAAAAGAAGAAAAAGAAGGATAAGGATCACAAGGCTTATGATTCTTATATGGAAGAACCTGATGTTGTCATGGAAGATGAGGCAAATTATATGAGTGATAAGGCACAAGATGATGCAGAAAATGCCCAAGATCTTCTTGCAGCTGCAGGTCTAGAAGACTCTAATGATGGTGAGACAAATTCTCCAATTTCAACAAAATCATGGAGGATACATTCATACTCTGATTTTGAAGATGATGAACCATTGTAGAAATAGAATCCGAGAGAAGATGATCCATATGATGATGATGTCTAGGCTTCTCGAGCTTTAACCAAACCTAGCTCCTATTTTTCAAGAGAAAAATCCCCAACACCCATGGGAAATTAATGATGAGAATTTGAGTTTCAACAGATTCCAAGAGAAGATGATGCATACAATGATAATGGATAAGCTACCTCAAAATTTTAATCAATCTAATATGCTTTGTCCCTTCCAAATCCATTTGACATAGTTAAATGAGATCTTATCAAAAACCTCAAATGAATCATTTGTATGTCATCTTTTCATTTTTCCTCGTTCTTATTTTTTATGGGCAACCTATTTTAGTCTTTATTTTAGAACATTTTGTGTGTCCTTCAATGTTTTATGCTTTATATTTCTATCATATTCTAGATTAAAAGAACCTATACTTGAAAATAGATTAATTTATCTATTTTTATTTTAGAGTCCCAAATAGGTGGATTAAATTATTCAGCTATTAAACAAATCTTGTACAATGTAATTTCCCCTTTTCAAAATGAAACCAAGTTGAAACTCAAATGCTCATCATTCATTTCCCATGGGCCTTGGGGATTTTTCTTTTGGAAAATAGGAGCTAGGTTTGGTTAAAGCTCAGGAAGTCATCATCACATGGATTATCTTCTCTTGGACTTTGTTTCTGCAATGGTTCATCATCTTTAGAAATAGAGTATGCATGTCTCCTTTATGATTTTGTTGAAACTAGAGAATTTGTCTCGCCATCATCAAAGTCTTCTAGACTACAAATGCAAGAAGATCTTGGGCATTTTCTGCATCATCTTGTGCCTTATCACTCATATAATTTTCCTCATCTCCTATGGAAACATCAAGTTCCTCCATATAAGAATCATAAGCCTTGTGGTCCTTATCTTTCTTCTTTTTCTTCTTTTCCTTCTTTTGTTTCTTCTCAGACTGACTAGCCTCATCATCGTCATCATCCCTGTCCTTACGCTTACTCTTCCATAATTCCTTTACACTTTTAAATTGCTCCTTTTTTTGCATCACCCACCAAAGTTCTTGCTCTTGCTTTCTCCTTTCCATCTGAATCCTTCATTCTTCATCAACTTTTTGTTTTGCTTCATCAACCAAGACAAGTTGGCGTGCTATTTTAATTGTTTCTTTTACTTTAAGATAGTCATATGTTTTCAGTTCCATGTTGCCAAGCATACATAAAGCATTTGATGAGTTTGTATCCACCTTAAGTGCATCCCCAATCAATTCTAGGCTTAGTTGGATCTCATTCCGAGCTTGAGCCATGGTTGCAAGACGTAGATATGCATCCACATAATCATGAAACTTGAACAGTTTTAGCCTGTATAAAAGATTTGCTTTTCCAATATTATGTAGCTATTCAAACAACCTAGCAAGATTAAATAGTGTTGCGACTTTATCCCATGGTAACTCAAGTGAAACACCACCTTCTTCTGGTCGATGGAAGAATTCCATATCCTTAAAGTGCACAGAAAAATTGCATAATTGGCACTAGGGCTTTTATTTATGAATTCAACCCAAATTCCATTTCCTAATGCCTCCATAAAAGTTCGTTGAGCCAACTCTAGTTCATCACACTCAAAATGAAGAACCCCGATGTTGTTTAACAATTCAATGGGTACTTATTCTCCGCTCTTCTTCAAAAGAGACTTTTTTGTCTTAAGATAATCTAAGGCTGCATTGGGGTCTTTCAATATTAATAACTCACCCATCTTGATAAATGCATGAGAATCACATGGATCTATGTGAATTTCATTTCTTAAAATTTCCAAAGACTTCTCTGCCTACCCTTGCTGAGCATATATATGGCCTACAGATTTTAATCTCTCACAGTTCTCAGGGTGGACCTCGAGAACCTTTTCAAAATTTGAGAGATAACTCTTAAGATCTTCCAACTTCAATTGAATGTGTCCACAAAATCATGTGTCCTTTGGATTTCCTTGACTAATGTCATGTAGTAGCAACCAATGGTGTCATAATCACCTTTACTATGATAAGATCATGCAAGATTATAATATGAATGAGATTTCATGAGAGGGTGTTCAGTTGAAACAAGAGCTATCTCAATCAACTGTTCCACAAGAAAATTCTGCCCTATGAAGAAAAAATGGTTTGCTAAATGATTCAATGCCATTGCACAGTACGGGTATAATTCAAACGCTCTACACATATTATCCATTCCTTCATGAACACTACCTTTTTCACTAACTGTGAGAATCCTACAATTAAAAAATGCACAAAATTGACCATAGAGATTTTTCCCTATTTCAAATAGAAAAATTGCCAAAAAAATGTGTTTAAAACTTGCAAATAAAATCACGCTGATTTTCGTGCCAAAAAAGATATGAGACTATAGCTTGTTGCTTACTATTATTCTTTGATAGATTTTTTCCAAGCATCTATAGCTTGTTTAAAATCACTTGTTTTAGGCTTTTAAGCATAACAGCAAGACAGTGAATTGTTTGATAAAATGCTTCGGTAGACGTGTATGAAAAATGTGGTAGCATAAATAAGGCAATGAACTTTGGAAAAAATGACTCAAAGAAATGTGGTCTCATGGTGATGGAATACCATGACGAATGCCATGAAAAGTGAATTGTTATGGATTGTCATGGAATTCCATCACCATGAGACCACATTTCTTTGAGGCACTTTTTCAACTAGTCCACTGCCTTGTCTATGCTATTGCTTACTATTATGCTTTGATAGATTTATTCCAAGCATCCATAGCTTGCTCAAAAGCACTTGTTTTAAGCTTTTAGCCATAGCAACAAGGCAGTGAACTGTTTGATAAAATTCTTTGGTAGACAATATGTATGAAAAATGTGGTAGCATAGACAAGGCAATGAATTGTTTGAAAAAATGCCTCAAAGAAATGCGGTCTCATGGAATGCCATGACAAGCAAATGCAATTCGTAGTTGCTCCTAGTTATTAGTTATGCAATGTGAAGTAATTGCATAACTGCTTAGGTTGGCTTTGTAAAAACTATATTGTAATTTAAATTTTGTCATCCATCAGCATCTAGTTATTAGCTATGCAATGTGAAGTAATGCTTTGAGTTTGAAAGATGTGCAATGCAATGTAATCAACAATGCAAATGATTATGATGATGTTTTTTCACCTTAACTAGCATGCCACCTTAAGAGGTTAGCTTGTCACCTAAACTTTGGTTATATGTATGGTGTAATTTATTATTGAATTTAATTCATTCTTCTTAGTTTTCTTACTTTGGTTGAAATTAATTTTGTTTATTTAAAATCTAATTTCTTGTATGTCCTATATATTTTCTAGATGCTAGAATTTTCTCTTGTATTTCCTAGATGATAGCTTTAGTTTGTAATACAACTTCTAGCCTCCACATGCATTGAATATGCTTGTGTGAAGGAAACAATAATGAACATCTGTGATTTAATAATACATATAGATATCTTAACATTAGGAGAACTATGCCTCCTCATTACAAACAAAGAAATGATCTCTTAGGTATGATTGACACTGAAAACTAAAAATAAGAGTGCAAAATTAGAAAATTGTTCAATATTTTCAATAAAATGATATCTAAAATACTACATTCATAATATACCCTTATATTCCCACCTAAAATACATAAAAAATCCAATACTATAATTCGAGAACACAACTTATTATATCATACACAATATTATGAACAAATAATTGATACCAATTCATAATATACCCCTATATTCCAACCTAAAATACATAAAAAAATCCAATCATACACAATATTATCAACAAATAATTGAGACCGACATTTGAGCACCAGATTAAATCTTCTTGTCCATTTATTGCTTCAAATAGATATTACAATATAACATAAGTCTCCTCATATATGTTTATATAAATGCCTATGATGATGATATCAAAATTTGGTTTTGGTTTCTCTTTTATAAGAGAAGAAACAAGCTTCAGACTATTACAAAATATGACATATTTTCAATATTCATGCCTCTTTGTATAAACTAAACTAAAAATTAGTTTTTCTTAAAACATAAAACAGAGAAAGTAGATAACTAATGAAGTCTGCAGCACTCATGACACCATAGTTGGTTAATCTCCGTAAGGCACCCGTGATCACTGGAGATCTATTCAAGGTCCTTTCTCCATATTAGTGTATATGAATGTGTGGTTCTTCCACTGTGACAACCCCAAGTCCTATTGTTTGGGAGGACCCAAATACTTCTGCTCCTAATCGTACACTATATAATCATGTGGCCATTTGTATTCTTGAATTTTCAATATATTTGCAAGGTGAATCTTCCATCGCCTGTCTAGTAGCGCCCTTCCATCCATGATAAACTTAGAATATCTAGCATCCAATGCTATTAATCCATCCATGATTAAGTCGAACCTGTCAAGTCTCAACTCACCATCCTTTTGTATGCAAATGATGCACTGTTGAACAATTTGGCCAAATTCACTCTTCCATTCATTGAGGTCCTTCAAGTGGTCATCATCTTTCAATATTTTTGGCACAAACCACTGCTTTAGAGTATGAAATGAATCTATTCTTGTTCTGATCTTTTGGTCCTCTCCTTGTCTATATTGGAATTAATTTATAACTATTTTTTCCATCTTCTCTATAGGTTTTAATGTTGCAGGAGCCTTAGTACTCCTCTATAAGATTCTGCACAAGGTCACCAATGTGTGGTGTATGGGCTACTGGTTCTTAAAAAGGGGATTCAATATGGATACATGTGGTTTCATCTGATCAATTTCCTATGTTAGTGAGCTATAGCAATCATACACACTTTCCAACTTATCCACAATTAGATTTATCCTATGCTTGAGGACCTTCTCTAAAAAATTGCATATTTTCTTTTTCACTACTTCATTACCCTCATTGTCGGCTTTCTTTAACCCTTCAATCTCCTATCTAAGAATGCTCACTTGTTTAGTAGAAGCACTTTCTATATCAACTAGTGGAACAGGAGGACACTGGTATACCATTATTTCCTTGTTCTATGAGGGGCCTGCTCCTTTCAATTGTTCCTTCAACCTCACATTTTCCATGAACAATTTATTGACTTCATCATTTAAAAGATTTTGTTCCTTTTCATACTCTCCGAGTCTAGCTTCCATCTCCTTAACTTCAGCTCGAGTGAAAATAGCTTAATGCATTGTCATCGTTGCAACTTGTAGAGGAGATGTATCCTTTAATTTTTTCACCATACTTGTCCCTTTCATTTCCTGCACTACATCTAGTAACCTTGGTTTTTGTGTACTCTTTTGTTTGGAAGAGAATGCCAAGGTTTCAATCTTAGGGTTATACCCTGTGCCACTTACCCTTCATTTGAGTCAAACTCAACAATCAACATTGGGTCTTCTTGTGTTCTCACTTGATCAAGTAAAAACATTTTCTTTAATTCCATACTAGGGACAATAAGTATATTACTTTTCAAAATCATCTCTTTAGCCTCTTATGGGCTGCCATCAATATTATCAATCCTTAATTCATTAAAAGTTTGGGATACTATCTGGTCATGCTGGGATTCCTCAACTCCCATCTTATTTATTTCAAGTCTCGCTTCAAACTCTCATTTTCATCTTAATCCAAAAATATTTAAATTTAGGGGTTTTGATAAATCCATCATCTTCCAAGAACTGGAGAGCTGCAACTACCCTGTCATCCTCATGCATTTCTCTTTCTCCTTGTACCTCAATATCGACTCTAGCTTCAGGCCTATGATCTTCAGTTTCAAGCATAGGTTGGTCCACTTTAACATCATCCTTGAAATGTCTTAATACATTAATTGCTTCTTCTGTATCTCCAACCTCCTCACTTATTTCATAGGAAACAAGTGGGTATATCTCTTGTGTCTTATTTTTTAGAAGGTATTTGCTCAGGAGGTGATCCTGGAGAAGCATGACATATTGAAACAGTGTCCAAAGTTGGTTTTGTAATTACAATACCACTCGATCTTTTGGGAGACAATTTGGCAAGTCTCCCCATCTTCGCTATAAACTTATCATATAATTCATGAAACTTATCAATCATCATATTAATCCTCTTGAGAGGATCTGCTTCGTCTATGAAATACCCCAAGAAATCAATGTGCTTCTTCTTTCTTTCTTCCTCAATCCTTTTCATAATTTCCCATTTTATCCTCCTCTCATATACCTCTTAAAGAGTGAAACAATTTCTAATTACATTTTCATAATCAATTTGGTGAGTAACCATAGCCTTGGTAAGGATGGTGTGTCTTACAAAATTCATGTGACCCTCAGGGTCAAAAGCTCTTTCCTTTCTAGACTCTAAAGAGTACCTTGTTTTTAGATAATTCTGCAACTCTTCAAGTGTATCACATCCCATTGATAGTTCCCCAAATGTTGTCAAATTGGGTAGAAATGTACCCTTACTTTGTTTATTTATGACATCATTTTCCATCCATAAATCTGTGACATGAACTCTAAAAAGGCTAATTGAAGGGGGACAAACTTTGGTAGTATATGTGGGGCCTGTGGGCATCCATAAATCCTGATTATTATGATATCTGGTAGAAAAAACCAATCACCGAAGTTATGAGTATGGCCTTGCTCAGGTTTCAAAGCCAAAGGTCTTAACAATTGTAGCACAAGTGTGTGTAGTCTTGGTGGTTGGTGGCCAAGAAATCTCACAATTCTGTACATAAAGTCATCATGGAATATCACATAGTTTGAATTCTTACATTTGTTGTCCCATATATAACATCATCGTTGCACTGGTAGCCAATTCCCCTGCTTGTAAATCTTACCCAAACACATCCTTTTTCTCCATCTATCTTTATTCTAGTATAATATCAGGTGGAACAACAAATAATATTGCCTGAATGTTATGGGGGATCTATTTTCCCTGACTTGCAAAAATCCTTCATGCAATGCTTTCTCAAGATATGAGGCAAAATCATATTCAATGTTCATCTCAGGGTTTTGGATCCTCATAGCCATCATCATTAAACTAACTAGCATTCAATCTTCTACATCTATCCCAAGTACTTGACAAAGAGCAAAGTAGGTTTTCTTGAAATAGAATTGGAAATTTGAGACATCAAATGGTTCAGTAGAAAAAGGGGATATAGGAATCACCTTGTTGTTCACACCCTTTTTCATGTAAATGGGGACTTCATCACTTCTATGGGTTCTCCTCAATCTAGTATATTCTTCTTGACTTCTTCGCAAATCAGTTTTAGTCAGGGCTTGTTTGTTTAGGTCAAAACATTCAATGATGGCCACTTTAGTCAACACAACTAATGGTGAACCATATGGAAATCTCACATACCTAGTAGCAGGTTGATAACTCTGAGCCAATACTCTAATGAACTATACATCTATAAAAACATTTGGGACAATTAATTGGGCCAAATCTAATGCCCATGGATTTGACACCAGAATCTTGCCCTCCCTTTTGTCATAAAAGTACCAAAACAATTCCCACTCAAAGATAGGGATAAGGGCATCTCTAGAACTATCAGCCACATCATTAAAAACTTTTTAAAATCCTCTCTTAATTGATTCAGGGAGTATATTTAGGATAGACTGTTGTAAGGACCTCTTTTTAACCTTAGATTTTTCCTTTTTAGTTTTAGCTTCTTTCTTCTTGGGCGACATGATTTTTAACTATCTTACTTCTATATTTATGAAATGAAAAATTCCAAACAATGTTGTACTCATAAAACTTAATTCACAGTTTAACTATCTTACTTCTCCTATACTTTTGAAATGCAGAATTCCAAACAATCTTGTACTCATAAAACTTAATTCACAACGAGTTTTGTGAACTTACCCAGGTTACCACGGTTATAGAGCTTAACCTCCTCAAACTCCTAGCTCCCCGTACGATAATGTTTTGCAAATGAGTGCAAAGAGAATGTTGAATTATTGGTTTAATGGCTTATGAGTTTAGTCATGTCAACATTAATATCAACCTTAATACCAAATATTTTGCTCGTAGTTTGAGTTTGATCATGCACCATTGATTTTTCAAGGTTAGATGGTTGATGTGATTCGTGCATTTAATACCGCATTATCACCACCACTTTCTATAACTTCCACGAGATAGAGGGGTATAAACCACTATACCACATGCTTCTTTTCATTTCACCGCGGGGTAGCAGGATCCTTACCTCTATACCACAAGCTTGACTTGTTTAACCTGCGGTAGTGTGGTTTACATTAATGGTCACATATGGCTTACTACCATACTGCATGCTTTGTCACATCCTTCCGTGGTATAGTGGTTCATATCGCCCTACCGCATACCTTTATGATCTTCCTCACGGGATGGCTGGTTACCCCGCTATGTCGCACCCTTCATTTTTCTGGTTTATGATGTATTTAAATTCTCTCATATCGCCCAACCACGTCCTCATCATAATACTTCCATGATATCACGGTAAATATCTTCATGATGTATGTTACACACCACCAACCCACTAAGGGTTCATATTACTGCTGAGGGATCATGGTAACAAATTGTTAAGGGATTTGGAAAGCTTTTAGCTAGACATGTTTTTTCTTAAGTATATATGATGAATTTTTGGCTTTGTATAGGTCTTTCAGTGTTAGTCAGACTTAAAAAATTTATATGTTTGTTTAAAGTGGACAGGCTCAACCAAAAATAAAAAGGAATATAAGGGTCAAGGCTTAGGTCATGGAGCTCAAGGTTAATTGTGATGATGGAACTAGACAAAATTTTAAGGTTCTAACACACCTCATGATGAACTATACTACGTTTTTCCTTCATCTTGCTTGTGTTATGTTTTTATGAGTTCTTCTCTTGTGAATATATCCCTAAGGAAAATTTGTCTGATACCTGCAATTGTAAACATCTTCCTGGTTTTTGACTGCAACTTCTTTTTAATCTGTAAACTGAATTTTATTTTAATTTTTCATTTGCAGTTATCAGCGGATTGGAAAGTCAATAGTTATTAACTTATGAACTCAATAAAGTTTTATTGATTCAAGTTGTTGATTTATACATTATTGTTTATTTAAACTTCAGGAAATGAAGACAAGGACTGTAAGGCGCAAATTAGATGATAGTGATCATAATGTTGAAATTCCAATGATAGAATATGAGTATGCACGTAGCGAAAAAGTGTCCAAGAATAATGAATATTTATTGAGTCTTGGTTTGACAAGGCAAGTTGTAAATCTACTAAGTAGTATATTATTTGTTTAATAGTGTTTAATGAAATTTTACAAGCAAGAGCTTTATGTATATAAGATATAATATGATTTTTTTTTTTGTTTTATATAGGAAACAAAAAGAGTGCAAAGAAAATGAGAAAAAACAAAAGGAAAGAAAAGATACAGTGTCATCATCTCATAGAAGATGACACTTTTGTGATTCAACAAATGCAGTTGGTGAAAATAATAGTTGTGATGATGTGCAACCTGGTATAGCACATGGTGATGTGCAACCTGATATAGCACACGGTGATGTGCAGCCTGATATAGCACATGGTGATGTGTAACGTTGTGATGAACTCTTAGAAATAAGTCTAAGAGAGATTATTGAAAAAAATCAGGGCAAAGGAATAGTAGGTATGTAGATTTTTTTCAACATTATTAAAGGATGTGTTTAATGATGTGAAATATGTGGAGACCTGTATTGATCTACCTACTCATGCCACACCTGATGTGGCCAAGGAGCATGAAGTTTTGGTTAATGAAAGTCATGAAGAGAGTCTGCTTGCATATGATGTGCCTCAGAGTGCACTTGTTGCATCTAGAACTTTTGATGGAACTAGTGGATCAACCAAAAATACTGGTAGTGGTAATTTAATCGAAGATGTGGATACTTTTGTCAAAAGACAAAGATCAAGTCAAGATTTGTACAAATCTAGAAAGAGGAATGCAAAAGAAAGAAAATTAGAAGGCAAGAATCCATTCTTGCTTGAGGTATTGAAAGATGGTGAGCCCATTGGACCAAATGCTGCAAAGTGGGCCACCGAGCTAGGTGTAAGATGTAGGGCCCATTTGGATAGTTGCAAATCAAGTTTTACAGAGCAAGATCCATGAGCTATGAAAAATGTTATACAAAAAGTGGAAAATTCTTTTGAGACTACGGATGGACAAATCTCTAGAAAATATTAAAAGCAAAGGATGAGAATTTTGATGAAAAATTATAGATACAGTTGTAGAAAAACAATCATGGAGGGAAAAGAGAGGTTCGACTCCAGTCTATCTCCCAAAGAGTGGGAGGCATTGAGAGAAAGTATGCATTCCGAAGAATATTTGGCAGAGTAACAAAGGCAAGAGAGCAAGAAATAATGTGAGGGTTGGATATACATTTGGTCGAAGTGGGTTGCACACCAAAATGGACAAATTTGTAGAAAGTGTATGGATTTTTGGTTCAATTTACATTGTGTTATTTATTTCAATTTTTTATTGAATTGACTATATGTTGAAATTGAGATTATATTTTAGGTGGAAAACAGTAATAGAGAAGCAGGTGCAAAAGACATTGTCAATTATATGGCAACACTAGATGCTAGTAAATCTAAGAGTAGGATGAAGTGGAAATCTAGTTCCTCAACAGAGATTTCATAGCCATTTGTTCATTGCCCAATAGGAGCCTCTATAGATCATGTCAACTCAAATGAACTAGAGTATCAAAAGATAATGAGTTGCATATTTAGTCTCACTCAACAAGTTACGCAGTTGGTTGAATTCGTTAACCTTGTAGTTTCTGCATGGAATGAGCATAAATCCATGGATTCAGATGAGGTAAGAGGCTCTATTGATCTCATTTCTTCTTGTTTGGCAGTTCTATATACAAATGCCTCTTAATATGTAGATTATTGAACTCTGAGCGTGGGATAATCCAATCCAGTTTGTTTATTGTTGGAGTGATCTAAAAAATGTTCTCTTGAACAAATTTATAGCTTGCATTCTTTACTTGACTATTGAATGCTTTATATATTTTTTTGCACGATGGTTAAACCACATGTAGAGCAATTTTATCAAAGCAATAGGAAAACAAAAATGCCTTCATGGTGTCAAAAGAGCTGTCAATATTGATACTGATGAAGTGGACAAGAATGCGTAGCATAGTCATCTTAGTTGTCCTAAAATTGAGGTAATTAATATAATAGTTGTCAGTTATCTGTCCCAATGTTTCGTCATTCTTCATGCTTAAAATGTTCTTTTGGACAAAAAATCATAGCTTTTGCATTTTTTAAGTTGTAAGTTAATATGTCCCAATGTTTTGTCATTCCTCTTTAGGACAAAAATTTATAGATTTTGCATTCTTTAAGTTGTAAGTTAATATGTCCCAATGTTTAGTCATTCTTCTTTTGGACAAAAAATTATAGCTTTTGCATTCTTTAAGTTGTAAGTTAATATGTCCAATGTTTTGTCATTCTTTATGCTTAAAATATTCTTTTGGACAAAAAATTATAGCTTTTGCATTCTTTACTTGACTTATATTAATTTTTGCATGATGATTAAACCACATGATGCAGAGCAATTATATGAAAGAAGGACAAAAAGAAAAAGGCCCTATCAATAGAACTCTTTGCAAAGTTGTACAACTTCATGTTTGCAATGACATTGATAGTGGTTATGATGATGAACTCGGTGAGCATGCACATGATATTCATAGTGGTAGTCGTGCTTAACTCGAGGTGAATGCTATGAAACCGCATGCAAGTAAGTACTGTTCAAGTAAGTAATGGTTGTTTTATTATGTAAATAAGGGTAATCATTACCTATTTGATAGAAGTCGGTTAGAATAGTAGTGAAATGTAATTAGCTAGTATACATAGTTTATGGAAATAAGAGAGAACGTATAACTTACATATGGAAGCTTAGAGCTTATTTGTAATAGAGTGTTTTATAAAAGCACATACAAAAACTAATTTTTTCCAAGACATGACATTATATACAGTTGTCAAAAACAATATAATGTGTGTTTTATATCTCAATATAATGTGTATTTTTTTGTTTTTGCAGACGTTTATTGATAAAATCCAAAAAGGGGATAAAGTTGAGGTGTTGGATCCATTTGATGGTGTTGCTACGAGCCTTGGGTGGATTCACTCACTATCTATTGTACATGGAGTCAAATTAAAAGGAACAAGAGATGCAAATATAAGTATTTTACAGGTCACAAGTAACATACCCGTTGCTTATGAAGACAAAATAGATGGAGTTGTTAGTTTTAAAGAGAAAGAAGGGACCTTCGCACGATGGCCACTAAAATATTTGAAAAAATGACAGAATGTTAGTCGTAAGTGTGGAAGAGAAAAATAAGGGTTAGCAGTAGTAGAGTGTGGAGAGTGAAGTTGTAGACAAAGAATGTAATGAGCCTGAATAAGTTGAACCCAAACAAAAACTAGAGAATCTGATTTGGGTGTACATTCTGTGAGTAGAACAAAGAATGTTCTATTTTACTGCACCTATAATGTAAAACCCCTTGATTATGTTTTTCTCTTTTTGTTTGGGTTTCACTCATTCAAACTGATCCATTATAAAAGAAGGGATATGTTGTTGTGTAAGTAGTAGACGTAGAGAACAAGGGTGCAAAAAAAAAAAGTAAATACAGAGCAGATAAAGAGGTGAAGAGAAGAGGAAAAGTTGCAAAAAGTGCAACATACATGTATATGCAGTTGCAAATAAGTTGCAACATAGAATTGTCATCAAAATTGTAATATCTTGCATAAGCAAAAAAATGCATTGTAACTCAATTTTCTCAGTCACAACACTGAGAAACACACTTTGTAACATTACATTTTTCAAAGCAAAGACACATTTTTGTCTTGTATCTACTGTAAAAACACAATTTTTCAATAAAATTTTAATATTTTGCCTTCTTCATAGCCATTTCATTATGTGCAAATGAATGATTGATTATGTTTTTCTATGTTTTTATATGTTTAAACCTCAATTAAAGCATTGTCTCATTTCCAACACTTATAGACAGAAATCAGTGAACAAATGAAATTAAATAAACTACCAATTGACTAAATATACTACCAACTGATAGAAATCAGTGAATGAATATGACTAAATATAATAATTATGCAATTAATAAATAATGTATCAATATACCTACCATGTGACAGAAATCAATGAACAAAAACAATTAAATAAACTACCAAATTGATCAAAATGATGATTAAAATTAATGACTAAATACACTACCAATGGACGGAAATCAGTGAATAAAAATGACTAAATAAGTGACCAATTAACATCAACCAATGACTAAATTAATGACTAAATATGCCAGTGAATAAAAAATGACTGAATAAGTGACCAATTTTAAACAATCAATGACTAAATTAATGACTAAACACATTGCCAAATCAATCAAATTAACGACTACATCAATGACGAAATTGATCAATTAGACGACTAAATCAACAACCAAATGGATCAATTAGACGATTAAATTAACGACCAAATTGATCAACTGAATCACTAAAATTGGTTTAGTCATCAATTTGATCGCGTTATAGATGACTGGCAATAAACTACTACTGGTCACACGACCATATTCAATCATTTATAAGCATTTTTTAGTAGTTTTTCAATCGTTTATTGTTGTTTATGTACTAGTGATATATATATGAAATACATATATATTCAAGTGCATACCAATCACTAATCATATCTATAGTTGTTGCTTTTTTGAATGCAAATTTATTTATGAATGATTCGATGATCATACTTGATCCATTTCATTCCTTGATTCCTTTCCTTCATTTGAAATGTTTTTTATATATCCTTATGTCTCCATGAAAGGATGCAACTCTTTGAATAGAGATAACTCTTGGAAAAGACATCAACTTTTGTTAACACTTGCTTTATGTTGATTGCCTTTTAAATGCTTTTATTTATCTTAAAAATGCTATTATATATCCTTTTAAGTAGAGTTCATTGTCTTCAAAAATTCAAGCGTTGCCTTCAAACATTTAAAGATTGTTTCCTTTAATGTTGGGTATCTTTCCTCAATTGTTGTCCATAAAAAGATCTTAATTATTGACCTTAATGTGTTGCTATTCTAATGTTATGAATCACTGCATCCTCATAAAGTAATCACAACCTTCATATACAGTAATTGCTACATACATAAATGTCGCTCTATCCTTAATTAAATTCACTACTATTTAAAAAATGCATCATTGTCTTTGGATATTAATTATTCCTCTTAAAATATGATGAATAACTTGGATGAACTAAAATATATTTCTTATTTTACTACTATATTTATAAATTGAATTTATTGTTAGCATATATATTTATATTGTTATTTATTACATTTCAACGCTTGATTTTTTTTATACTTTAGTGTTGCAATTTGATCATGGCGGGGACATGATAATAAATATGTCGAAAATAATTTTGCAAACATCCCTTATCAACAATGCCTCATGTGTCCACCTATAGAGGTGGCATATGGAGGAGATAAAACTAGAGTAGGGGCATATTGCTATATTCAATTGCCTATTAAAAGGGGCATATTGCTATATTCAATTGCCTATTAAAAGGCCACCGACTAAAATGGAAGTTGAAAAATACTATGCTCACCATCACTATTGTTGGATTGAAGGCGTCATGCAATGCCTTGTCAACTTCCATTTAATACACATGAATTAAAAAAAATAGCAAAACAAATGCAAGTGTACTCTTTACAAAAATAGTTAATGCAAATGCAAACATATTGTTGGATTGAAGGCATCATGCAATGCCTTGTAAACCCCTATTTAACACATGAATTTTTTTTAGAAAAAAAAAGTAATAGCAAAACAAATGCAAGTGTACTCTTTACAAAATAGTTAACTTAAATAATAAAACTAAATTAAACATGTATATGTACACACCCATACATGTGCACATGAGTGCACACATTTAATTAGCTAGCTAGTAGGTTTTAAATAGAATGCCAACTTATGATTATATAATTAAAAAGTCTTGTGTATGTTTTTCTTTACAAATTGACCTATTTATTTTGTTCATGAAAGTCATAACATATACTATTTCTAATAAATCATTTGTTGTTGAAGCTCTATTTTAATAGTGGAATCTCATACTATGAAAAATAAAAATATGTATTCGCCCCTTTAAGAAAAAGAAGTAAAGGAGAACTCTACAATAATCTTGAGGCACATATAAGGGAATTAACTTGCAGCTATATAACTTATATTGAATTTTAACATTTGTTAATTTGGAAGAGAAATTTAATTTTGCATTAAATATGTACTGATAATATAAGATATAAAATTCCTCACAATAAAATTAACACTAACTAAACCATGCCATGCAATAGAAATCATTATTTTATTGGAATTTCACATTATTTGAGCAATAATAGTCATTATAACATTCCTTTTATTGAAATTTCACATTATCTAAGCAATAATAGTCATTATAACAAGACTTTTCCCAGATAAAAGTTTGTGGTGTAAAGACTTAATTTAACAAGGTAGAAGATAGTGTGAATTCTTCTACAACTTTTGTAAGGCTGTAAAAACTTTAGAAAGCAAGTATTTTGCTTTATCGTATTATTGAGAATGCAACCCATAGTATTTGTTCAAGAGTTGTTCAGAATAATCTCCAAATGACATACTTCCATTTGATTTCATCAACTGCAAACTCAATACATGTTGAAGTAGTAAACCAAACTATTCAATGAAAAAACTCCCATAAATTAACCAAACTAATCAATGAAAAACCATCTTACAAGAAAACGTAAACTACTCAAAGTTTATTTGTTGGCGAGTAAAATCACATACCTCTTTATGCAGATAAGCAACTGAATCAAGGTTGTACATAGGTTCGTCCCTAGAAAAGTAAAATTAAAAAACTTATAGGTTTTGTTATTGAAGCAAAATAATGAAGCAACAAGTTGGTTAAACCTTAATGTCCACACACAATAAAAAATTGATACTAAGGACATTATACCCGTTTCAAAGTCCTTTTATGATAACACTGCTCTTCATCTTTTCATAGAAAACCAACTTAAACCAACAGTTTCAAAGATTAAAGTTGTTGTGTAAGTTGCCATTAAATTTTTTCAAGATGTATCAGTACAACAAATATGAACTTCTCACAGTACTTGACTTTTTAGGCTGTTCTAATATATTAAGATTACTTAAAAGAGAGTTTTGTCATGCCTAGTGCATCCAGTAAATGGATCAATTTTTGTTGGAAGTTTTGATGTTTACTGTTTACAGAGGAAACAAGAATATAAGAAAAAACTGCATAGATAAGATTTCAAATCACTTGTATACAATTAGCATTAAGAGCACAAATTAAACCTCAAGTGTTTTGTTTTTCTACTGTAAACTTGGCTAAGTCATATTGAAAGTACATTAGCACATTCAACCATTGCCAATAGTGACATTGGAAACAGCCATAGTTTGCGGACTCGGGAGTTCGTTGGCCAGCCGAGTCGACTCGCCACGGACTCAAGAGTCGAGTCCAGGAGAGTCCTAGGTTGGGACTCCCGAGTCCGACCTCAGAACTCGGCCGAGTCCTAGGGTCGGACTCGGGAGTCCCAACCCAAGACTCTCCTGCACGGCTAGGAGTTAAAATGGGTTAAAAACCCCTTTTTTTTTCACTTTTTCTTTCATTTTAACATTCAACTTTGTGAATTTCAGGTCTGCAAATTGATTATTTGATGACTATGAATGATTAAATTTCAATTATTTAGTGTTTGATCATCATATGACATGTGTAATCTTTGAATTATGAGTGTTTGATAATCAAATAAGGCTCTTATGTTCTCTAAATGCATTAATTTGTTCCTTTTTTTTGTAAAACTACGGTTTTTTTTTTTGCCGAGTCCTAGCCGAGTCTTTTTCCGAGTCCGTCCCGAGTCCCGAGTCCGAATCATATTTTTGGGCTGCCGAGTCCGCGGCGAGTCCAAGTTTGCAAACTATGGAAACAGCAGCTAATTCATTTTTTTGTTGTGTATGTTCACTTTTCTTGTGGGTTGTTTCAGTGACATATGCTTCAACTATGCTTAACTCGATGCTGATTGTTCTGATTATTATTGTTGTGTTTTCATTCATCTGCAAATGAAACTCATAGTAATTTTGTTGCATCTTTACCTGACATAGCAAATTTTATTAGCATTTTTCTATCGCTGTAAATCTATTGCTGTAAATAGCAGCTCCAATTTTAACAATTAGTATGTGTAATAAAAGATATATAGTGTTGAATACAATCAGTTGATCATGAGAAGGAATGGTCAAAATTGCGAAAGTTCTTCAAAGTATTCAACAAAAAAGTACATACTTGAATTACCCTAATATCCAAAACTACATATCTCAAAAACTTCAAATCATTTCTAAAAACTCACCTTGCAAGGTTGAGGGATTCCTTGTTTCCTTAAGCTAGTTTTCAATTATGTCATTCACATCGAAGTTATATAAGGCATTAATTGAAAATGGCTTGAGTCACGAAAGGAAATACATCTGTAATATAATGCTAGGACAGTTATAATTAAGAAATTGCATTACTGAGAATGAAAACCCTGAATCAGATAACAATTTCAAATATTTTTACTCTAAAAACATTCATAAAACTGCACTGACAATTATTAAAATACAAGATAAAACAATCTTGGAAGAAATTTTTCTATTATTATGTAACATACGAAAGAACCCACATACCAATTAGGCTGCATAAACAATGCAAATGTATTGCGCTCTATGCCACTTGCTTTGTCTCCTTTGGCTGTCTAAACATTTATCAAATAATCAAAACACTGATCAAAATAAAAATAAAATGTAGAAGACAAATTGAAAGAAAACTTGATACGTTCAACCAGCAACAGTTAAAAAATAAGAATGTCTGACCAACATGCATTGACCAATAGGCCTTAAAATGATATCAGTATTTTCCTCTAAAACTTAACATGGGTCACAAGATTCTTAACTACAGATTATATTTTTCTTAATAATTAGATTCCTTAGCCATACACAAGATGACTAATCTGAACTTCCTGCACCTGATGCACAATAGGATCTCCCTTTATCAGCATTGTCTGTGGGCAAAGCTTTGTTTATCGGCATCATATTTGATATCACACTTTTTTCGTGTCCTTTGTAAACTGGGCTTATAGTTGAGAGTGTCTATTTCTCCATTAACTGAACATCTTTGTGATAGAGAAGAGTGGAAAGTATATTGACATATATTTATTGTGATGAACAATTAGTTTGAGCAGATTTATTGATCAGAATACAACAAGGGCTCACATTTATAGATGCTGTAAGGGTATGTGTCAAGGGACACATAAATAAAATAATTAATTAATATTACAATTATGTTCATAGCAAGTGACCGCAACTTGAGAGGCTTTCAAGAAAATGGAGAGAATGATGCATATCCATAAACAATTGACCTTCCTAAGATGTTTCTTCTCTTGGTAGATTGTACTACTTGATTAGATATTCTATAATCCATCTTTTCTGCAAAATGTTTGAATGACATAACTGGATACAAATGCTGGAAATCTTTTCTGCAAAATGTTTGAATGACATAACTGGATACAAATGCTGGAAATCTTTTCTGATTTATTTTCTACATTATGTGGGACAATACCAGCTTTGTTTATGGGGCCATATATCCCTCAAGTGTACGCTGACAAAGTTCCCAAGGATCATGCAGCTGGAGGTTATTAACACGACTTAATATTGTCTAGTCAATTCTGTAAGAGAAACAGCAACATCTTCACACTCGCACTGAAACTAACATGATAGAGATTTTGATAACACAATATTGGGAACATACTTAAAACATTATCTCTCTTTTTATCAATCAACGTAATATGAAGTTATTAAACCCAACGCCAAGAACCTTAAGTGTTTTCTTCTTCACTCTAAAAAAACCTTTTGACAAATGACTTTAACATAAAACAACAGACTTGCTTGTGGAAAAGGGAAACATTCTTTTTTAAGACAAAAAAAAAAGTTAGTTACTGAAAAGAATGGATGTGTGTCGACTAAAGATCGTTCATAGCAAAATTGCATCCACCACATGCTGAGTAAGCAGTTTTTCTTTGCAGTAAAAATTATCACATCACAAGTTAAGTGAAATTAATTTTCATAAAATACCTTGACACAATGCGGTGTTGCATGAAACAAGCCGTTGTAGAGTATCTCTGTAGCTTCTCCAACTTGATAGGCTATGTTATTTTCTCCATAAGATACCTGAAAGAGGAAGCTCTTTAAAGTCAACCACACTAAAAAATAACTTATTACTTACTCGTCACATCATCTTTTTCCCCTAGACCTTCCAACGCTCATAGACCTTGATACAAGATAGCAAAATAATTCTTGTAGTCAGAGTAAAGCATGGAAGATTCTCCATATCAATAGCGCATGCAGGAGGTGAATCTGGTGAAGATGCAGAAGAGTGAATGAAAAGGGACAGCAGTTGTTCAAAATGCCTTGCATAAACATACACATAAACATGGCCTGATCCTTAGGAATTGTGTGATATTATAAATTTATAGCCCAAAAATCCATTGAGAATCAGAGAGAGCAAGTAAAATAAGATATGGACATCACAACTACAGCGAGTTAAAAACATTGTATACTCTTAGAACCACAAAGCCTATATCCAATTTGAATTTTTTTCAAGAAATTTATATTATAGTAGAAGAACTTCTACAAATAAGGATGGCAGATCTGTCATCTTTATTAAAATAATATTTCCTAATTATTTATTTAATGCTCAACTTGTAATATATTGTATTATTCTTGATAAGATCGGTTTTTCGATCTTCTGAAGTTTTTTTTAGATACTTTCTTATTTTGTAAATCTTTGTAACTTATTTATTGAGCGTGTTTGCTCATTGTTAATACATAAAAATAATTTACCAATTACTTGCGTAATAATCTTGCCAATCTTTAGAAGTTTACAAAGTAGCTTAACTATTTTGCTATGTAATTTTTATCAGCTGATTTGTTAAAAAAATAAGCTATAGACGAAAAACAGCTAGCTACTCCAAAATTGTTGTTTTGAAGACATATAGATATCATCATAGAGTTAAGCTTTCAAATATGTACAAAATAACAGAGAAATCCAATTGAAAGAACAACAGAGTATAGAAAGGCTCTCTCTTCCCTTGGCAATTATAGCCAATGTAAAGTGGAAATGACTTTCTCCGAAAACAACTTGCCAAAAGATAAAAGTCATGGAAGGCTGAGTTGGGACTAACTGCCAGTTGGTTCCTCACATGAAGATCGTGTTTGAGATCTCACCTCTGTAATTCTGACACTTTGGAGAGGCTAAGTGTTTAGCCTGCTTTTGGAAAGTGTACACTACTCAGCATCATGCATTTTCCGGTAGCAGCAAGGAGTTGATTGCTGGGAGGGTATGTTCATGATTTTCAGTAATTACATTGAGTCTATCAATATAGTTATTTATTGAATCCTCTCTTGTTGCTTGCTCATGAAATGGAGGAAGCGAAGCAAGCTCATTCCCATGAAGAACTGTTTGTGCATGCTTCTCTCAGATATTTGCTTTTACTGCAGATGGCTTTGACAATTTCATTAATTATGGCAAGGAGGTTTGGGTCAGCCTTTTGAGCAGACTCAGATTTGTGTGTTTCAAACTATTTAAACCAGCCAAACTCTAGAGGGATGGGAGCCAATTAGAAGACAAGAAATAGATAGCAAGTGATGGAATCAAGGGCTAGACAAAGGGCTATTTTTGGAAAGGGAGCCAAAAGGCTTAAGGTAATGCCCAGACTAGGGAGAGGCATATTATAAAGGTGACTATAGACAGGGTGAAGGTAGATTGCCCTGTGGTGGAAATGGGGAGATAGTTTGATACATATGGTCAGAAGGCTGAATTAGAAAAGAGGGAAGATGGTTTCAGAATGAAAGCGGATATTTAATTATTTAGATTATATCCAAAGAAGTATTCCTAGTATAGCCATCACAACAAAAGGGTGAGAATGAGGTTTACCTTTACATCAGGGATGAGTTATTCTTCTTTCTATTGATATGAGTTATGAAGAGCTGGCAGAATGCCTGTGTTCTCTTTTCAAAATGGCGCTTTGATGTTTCATGATGCCTTTCCCTTTCTTTGGATTGCTTTGGGGCTGAACTATAAAGGTAGCTGATGTCCTAGTGCTCCTCCTTAGAGCAGCAAAACCAAGATTTACAAAATTAGGTAAGGACAAAAAATGAATGAAAGATTCATAGTAATCTTACCCAAATAGTGGAAATGGGGAGTTTCAGAAAACCATTTAATTTTTCTTTAAAATTTTTGGGAAACAAGTGGCACATTTCAGTGCAAAAGTTAGCAAATAACTTGAACCTAACTCAACTGCATCTATGCACCCAAGGGATAGGTCTTGATTCTTAGCTTATACATTTCTTATCCCGAATCAAATCCACAAGCACGGAATTGACCTAAATTGAAAGTGTAGAGATCACCCAAAACTTACATATTCAAATTTAAATCTTAGGCCTAAGCCAACTCCTTCCAACTACCTGTTACAAGCCAACTTAAGTATAAAATGTATTAACTTTTTTGTTAGGATGTTGTGTTTTAGGACACCGTAATCTCACTTTCATCCATTGACGAATCAATCTAGGATCACTTATGTAGAGCATCGGCATTGTATTATAAACTTACATCATGTTGGCATTTCAATTAGCACCTTTGGAGTGCTTATTGGAAACGGACAGCTATTGCAAGTGTTATAGTACTGCTCTTCGGATTATAGAGAGGAAGATCTCTCTTTGCTGATGTTGTACGTAAAAAAAGGTAGAGTAGACTAAGGTTCCTATCTTTTTTACTCAGCGGTAGGACACAAGGGTGCATAAACACAATGCACTGTAGCTAAGGTTTTCTCTGGTTTCTGCAGATCTTTAACTACGACTAAACTACCTTTTGAACTATCCTATCTCCTCAAGATAAACAGAGCATGAGGGTATAGGAGCAAAATGGATGGGTTGGATCACTCGAATCCTCCATCTCCTTAGAATATGGCCGAGGCTCTAAACTCTCGGATATACGCTGGGATAAGGTTTTATACAAGTGAACACTCTTTATGGTAGGTTGGATCTAAGACTTGCCAAGGAGGAGGAACCCCTGTCCGAGGTATAGGCTGGGAAACAACGTACTAGAAACAACAAGGTATGATGATATGGATATCAGGATTGCTAAGGAGGAGGAACCCCTGTCTGAAGTATCGGCTGAAATCTGGATCATTAAACAACATCAAACGATAGCTATCGATGACAAAATATCCAAGGAGGAGGAACCCCTGTCCGAGGAGGAGATTGAAACAATAAGCTATTGAAAACAGGACGTTGAACCAACTCAAATATTTAGATCAAACAAGCATGTGCCATCTGATTTTCTTCTTCAAGCTTTTCCAACGAATTACAAAGATTGGGACAGCAAAAGCACGAAATCATGCACTATTACGATCAACCAATTAACTCTCATCCAAGAGTGAACAAATACAAACTTGCAAGCTTGTGGCAACAATGGCACAACAATTTTGTGTAGTAAATAAAGGTTAAAAAAATAATGAGCCCAAGGCTCTTATTTATAGAAACTCAAAGAGTAGGCAACCCTAAAATCTCCTTGAGTTAACAATCAGTTCTTGCCAATCAGCAAGAATTATTCCTATGTCTAAAAGTAGGTGAGCAAGCAGTTAACTGGAAATCTACTTCAGTTGACTGAAACCTAACTACAAGTGAACTTAAATTACAAAATGTGCCTCCAAAATAAAGATTCACAATTAGTGGAGATCTAGAAATAGACATTCATAATTGGTGGGATCTGACATGCAAGATCAGTGGGACATGCAATGAGGCATCAAGTTAACTCTTGTCACCATTAATGCTACTTTGAAGGGCAGGACGTCCTTTTAGGGTGCTTTACACCTCATCAATTCTAGTCAACAATCCTTCTAACCAGTTGTTGACTTCTTCATATGGAGATCATCACATGCTACAACTGTCAGCTTACCGCTTGTCAGCAACTTGATGTATGTATCTTCTTCATTTTGCTTCCCTTAGGAGGGTTACTCCTTGACTTTCTATCCATGTTTCCATTTTGTTGCAAAAACTAGACGACCTATACGAATTTTTTCTCTAAAAATTCTTATTTTTGGTTTCTCTAATACGCGTTTCTCAAGGGAAAATCATGCCTTGTATAATCTTTAAGGTCTTAGGTGGTCTTGGTCATTTTTCGTTTTGGTTTTGAGTCCTTTTGGGTCTTGTTTTTAGGTCTCTTCTTCCTCTAGTCGGGTTTTGGACGTCTCATTGCAAGTGTGGGGGTTTCAAGTTCTAAAATGCAAGTGATACTTTAACTTGCATTCAAGTTCCCAAAACCCGATTTCACTTAAAGTACTTTTTAAGTCACTTTTGTGTTTTTAAATTGATCACTTGTAATGGGGATGCCAAGACCCGATTGCAAGTAAAAGGTTTACAAGTTAGTTTTTGTAACTTGTAATGGGGGTCCTGTTGACGTGTGTTTTATGACAACACCAACACAGAATAAAATGTCCAACGATCACTCTATTCTCTCTTGATCAAAGTGTTCCGCATGCTAAGATTGCGTGAAAGCTCATGCGTTCAACTCCAAGGTTCCTCTTATCGCGAATAGACTTAGTTGGTTGATGTGAATATGCTGGGTATTCAAAGGGACTTACATAGTTGTTCGATTTTGTGAAGCAGTTAAGACATGAATGATCTGACAATGAGGTTCTGATTCCTAAGTTAATCGGAAAATACTGAATTTAAAGGGATAGGGATAGGAATTCTACAATCTACTTCTAAAAGGTGGAATGTGAGGATTAGCTTCAACAATCTTCAAACCAAACTTTGTTTCGCCTCCCCTTCGGACAACTCTGACAAAGTAGGTGCAATCTTCAAAGGATGAATAAGATATTCAAATTATGATTCAACATGCGCACCCCATCACAACGATGTAAGTGAACACATACGAATCACAATCGAAGTTAAGTACTGAAATTCCAGTTGACCACGCAGGGCAGGCTTATCGTCAACAAGCCCGCTAGTGGTATGGATAAAGGAAGACTTGTCCAAACTAAACACCACACTCCACAATTAACGACTACTTGCATGAATTAAAAGTCTATTTTACTCTATCTATTTTGAATTGGAAAGATGAAATGGCCTTGCTAGCTACTCATAACAAAAGAAGAAATCACCAAGCAATGAAACTCTTTGTATCATGAAAAGCGTTCACAACAACCGTTTACAAAACTTTCAAAAGAAAGTTTTCTTCCCTCCTCAATCTAAGCTAACTTCTAAGCTAAACGCTATATGCCTTCTACTCTCTAGCTCTGATCTTGATCTGATTCTAACTCTAATAGATTGCAAATGAGGGGGGATGCCCCTTTTATAATGAGTCCAATTCAGTGGACAGTTCAGATCTGATTACAATAAAGGGCTCAGATTGAGCCACCAATGCCCTAATTAGGGTTTCTGCCCTAAAAACCGCCACAGAGAGGAGTGGGCAATAAATGCACAGATTTTTCTCCACTCCCCTGCAGGAACCATAATGAGCAATTAATGCCCATCACCATCTTCTAGAAGATCCTCATCTAGCAGAGCGTTCCCATTGTCTTTCTCCTGAACAGCAAACTCGATCAACCGAGTCAACACCGCCTCAACCTCCTGAGCGGAAATCGGTGGAATATGGTTGAGCTGAAATTCCAAGACCGCCACCGTCTGTCCGTGCCGAGTGTAAGACTTTCTCCACGCCACCAAGGCGTCCTAGGTATTCTGAATTATACTAGAGAAAGTGGAGACATTCTCAGAGTCATCCTGGACGAGCGACCTCGCAGCTAGGAAGAATGGAGCCAGTTTGTCTCTCAAGCCATCAGCAGTTATTTCTTCTGGAGCCAACCTTCTAGCAAATATGGCCTCTAATGTATTAAGGACTCCCTCCAAGATGTTGCCCATTGCTTTCCAAACTCTGGCTTAATCTGCCCTTGCTGCATCGTGAAACCCACGGCCTGTGACCACCGAGGAGTACCAACTGGTGAAATCATACCTATCACCTTCCTGAATTACACCTCCACCCACCAGGGTCTCTAGAGGTATATGCATCAAAGCCCCCAAACGAAGTACATTCTTCGTCTGATAGATGTGGGTATCGCCCCAGGCTTGATCCACCATGTCAATTCGTGCCAAAATATTTGAGGCCTACTGATAAGCATTGGTGAGGTCCTCCATGAATTTCCTTGTCTCAGCACGAACATGGCTAACCCACTTGTCCGCTTCCGTTTCCATCTTCTTTAAATCTTCTAAGCCAATAACTGACTCCCTCGGAAACTCTGGTGGGAGTTCTATTGTTGGGTTTGCCTGCTCACCTGGACGTGCCAGACTCTGCACATATCCTATCAAGGTTTTGTGCTCCTTCTTTAATTTCTTATACTTCCCCTCCGTGCGGAGCAACTGGTCTCTCAGCGCCTGATAGGAGTTATTGAACTCCTCAACGATTTGGGCTCCCGTAGGACGACCCAACTCTACAGTGGTGATCACGTAATTTTCAGGCCTCTCCTCGGCTCGATCACACTCCTCCCTTGGGACAACAACCTGAAGCGTGCGAGAGCCCGACTCATCAGTTGAGATCTTTGAAAACTTCCTGGCTCTCTTCTTCTCTGGTGGCGCACTAATCCTTCTGAGGAACTCCTCCATCTCGACGGCTGGATCCGTATCATCCTCGGGGTCTCTTCTCATTTTATCCGAAAGCCAATTCGGCACTGTCTACTGTGGATTGCAAATGACGAGGGGCTGCTCTTCTGTTGCCTCCACCTCATGTACTTCTTCTCTTCTTGCACTGTTCTGCTCGGGCTCATCATCTTCCATGAGCTGAGTATCTCCTGACCCTTGGGTCCCCTATTCTGTGTTTTCCTCTTCCTCCAATGCCATGTCCAACATCTACTGGAAACGGGTATCGGCCATTTTTCCTCTTCCTCTCCTTGTTGGCCACCCCTGGATGCACTGACCCTTATACTATCCGACTCTCGGACGTTGGGCTGATCCACCTCTTCAAGCTCCCGTTCCTCGTTCAATCTTGCCCTCTGATCAGCAAATAATGAAATTACTCTCAAACTCGAAGATTGAGTTTGTGAGTGCGTGGGTGATGCCTGCTCCATCGTCAAGGGTATTGGCTGGGTCGGCATCACATTTTGTGCTTCCGGCATTTGGGCAACTTGTTTTCCCCTTCTCGCCGGTAGCGGCCTTTGATCACCCATCAAGTCATAAGTAAGAGCAACTGATCTGCTCTTAAGTCTGCTTACGTGTCTATCGACCCAAGCCCTTGTGAAAGTCATCATCGGAATAGAGAGCGTGTCCAAGTCCATGATTTTTGGCTCGGACCAATCAGGTGGTGGGACCGGAGTATCCCTGACTGACTCATAGTCGGGCTGTATAACGTTGACATCTTCCTCCACTTGGTCGAGAATTGGAATGATCTCACATTCCCTGATCAACTTGAGAGGGAGTCTGGTAAACATCCTTCTCCTTATTTCAACCTCATCAATAGCATTTGCCCAAAAATCTTCTATGTGAGCCTTGTGCCTGTATTCAACATTCTGCACCATTCGGATGTTTCTATAAGGATTGAAATCCTCCTTGCCTGTGTGATACGATAGATGAAAGAATTGCAGCTCATCCTCTACCTCTCGAGCTGCCTGCAAGGAGGGACACACCTCAGTGGAATTCCCTATGGCGATAGGGAAGTCAAGTCCACCCTTCTTTTTCTTTTTCTGAATCTTATCATAGGCAATCAATTGCCTAGATACTTCTAGCATTACTATGTGATCCGTGGGGTACCTCGGTAATCGGTATGGATACGAGATGAACCCCTGCAGCCTAATGTATGTGAATTTCATAAATTGGATGAGCCAATATCCATATTCTTCGATCAACGCTTGTGCTTCTTTTGATACTCTTTGCTGCATTCTCTATTGAAGGGTCCTTGCAATATGCATTGTGAATGCATCATTTGCCCGCTTGTAGCTGGCAGGGTTAGCCAAATGTAACTGTGTGCAGGCCTCATGGATTTTGAACTGGTCAGGGGCATAGCCGATTGGCTCCTTGTACGTAATCCCTCTGTACTTGGTCATCCTCGCCAGCATATACATTACGTACGAGCTCATATAGAAAGTCTTCGTCCTCCTCAGGCTCCTGAATTGTTCATCAATGTTGTCGCTAATCATCCTAGCCCAATCAACACACTCCTTTCCCTCCAAGATGATCTCGATGAAGTAGAACATCCAAGGCTCGAAGATGTAGGCCTGCGCACTCCCATTTATTCAACTTAGCATCATTATCAAGTCGCAGTACTCCTATTTCACATCTTCGACAATTATCTGTTTTGGGAGTTTAGTGCGGGGTGGTTTTGGCTTTTGCATCCAGACTCTGTTGATGACTGCGGCAACCCTTTCGAAGGAGGAGGAGTACATCTTATCTGCCCTTTCCTTTGTTCTGTATAACATCTTCTCGGCAGTTGGAATCCCAAATGCCCCTCCGATGGCATCCGGAGAGACAATCGTTCTATGCTCCGGCTTGTAGCAATTTGCGCATTCCATGATTAGTTCCGGGCACTGTATTGCTGGTGGAAAACCAACAGCTGCGTAGATTCCACTTTCATTATGTTGTGTGCCGTGACTGACGGTTGATGACTTCCCAGTCCGTACATCCTTGATTTGAGTGCATTCAGATTAAATGAACCGAGGTTAGTGTCATTTAATCCTGCCAACTTCGAAGTAATTGCCGACTTCGGAAGAAATGGCTTGGCAAGCCTTTTGATCATTGCCTGTTGGGATGAGCTTGCCTTGCCCGCTTTAGTATTTGCAACTCTGCTTGTTCCTGCAACATCTTTTGCGCCAACCATCTGCAAAAATAAAATAGAATAATAAGCTAGACTTGCAGATTTTTAATAAAATAAAACAATTCCCGAGATGGCTACGAATACGGAGTTAGCTTTGAAAATAAAATTCCTCAGCATAAATTTCTAACTCTAAACCTCAAACTATATAAAAATCTCTGGGCTTAGAGACAACTCTCAACAACTGCACTTCTGATTGGTGAAGAAAAATCACAGCAAACTAATAACTTTTAGCAATGTAGTTAATTTTTCCAGCATAAATAATTCGAGCCTTTTGACTTCACTTTGTCAACTTTAGCCTTTAACTTCAGCAGTTAGAAGAATAAAAGCCAACAACAATTACAAGAACTCAAACACTTTCAACTCCCAGCAATTAATTTCTTCAGCACTTCGACTTTCAGCAACTTGAAAATGAAGAACTTCAAGAAAATAAGAAATCTTCTGCAACTTCGCAAATCTACAGCGACTTCAACAATCTAGAAATAAAATCCCAGCTCTCCAGTATTGCACTTCGAAATTTGCAGCAACTCAACTCTCAACAGCAAGAAGAAATAAATTCTCCAGCACAAGTAATTTCGAAATTTGCAGCAACACTCTCTCAGCTCTTTGAAAAATAAACTCCCAGCAACTTGAGAATTAAATTCTCCAGCAACTTCGTACTTAGAAAATAAAAACTCAAGCTCACTTTCAGCAACCTCGAAAAAGATTTCAATCTCTCACAAAATTCCTCACTTCAGCAATTCCAAGCACTTCGAAATGTGTGAAGAAATGAGAGAAATGGGGTTGTTTAAATAACTCTTCATGAAGAATCCTGCCAAGTAGTGTTGGAGCTATTTTTAGCACCTCCATCAATTCACTACTCTCTCCACTTAGAATCTTCTATTTCAGGCGTAGTAGTGGGCTAGTCGTCAGTCAGTCATCATGGCAGTTGCCATTAATGAGGATTCTTCCCTTGCAAAAATTTGAATTTTTTCCTCTAGTCTGCCAGTTAACTCTCAGTAATTTAAACAACTCGCGAGAAAATCACTTGACTTGATTGAAAATTCCATTTTAAAATCCTCGCAGTGTTTAATTAAATTCAATTCGAAAAAAATCATGGGAGTTGCAAATTCGTTTCCAACCTGTTAAAATGCCTGTCATTTAGAACTTCAATTTCACGAAATTTGCGTTAGACATTTTAAAACTTCTCCTTAAAATATTCAACTCCGTTCATCCAAAATCACTTGCTCGCTCAAAATAATCCATCCTTTGAGATTTAATTTCCGTTAGGAAAATAATCTAGGCAAAACAAATCCCCTCTGAAAATATTAAAATTTTCCTTAGGAAAATAATTTAAAACTCTGTCAACTCATGGGTGCATTTAAAAGAGGTTCATTTAATTTTCCACTTGACCCATGGAAAGTATTCATCAATTGTTTCCGCCTTGAAAATAAAATTTCATCACTTCACCCACTTCATTTAAATGTCTTTGGAAAAAATAAAATTCATCCAAGGGTGCATTTTCTCTAGTGAAATATGTTTCACTTAGAAAAATATTTCTAACATCTTCTTCCTTGGCGTATTTTCCCTTGGTATTTTTTTATTCTTATCACTTAGGAAATAACTCTAAGTCATTTCCTACCTTGGGTGCATTTTATCTTATTCAAAATTAAATTCCCACGCCTTAGACATTCTTGAAAACAAACTTTTCTCAAAGGCGCATATCATTCTTGCTTCTTTTACTTCCATAGACTTAGGAAATTTCGCTTGCTTGATCCAGGCTTGGGCGCATTTTGGAGCTCTCACTTTTATTTTGCTCATTATAAATTTCTCACGCCTTAGAGTTCTCAGGAACTTCTTCACTCTTCTTGGGCGCAAACACTTCCTCAAGCTTCCATTCATGGGCGTGTATTAGATTCTTCGTTGTTCCTCCCTTTACCTTGGGTGCAAATGAGCTATGCTGCTTTTGATCTGTGCCTTAAACGTTTTGAGCCTTCATTCATCCTTTGACTTGGGCGCAGTTTGACTAGCTGGAGATGGGCGCATATGAGAGGTTGCACTTTTACTTACTTGCCTTAGAAATATTTCGGCCTTCCACTCACCTTTGGGCGCAAATGACGTGTTGCACTTTCATTTTCTCTTGAGGGCGCATTTGCTAGGGTGAACTTTGATTTCCCATGCCTTAGAATATTTCTTCAAGGCTTTCACTTTTCTTCTCCTTGAGGGCGCATTTGCTAGGGTGAACTTTCATTTTAAACTTAAGCATTTTCCACCCTCTTAGCTTATGGGTGCATTTAGCATGGTGGGCTTCAAGTTGAGGGCACAAATGGCATGGGTAGCTTTTATTTTATGCCTTAGAATATTTTGAGTGGCTCTTACCTCAACTTGGGCGCATTTTGATGTGCAAGCTTTTGTTTTCAATGCCTTAGGCGTTTTGAGAGGCTCATCAAGGTGGGCGCATTTAACATAGTGAGGTTTCATGTGAGGGCGCATTTAACATGCCATGCTTTTATTTTAAACACTTAGAAATTTTGAAAGCTTCCACTAGGTGGGCGCATTTACATGGGTCTTCTTCTATTTTCACCATGGGCGCATTTGAGAGGGTATGCTCTCATTTTCTTACACTTAATAAAATTTTCATGCCCTTGTCTGCCCTTCACCTTCTCATTCTATTTTTAGCAAGCCCTTGCTATTTTTGATCTCCACAGCTCTGTCTTGCCTGAAAATTTCACCATATGATACTCTTCGCCTTGTGATCCTGTTTTCACCTGTCCCTTGCTCTGACTTGCTATTTATAGTAAGTTCCAAAGTTGCTTGACTTCTGTAGCCCCGTTTGACTTGAAACTTGCTATGCCTGATCCTGATAACTCAAGTGCCCTGATCACACTTACCTCTGACACAGACCTGCTATTTATAGCCCTGAGATGACTTACTAAAAATAGTAAGTTCTCCGATTTCGCTCAAATTTTGCCAGTAGGTTGCTTGGATGATACTGATCCTGATGGGGTACTTCATTTTGACTATCTGTGGATTTTTACCCCCTATAAAAGTGGAAACCCTAATTTGACTTGCATGTATCCCGAACGGTCTCCGTTTAACTTTGTTTCTTCTGCATGTCGCTTTGTATGCTGAACTGAAGTGTCGGGTGGCTGGAGTGAAACTGCTATTTATAGTAAGTGTCCGGAAAAGTGATCAATTCACTGCCGGATGATTTTGCATGTCATATTGCCTGTGGGATCTCAAGAAACCCAGAAAACTGGTCTGCATGCGGGCACTGGCTAAAAATAGTAAGTCCTCGAAACCTGGTCCTCTCTGCTTGCATGTCACGCTATTGCGAAGCTCTCGAAAAACCCAGAAGGAATATCCGGACATGCGTTGAAAAACTCAGTATGTAAACCCTAAAAATAGCCTCCGATGGCTGAACTCTGAAAGCGATCGCCTTGGTTTGCATGTTACATCGTTGCGAAGGTCTTGAAAAACCCAGAAACATTCCCCAGACATGCATTTGAAAATCATATGTGTGAACCCTGAAAATGGCTCTTGAAGCCTGAACTGCTAAAACTAGTAGGTTGTCTGATTCTGCCCAAAATTGACGTGTAAGTAGCTAAGAGTTACCTGAATGTGATGGGGTAGTCAGAATTCCAAAATCCTGATGAAACAGTCCCAGATTGTGCACTTACTAAAAATAGTAAGTGGTCAGAATTCAATAAAAATTCAGTGGGACTTTGCTGGAAGCCTCGTGATTGGTGTACTAAGCTCAGATTCCAATTTGATAACTCAGTTTGACCTTTAAAAAGCCTGGATGATAGGAAACCCTAATTTCACAGACTTAACCAATATTTCAAACTAGGTCAAATGATGGGATATCCCCGAAAGGATGGAAAGACCAGAGAGAGAGAGAGACGCAAAGCCAAAAGACCAAAATGGAGCAAAAAAATTAGGGGGTCCCTATTTGAATGGGCTGATGTGTGAAAAAGGTCACAACAGGTCCCAAGATCTGATTGCAAGTTAAAAGGGATTTTTAAGTTACATGTAACTTGTAATCGGGGTTTCAAGACTCGATTACAAGTGAGGGATATTTTAAAAGTCAAGTATGTCACTTGCAATCGAGTTCCCAAGACCCGATTACAAGTTCGCTTGAGTGAACTTTTTAAAAGTGACTTGCATATGGTCTTTCATGACCCGACCCATTTGAGCTTGTGACTTAAGTCACTTGTAAAAGCATTTTCAAAGCCCGATTTCAAGCTTCAAGGTTCGAAGTTATTGCTGAGACTTGCTTTTACCTCTTCAAAGCCCGATTTTGACTTGGTCTTTTCATTTCCTCTTCATGGCATGTTTTCTCCACCATTTTCTTCCCTTTGTTTCTGCGTTTCTTGAGGAGAGAGGTTATTGCTCAGCTGGTTGTGTTTGAAAAGGAGTCTTTGTCTCATTTTATTTATAGTTGCTGGTTTCAAATCAAGGGTTCTTAAGTTTACTTTTCAGCTGTGCATTTTTGCTCTTCAAGGTACGTATTTTGTCTTTGTTTTTCTTTTGTTTTCCTGATTTTTATTTTCTGTTTTCTTCTTTTTTGTGTCTCCATGGTCTCAAATGATTGATGCATTTTCGAAATACATTGTGGATAAAAGTCACGTCTCTTGCATGCTTACAATTAGGTTTCCAAGACCCGACTGCAAGTAGAGGATGTTTAAAAAAAAAAGCTTTCAAAATGCTTCCATTGCTTTCATATCATATGCCTTACGCCTTGCTTGCAAAATCCCTTCAAAATGCATTCGTCTTATCATTTCCCAATCACTTGCAATCGGGTCTTCAAGACCCGACTGCAAGTATACATTGTTAAAATATACTCATTGCTTGCAATCGAGTTCCCAAGACCTGATTACAAGTTGAACCTGCAAATGACCTCCCCAGATCTGATTTTCTTCCCATCGCTGTCCAAAGCATATTCGCCAAGCATCTTTGAATCATGACAAGTTGTTATAAGTTCAAAACTCAAGCAAGTCTTGGTGGGATTGGTAGTTTTTAAGATTTTGGTGTCATGGAATCACCCATAGCTACTGAAGATGTTCTTACTCTTCTGAGTTTTCATCGTAGTGTTTCAGATTCTTGTTCGATGACAGAAGAGCCAACATCACCTCCAAACAAGAGGATGAAGTCTAAATATGATAAATATTTGAACGAGATCGCTCCCTCTCAGGTGGTTTCTCTCATTGATGAGATTAGAGACACGGAGATCGGGCACGTTGATATGTCTGAGTTCCTGGAAAGAACAAAGGGCTCACCGACTCATGGGATGCAATTGCTTCTCAGAAGTTATATTCATTTAGTCTCTTCATTCCCAATGGCTGCCTTAGAGCCAAAATTTGTGCTTGCATGTGCTGCTCATTTTGATGAAGAAACAAGGACAATTAGGGATGAAGATGGAAATGTCATAATAAGTTTGGATGCTGAGACAATTGATAAGATCTTCAAAGTACCTGTAGCTCCTTTGTATGCTGAGATCACAATGAAGAGTGCAACAGATCATTATAATCAGAGAAGATCGCATTGCATTAGACACATTAATGCTAAGTGGTTGAAGACTCCCCGAACTTGCTTTTCCATATGGCCTAAGTTGTATCATTCTAACTTCATTGAAGAAGTAAGTGATATGATCACACTTCTCAACAGGTTAGCAGGTTTGAAGCACTCCAATGTGTTTGAAATTTGGATGTACAAGTACATCGTGGTTATGAGGAAAGGGCAGTCTCATATTTTCTGGGGAGAGTTAATCAGTGATAACTTGTGTAGACAATTGGCACAAGTTCATACTAACTTCACTTTTTATACGAATTCATTCTTGGTGTATATTGCTGCATCACTCAGACAGTTTCTTGGTCTTTCTACCAAGGGTAATAGATCATTGGTGCTAGTCTGGGAATATTATGATCAGTTAACTTTGAGGCCCAATAGACTTCATTACAGGAGAGTGTAGGATGCTTTCGTTGGTCACTTTATGTGTCTCTTTGACAAATCACTCAAGAATAGAAGAGTTTCTGAAGCAGCCTGGAAAAAAGTGAATGAATACGGTTGTTTGTTTCTGCAGTTCCCCACTTTCACTTACATGAGAGTTGGATGTTTTGAGGGACAACCATACATGTTACCCCAGTATCCCACTGACAGAATCCTTCTGATGGAGTTGGCGAGACAGCTAATGGCGGTTCATGCTGTACAACTTGCTAATCACAAGTTGGGTGTTAATATCTCTTTGCACAATCCATTGCAGATTGGTCAATATTCTATACACACTTCTCAAAGAGCCAAGGCAATGGAGGCTGAGCTTCAAAAAATTAAGTTGAAGAAGTTTATTTGAGAAAAGATTTTGGTCACTGAGGGATGAAAGATAAAATCAAGGGAGCCTTCGCACATGTTCATCGCCTTGAAGATATCTGGGTTGATCTTCGTACTGAAGAAGAAATAAGAAGAATGGACTACAACAGGCTTACCTTGGAGCAGATTGTAGATCTTAATTTAACCAGAATCCCTAAAGGGATGGTGGATGATGGAGAAATCTTAGATCCAGAGTACATTGAACAAAGAGTTGCAAAAGCTCCTCTCTTGTCCCCACAATGGTCTAAAAAGGAGTGTGACTCTATCCTTGATCGTTTTCAGTCCATCCTCGCTAATACCAATACTTGGTTGAAGGATAATAATGTCAAGATTATCAAAATCAAAGGTGAGGCAGAGAATGATTTGGTTGGGCCAGTTGGGCAAAGGTCTGAAATCAGAGACAAATCTAAAGAAGGTGCTTCTTCTTTTGGCACAAGAATCAAGTTAAGGGTTAGTAGAGCTTTGGTAATTTCTCCACTAGAAGTATCAACGAAAGGGAAAGAGACATCACAGGTGCAGGTTCATGTTATTAATGCTGAAGATGATACTTATGAAGAAAATACAACAGAATCACCTCCTTCAGCAGTCTCGGATTCTCCTCATACGGCCATCCCTCAAATGTCCATGGATATTGATACAGATGTAGATTCTTTCTCCATTGTATTTGTAGATCCTGTGGAACCCAGTATAGCTGCCGATGCTAATTTGGAGTTACCTATTGGAACTTCTCACGAAGACTTGGAGAGAATCTTTGATGATAATCCCTCTTATGTGGCCATGTCCAACATTCCTTTTCCGGAGGTTGATACTTCCGCCTTGAGTTTTGATAAGTTTATGATAGAGGTAAATCATGTGTTGCCACCTGAGCAAAGGCCTGTTGCAATTCAAAATGATACTTCTCCTAAGGTGACAACTATGGTACAAGTAGAGCCTATTTCTTCAGAAACCACAGTTGTTGTCTCCAATGTGAACTCATTAGAATTACCCCCATGGCTGAGTTCAATTACACCCAAAATGAAGAAGCAAGAAATCTCTCCTGATGTGTTTGATTTCCAGCAAATTGCAAAACCTAAATCCAAGATTGTAAAGAAGGCAAAGAAAGTCTCACGGGTGGTGGTAGATGAAAAAAAAAATGAAATATGTGGAGATAGTTGAGCCATTGGTTGAGAAGCCACCTAAAGAAATGCAGTTGTCAGATTACAGGCTTACCGGGATTTAACTTGGTAAATAGACACATTTTGGTCTCATGCATGATGCAACGGATTCAGTAGCCTCATTGGTTTAGAAATATGATGAATTACTGGCAAAGAAGAGTGAGCTCAAAGAGAAGAATTCACAGATCATCACGGTGATTCAGAAAATAACAAATTCTTTAGAACAAGTTAATCCATTAACTTCCTTTACCTCTGAAGAATCAGTCAGGCAACTAGAGAAGATTGCACAAAAGGCCAAGGCAGTTGATTCTTGGGAAGCTCAGCTGATTGATCAAGGTATGCAAGTGATTGAGAAGGCACTACATATTTTGAGCACTGTCTGTGCAGCAAGGGTTAAGATGAATTAGACTTTGGAAGCTTTCAAGCAAAGTCTAGATTCACTTGGAAAAGACTTTAAAATTTGGCATGAGATGGATCAAGTCAAGCTAGAAATTCTGAGTAGCAATTCAATAATATCAGGCAGAGAAAAATATGTAGAGTTTGAAGAACTTATGACAAACAAGTCATTAGTTGTTGAAGACCTCATCAAAGACGTTCAAGCTACACTTGAAATGAGTGGCGAAGTTGAGCAGGACATACTTTCTAGTTTTGAGAAAATGTCTTGCAAGATTCTAAGTCACGAAGGAGAGTTACTTGCAGCTGATGTGGTTATCACTGAGATAACAAGAAATCTTCGCCAAGAGCTAGAGTCAGAACAGTTTACTGTGGATTCGATTCATAAGTTTGTAAATCATCAAATGATCCTTGATAAAATGCAAACTGTTCTTGAAGAACACAAGGAAGCAACAATAAGGTATTTTGATGTGATCCTTAAGACTGTTGCGGTTGCTAAGAACACTTTGGGTCCTGACCCTGATGAGTTGCAAGGAATTATCAGCAAATTCTAGTCTTTCAAAGCTAGGAATGAAATGGAATAAAAAAGTGTCTCATGATACTTTATCTTTATTTTATGTATTTTGTTTTCGACAAGTTACATGTAAAAGTAAATTTTGTAATTGCAAGTGTTTCTTTCACTTGCATTTTTGTAAAATGTAATTACATGTGAGGCAATTACAGGTTAAGTTAGATTAGGACTGTAGTTGGAATAAGTCATAGTGGTTGAGAGAATTTTTCAAGTTAGTTGGGATCCTCCCACCTTTTTCCCATGACTCCTCTCCTATATATACTTGAGGGGGTCTATTGTAAAAACATTTTTTGGCAAGCAAGTAAATTTTGCAGAATTTTGTACTCATAAAGACTTTGAGCTTTATAGTTATAAGTTATTCTTACTCAAGTAATATCAAAGAGTTGGAATTTCAGACTTTGTGTTGAAGTCCTATTTTGTATCCATTGTGTTCTTATGTCATTTTGGAGCATTTCTTTGTCATTATTTGGAGATTGTGGAAGATTGCTGAAGAGAGTTTCACTCGAAATATCTGCAGACTTTGTGCTGTAAATGTTGAAGATTGAATTCGTAATTTGTATTTAGAAATTGAGAAGAATTGCAAGTCTTTGTGCTCGTAGTAATTCCCATTTGAAGTAATTCATAGGTGCATCATACTTGCAAACTTTGTGCTATTATATGTTGTATATCGTTCTTAGGTAATCATTCTAAAAGGGTAGATAGGATTTCAGATATTCAAGACTTTGTGCTTGGTGGTTGTTTTCCTGTCCCGGAGGAGGTGACGAAAGTCTTTGTGCTTTCAGGAAACTTCATTTCCTCTCTCTCAATTTCATTTCAAAGCTACTGTGATAAGTTTTCTTAAAGATCGTTGTTACTTTTCTATGAAGAGAAAAGAATATAAGCCTTCCTGAAAAAAGAGAAAAGATTGCTGTCCTACCGATATTAGTTTAAATTAGTTAATAGGAAAGGGGGAGCCTTCCCTTAATTAGGAGAGTTTTATCTCATGTACTGTGGCTGAAACCACAATTTTGTACGCTTTCCCAAGTATACAAAATTTTCAACCAACACATTTTGATGTGGAAGGTAGTGTAGTATTAACCGGTGGCGGCTCTGTATTGGGAATGACTACCTTTCGCATTCTTTTGCAGCTTTATGTTTCTGACATTTCCCTTGACCTTTCTCAATGAAAGAGTATTGTATGATGAAACCGCGAAGTTTGACTGTGAACACTCCAACTGTGAGAAATGCACATGAACTCGCTGCATACGCAAAATTCCAACGGTTACAATCCTCTAAACTGGCCTTGGGAAGGCTGTCAGACATACGAGGTGAAACCATTATGAAACCTGTGGACTTGTGTCTATGCTTGTCAATATGTCCAAACTGACTTCTGGGTGTGCCCGACGCTGGTCGATGTCAGTCATTTTCAGAAAATCATGAAGTAAGACCATTTTGGCCTTGTATTCGTCTTGGGAGAACTGCATTATGAAAACCTTGAAGATTGACTGTGCACACGATGCTGTTCGGACAACTTTTTTTGGAACTGCTAAAAATAGCCTTGCTGGGGCAACTTTTTACGAAAAAATCTAAGACGTGGGTTTTGTTGAGAATGATTTTCTAAACAAACCCAAAACATCAAAAATTTGAATAAACGAGTTTTTCTATGACATGCAAGAGCCCTTTGATGGCAGAGGCAACGAGGCACCAAAAAATGATTTTTCCCAAAAAAATCCAACACATGGGTTTTGTTCGTGCTTCAATGCTGAACAAACCCAGTTTTTCTATTTTTCAAAATTATGACTTTTTTCGGAAACCCTAAAAAATAGGGGCAACAGGGCTACTTTTTCTGAAAAAATCTAACTAAAAAATAGGGGCAACAGGGCTACTTTTAATGAAAAAATCTAACATGTGGGTTTTGTTGAAAAAGTAGTGTTGATCATACCCAATTGGTTAGATATGTGATTATCTACTGTTTTCTTGGACATGCAAGAAGATCCAAGACAAGGAAAGAGGAAAAAGACAAGAAGAAGATTGGAAGTTATCAACTGTCTTTCTGGAAGAATTATGCCTTATTATGCCTTTTGATGCAACCTCTGATAAATGGTCCCTTTGTGCAACAGATCTTCAAAAATATGAAGAATGGTGAAAACCCCTCTGTCAGATCTTCAAAAACATTGAAGAAGAAAAATATATGTTCTTGAGCTCCTCAACCTGCACAAAAATAATGAAGAATGGACGTCTAGATGCTTTGATATGTCAATTTAGAGTTGTAAGCATCAATTGGGCACCAACTCATGATGGAGGAGTCTTTTTGCCTGATCTGGAGTTCCCGAGAGTGATTTCCACCAATTGGGGGTCATTTTAGACATGAAAAGGTTGTCTAAATAGACAACTTCAGTCAACTGAGACTCCCTTTGACTTTAGGGTCCCTTTCAGGAGTTGAACACTTTTTTCATTATTTTTCATGGTGAAGTGCCTCTATTCAATCCTCGATGCTGGTTGTTTGATTGATCATGAAGTGTCGTTGATGGATCCATTGCCAAGTTGAGTCAACTCTAAGAGAGTGTGCCTGGGAGCTACCAAGTCCAAAACTTGAATTTGATACCTCAAATTCAAGGGCACCTTTTCCCAGCAGGGGCGCTTTTAGCTTCAGACAGTCAAATTCTTGAGTGTTCTTCAATTTCTCCATTTTGACCCTCCGTGCTCCGATCTGAGATCCCTACTAACTGATGAGTCTGTTGATCTTGTTGGAATGTGGGATGGAATGTCAACTCAACCTCGGAAAGGATGAATGACTTCACATATCCCGAAAGTTGATTTGGATGCCTCAAATTCAAGGGTGCCCCTAGCCTGTAGGGGCGCCTTTGACTATTTGACTTATGATTTTCAACTTGTAAGCTCCTACGAACTGCGCCAGCTTGGTCTCTGTCATCAGGTGTTTGATTTGTCTATTGTCTTCGCTGACGGTGTCATTGTTGAGACAGATCAAGACAGAGGAGGTTATCCTGGAGGTGATTAAGCTTGCAGACAACATCTGACTGCCCAAAAAGGTGGGCACCTTTCTTCAGCAGGGGCTCTTTTGACCAACACTTAGCCAATTTCTTGGCAAGCTTTCACCGTTAGGTGTTTTCTGCTTGATCTTTGCCTCTGATTGCTTGACAAGTCCTGTGGACACGTAGCTGGATTGATCGTGAAGCTGAGAGAGAGCTGAGTAGATGCCATGTATACAACAGTCGTTGGAAACTTCATTAGGTGCCTCTGATTCAAGGACGCCCCTGGCCAACAAGGGCGCCTTTGCTTTGTTATGCATTGATTTTCACTCCATTTGGTATGCTTGAATGATTAACAACTATTGTCTTTTGATATGTCTCGCAGGCTGACAAATATATTCATTGTGGAGCTGAGCTGATGCCGGAGAGATTACTCAAAGACGAGCTTGTTCAATAGATGATATTTGGACCATCAAATTCAAGGGCACCTCTGGTCAGCAGGGGCGCCTTTCCTCATGTTTGATTTCCATTTTGATGGCTCTTTCTTTATAGCCTCTCCTGACTTCGCTCGTGTTCATCTTTGATTGATGAATCAGATGACTTAGCTCGACGATGCGTTGGAAAGCCAGCAGGAACATGGAGAAGACAACTGTCTTGGTGAAGGTTGATGACTGCTTTTGATCTTCTGAATTCAAAGGCGCCTTTCTTCAGCAGGGGTGCCTTTTAGGTGCAAGTTCATCATTTGCTTTGAAAAACTTCATCTCTTCATGCTTCACGTTCGCTGTGCATCGTGACTGTCTTGAGCATTGTTGTTGACGATGTAGACGCGTGCATCCTTGCAATCACCTTCATCATGCTGCGTGTACGGGTGTTTGAAAAATGACTTAGGCATTCAACTACACAGCCTTCTTGGTAGCAAGGCATTCATTTTCCAGACTTAGTCAATTTTCAGCATTTTTCACTTGTGAAAATCCCCTTCATGAGATAGCATCTTTTCGGAGTATTTCCGCCATGGTTTCTTCGTTGAAGCTTTTGAAGCTTAAACTTCAACACCTGGTACTAGCCAATCTGCCATTAATGGCTGCAGAGCTCCTAACTTTATTCCTGAAAAATGAAAATAGACCCACCAGAGTAAAACTAACTTTTTGGTGATTTTGACTTGACCAGTGTGATCGTGAAGTCAATTCATCCTATCAAAATCATTTTCAAAGAATTATGGCAAGGTCCTATTTTCAGGGGTTTCCCTAAAAATAGGGGCACGAAACCCTAATTTTCAATTTTTTGGAATTTTACACATATGTTCCTTGACAGAAACCCACAAAAACCTTATGTTTGGTTTGACCTATAACAAACTTTTGATGACATTTTTACATGATTTAGCTCAATTTAAGCAGAATGCCAAAAATTAATTTTGGGTACAACACATCACTACATATTTGCTTGTTCTCTTCAATCATAGTACGAAACTGTAATGTCCCCAATTTTGAGTTAGCATATAATTAAATAATTAATTTAATGTTGTCAAGAAAAAGGTCGAAATATAAAGACAAATTAATTATTGATGCAAAAGTAATTTATGTTTTGAAAAGTTAAAATAAATAAATAAGTTACTTTTGAGGGGGAATTCCAAAATGAGTTAAAATTAAAAGATGAAGAAAAGATGAGAAGTCAAGAAGACGAGGAGTTATGAAGAGGATTGAATAAGAGTTTGCAAGTGCTTGTTTGAGGGAAGGCTGGATTTGGTTTTTGGAACAGTATTTGGTTGGATAATTTCCAAGACTTTTTGGGGACGGAAACCTCCAAAAAGGATATCATCTTTGGTGTTGGAAGATACACCCTGGATGGTGACTGGCAGTCTCATTTCAGGGATTGTGCATGGAATTAATTGTGTTAATTTGCGAAGTTTTATTTGAAGACAATTTTAGAGGCATTACTGAATAAATTGTTGCTTCAATCCAATGCTGGAGGTTTTGACAAAAGAATTGTTTGGGTCCTATTTTATTCAGTTTGTTTATTTAATTGGAGTTGGGATATTAATGAGATTGAATTATTTGTGTGAATTCCATTTTCTTTTATAACTGCTATTAGGGCCCTGCTTGGAATTTACACTTCTTTTTGGATAGTCATGAGATTTCTGCTAGGAGTTTGTATAATTGCATGATGTTAATATTTGCAATTGTCAATGTTGAAGTCTACCGCATAAGCTTCAAAGTTTTAAGAAACCGTGTATATTCCTACATTCATTAATATTCATATTTTAGGAGCAAACTTCAAATGAGACAAGGCAGACTGAGTGGTTATTCAACTAAGCTGTAACTATGAAGGGAAATCGCTATAGGATTATCGACAGTTAATGTATGTGTCCAAAATTGATTAAAGGTCGATGCGCCATTATGGGAAGTCTAAAAACTAATACAAGGGAATCATAAGCAATTTGAAATATTTGGTTGAAATATTTGGAATTCCTTATCATTGCCGCTAATTTCTTTATTTGTCGGGTTTAATATGCTTCAGAGTTGTCGGGTCTACTAATCATATAGGGATGTCAATGCACAGATCGATTGTAATCTCAAAAAATCGAATTTTACATATTCTCTATCCACCGCTTCCAACACATTCGATAGTCCCTTATATCTTCTGGAAAATACGATTTAAATAGTCAGTCGACATTCAAATTGGTGAAGAGTCTGAAAAAACTATATCGGGCAGATTTTCAAAGAGTTGTAAATATCAAAGGGAATCATAGAAGACGTGTTTCTTTGGCACGGGCATAAAGGATTATATTGTTTATTAAATCTCCTATCATATGTCTAACAAGTTAATATTGAGGGTGTGGATTCCTTTAAATCGCACTAAATATAATTTCCCGGAGGTTGTTTAAAATTTCTGGTATGTGAGAACCAATCTGATACAAAACAAGGAAGCTAAGTATTTGAAATAAGAAACGGGAAAGATTAGAGTTTCTATTCAGCTGCGATACTTCTTCTAAGGTGTTAAACCAAAGTGGAGTTTTGAATAGTGAAGTTGTTGTGATATAGGTGAAACAACAAATTTGTAGAAATCGTAAGTCTCTAGCGGGTCGCACCTTTCAGCAATTATATCCATTTCAGGATTTCGTGGTTACTTGTTAAATCTAGAACCTGCTTCAAAGTCACGAGAAAGAAAGAAATTTTCAGTTTGCAATAAGCTAGCCGAAATCTTCAAACAAGGCATCAATTCTTGTTCTTGGCAGTTTATGGTAACGTGGTGAGGATAGAAAGACTCGTGAGAAGTTACACCACTTGTAAATATTCCCCTCCTTACTTATTTGAGTTGTGGGAATTAAAAAGGAAGTCAATGTCTTTGCCAAGCGTTGGTAATCTCGGATGAGGATTGTACAGTTTAATGCATCCAAGAAATAGCTCATATTGCCAGGTCAAGAGATTAAACATTAAGATGTATGGGATATTTTTGAAGACATTTAAATATTGAAAATGGAATTTATGAGTTCATTATATCATCTTTGTTTACATTGTTTGAAATGATTATCTATGCATTACATTTATTGAAATCAGCAAAACTGAAGTGCTCATTTTAGTATTGAATAAATCTGGGAAATAAATTCAAACTTCATTCAACCAAACTATTTGATGAAATGCTTGAATAGTTGTGGTCACAAAAATGGAAAAAAATTGTATGCAAACTAGGGCAAGTCCTTACATAATGTCATTGTAGAACTCATTTGGGAAGCTCAAATTGAGGAGAGGAAAAAGGGAGGTGCAAGGGGAGTCTCTCATACTCACTTGTACTCTATCAAAAAGGCTTTGGAAATAATGAAAACAGGTTATTTGCAATTGCTTATGGACATGGATCTCGCTGTGAAGTATGCTGAAGACAAAGAGAAAGCAGCTGATGATCTCTGCTTACAGTTAAGTATGACTCACTTTTCATAATACAAAGCAGAAAATTCTAGTTCTACTGCAGCCACACCCATGGAGCATGGAAGTGAAAAAAGGACAATGGAGACTAAGAAAATTGTTGAAAGGATTGAGGAATGTCATAGATGTGAAACATTATATAATGATTCTAGTATTCCTCATATTGGAGAGATTCAGGATGTTAGATAAAACTTATATCGAGAATTTGAATTTTTGAAATTTGAGAATCAATTTTCTCACACAAGTGCAGATTGCAGCCATGATATAGTAGATAAAACAAGTATTGAAGGAAATTTTCAGCATGCTACACTTCCTGAATCAGCAGGTGTTGATAAGTATTCAGAATTGGAGGAAGGTGTATATGAAACTTATGAAGACACGATTGAAAGGAACGAAGATAGTGTGGATTCTATGAGTGTTAACAGTAGCCACGATGTTGTGTGTGTGAGTATGGTTGGTGATGAATACAAGATATGGGATCGAGGTAAAAATCAAGATTGGGTTAATGATCTTTCAGGAGTTATTTCATGGATGGGCTTTAGGCAAAATTGCATATTTGAAGCTGCTATCTGCTTCCCAATCAGCCAACACATAATTCTTGCTACTTGCATTCAGATGGTTTGGTCAATGTTTTCAGTCAATGAATAGAATATGTATCAGTGGGAGTTTGATGTTGATGCTATTTCTATCATTGGGGAAGAGTCTACAATCAATTTTTGGTGTACAAACCCTATGCATTCAAGAAGTTTTCTTATTTGCAGCTGCTGCTCTAGTATGGTAATTCTGAATTTTACAAACGTGGCTAATGAGTTGATCAATTTTCAGTATTTGCAGATTTTGTGGCAGCAAAATATGGAAGAGTTTTCTAATATGAATGTTTATGTCAATTCTTCCAAGTTGCTGATTTATGTATTTTCAGATGTTGCATTAATATTTTCAGCTTATTGGGTATCTTGGATTCCTCAAGGAAACTATTTGACATTTGGAATTTGAATGTTCTTGAGATGCTATTAGTTCGTACCAATTTCAGATTTGATACTGTTGTCACTTACCCAATCAGCAGCTTATCAAAAATTTATTTTCACCATTCATGGAACTTTGTGGTGGTTGTAGAGGACCATTCTTTCCGGTTGATCAGAGTGTTTGTCCCATTGTCCAGGATCATGTCAGGTAGTGGGATTGCAGATTTTAACCTCTTTGAGGTGTCTTTGCTGGTGAATTCTCATGGTGCAAATTTTATTTTTTTGAGGGAATTCAGTTTGGAGATAGAGGTTGATTACTTTGCAGGGCCACAGGAGAGTCGAGTTAAGATTTGGTTTGATTGGCTGAAGGTTTTTATCAGAGTGGCGTAATAGCAACTTGGCAGTTATTTCCAGAGATTGGTTTTGGATCTTGGAATCACAGCTGGTTCAGGTGGTTTCGTGGTTGCGGTGACATTGCTTAAGGACAAGCAATATTTGGGAAGGGCGGACTGTAATGTCCCCAATTTCAAGTCAGCATATAATTAAATAATTAATTTAATGTTGTCAAGAAAAAGGTCGAAATATAAAGACAACTTAAATTAATTATTGATGCAAAAGTAACTTATGTTTTAAAAGTTAAAATAAATAAATAAAGTTACTTTTGAGGGGGAATTCCAAAATGAATTAAAATTAAAAGATGAAGAAAAGATGAGAAGTCAAGTAGACGAGGAGTTATGAAGAGGATTGAATAAGAGTTCACAAGTGCTTGTTTGAGGGAAGGCTGGATTTCGTTTTTGGTATGGTATTTGGTTGGATAATTTCCATGACTTTTTGGGGACAAAAACCTCCAAAAAGGATATCATCTTCGGTGTTGGAAGATACACCCTGGATGGTGGCTGATAGTCTCATTTCATGGACTGTGCATGGAGTTAATTGTGTTAATTTGTGAAGTTTTATTTGAAGACAATTTCAGAGGCATTACTGAATAAATTGTTCCTTCAGTCCAGTGCTGGAGGTTTTGACAAAAGAATTGTTTGGGTCTTATTTTATTCATTTGTTTATTTAATTGGAGTTGGGATATCAATGAGATTGAATTATTTGTGTGAATTCCATTTTCTTTTAGAACTAGTATTAGGGCCCTACTTGGAATTTACGCTTCTTTTAGGATAGTCATGATATTTCTGCTAGGAGTTTGTATAATCGCGTGATGTTAATATTTGTAGTTGCCAATGTTGAAGTCTTCCGCATAAGCTTGAAAGTTTTAAGAACCATTGATATTCATGCATTCATTAATATTCATATTTTAGGAGCAAACTTCAAATGAGACAAGGCGAACTAACTGGTGTATTCATCTAAGCCGTAACTATGAAGGGAAATCGCTATAGGATTATCGACAGTTCATGTATGTGTCCAGAATTGATTAAAGGCCGATGCGCCATTATGGGAAGTCTAAAAACTAATACAGGGGAGTCATAAGCAATTTGAAATATTTGGAATTCCTTATTACTGCTGCTACTTTCTTTATTTGCCAGGTCTAATATGCTTCAGAGTTGCTAGGTCTATTAATCATACAGGGACGCCAATGCACAAATCGATTGTAATCTCAAAAAATTGAATTTTACATATTCTCTATCCACCACTTCCAACAAGTTTGATAGTCCCTTATATCTTCTGGCAGATATGATTTAAATAGTCAGTCGGCATTCAAATTGGTGGAGTCTAAAAAAATTATATCAGGCAGATTTTCAAAGAGCCGTAAATACCAAAGGGAATCGTAGAAGACGTGTTTCTTTGGCACGGGCATAAAGGATTATATTGTTTATTAAATCTCCTATCATATGTCTAACGAGTTAATATTGAGGGTGTGGATTCCTTTAAATTGCACTAAATATAATTTCTCGAAGGTTGTTTAAAATTTCTGGTCTACAGGAACCAATCTGATACAAAACAAGGAAGCTAAGTATTCAAAATAAGAAATGGGAAAGATTAGAGTTTCTATTCAGCCGCGATACTTCTTCTAAGGTGTTAATTGTTTTAATCAAGCTGGTGAATATCTTTCTAGACACCAATCATTAAATGGAGAATTTAATCCAAAAGTCATCAATTAAGTCATCAATTGTATGTAATTGGCGATTCATATGCTATATTTCTTGTAGTTAATATGTTGACAAGGAACCAACATGGAGTTTTGAATAGCGAAGTTGTTGCCGCCTTAAATCTATTTGCAATGAATATCAAGAGATTCAATAGCATTGTAGAGAATAATCATTAAGGAAATTCCATGGTTGGGCAATATAGGTGAAACAGAAATTTTGTAGAAACCATAACTCTCCAACGGGTCGCACCTTTCAGCAATTATATCCATTTCAGGATTTCATGGTTGCTTGTTAAATCCTAAACCTGCTTGAAAGTCACAGGAAAGAAATAAATTTTCAGTTTGCAATAAGCTAGCCGAAATCTTCAGACAAGGTGTCGACTCTTGTTCTTGGCAATTTGTGGTAACGTGGTGAGGATAGAAAGACTCGTGAGAAGTTACACCATTTGTAAATATTCTCCTCCTTACTTATTTGAGTTGTGGGAATTAAAAAGGAAGTCAATGTCTTTGCCAAGCGTTGGTAATCTCGGATGAGGATTGTACAGTTTAATGCATCCAGGAAATAGCTCATATTGCCAGGTCAAGAGATTAAACATTAAGATGTATGGGATATTTTTGAAGACATTTAAATATTGAAAATGGAATTTATGAGTTCATTATATCATCTTTGTTTACATTGTTTGAAATGATTATCTATGCATTACATTTATTGAAATCAGCAAAACTAACGTGCTCATTTTAGTATTGAATAAATCTGGGAAACAAATTCAAACTTCATTCAACCAAACTATTTGATGAAATACTTGAATAGTTGTGGTCACAAAAATGGAAAAAAATTGTATGCAAACTAGGGCAAGTCTTTACAAAAACCATTAAATTCGCAATAGGGGTTTGACCAAAGGACATCAATCATAACCTAGCAAACTTAATTATGTCTATCAACACCACCCCTTTTAGACCTAGTTTCCAAGCATCAGGGCAAGCAGATCTCTTGCATCAATTTCAACACAATCTGATCCACACACATAGATCTAATCTAGTTCATTTCCACCCAAGTGGATTTCACCCTAGCTAAATTTTGGGAACAACCCAATTCATATTTCATCATAATTCCTCCAACAAATACAAGAATAAATGATTTCAAATTATGGTGCAAAAGTCATGATCAAACAATGGACATCTATCTATCAATGAAATGTGCTCCTTAATTTTTTCTCAATGTTTTCAAACTACAAACCAGCACTATGCCAAATGTTAGCATTAACTCCCAAAAGATAATAAACTGAATGTAACCTTCACCAAGAATGTTCACCAAGATCCTATTGAAGGCGAGGTGATAGCATATGGGAAGGGATCGTTAGCAATAATCTAATTTGAAATACAAAGATGGAAATGAAATGTAGGCGGTGATCCGACCATGAGCAATCCACACTACCACTTGTTCAATGGGGGGAAGATAATTACAATGAAATACAATTCATCTGCTATTAGCAGGCATCCACTCAACAGTGAGGATACAGTGGGAGAGATATGAGAGTTACAATTATTTATTTCTCCACACTGGCGATAAACCATCCAGGGGTTACAATGTTTGAATTAAACGCAAGTAAATGCTGAAATAAGAATGACTGGAATAGTACTTCTGTTACCAGCATTTACAATGAGCTTATTGCAATGAAAATACAATAGAAATCTGCTCCAAACTTCTACAAGAATTATACTATACTTCTGACCACAAATGTGAGTTGAAAGATGTAATGTCCCCATTTTCCAGAGCATCAGAGTTCGACGGACTTAGCCTATTCCTGGCCCTCATAGGCTGATATGTCTGGTTAGAGGGTCCCTTTTGGTAGTGAATAGTGGTCTCTTTCCTTCAGAGTTCAGTGTTGGGTCAAGCTCAACCTTCGTTTGACTCAACTTCACATACTTACTATTTATAGTAAGTCATTGTTCAAGGTTTCTATTTTTAGACGGGCATCCAATCACATGGAGAACAGGGAGAGTCGACTTTTGGCTCAGACGACATAGCAATCGGACAAGTATTTCAAGAGATATTAAAGTTTAAGTGACTTAAGTGATTTATTTAAATATTTTAATGTTATTATAAAGTTATAAAGTAACTTTATAATAATAAAGTCACTTTATTTTTATAAAGTGTGGCAATATATCTTTTATCCCACATTGGCCAGGAAAGTGTTTCAGCTCTCATAAGAAAAGAATAAAAAGGGACTTAAGAGCTCATTCTCATCATCCAGGATTTGATAATTGTCTTATGATTTCTTTTTGGCGTTTGGGGAAGGGAGCCCTAGGGTTTCTGCCAACGTATCGGCATTGGAGAGCGTAGCTGCTTCATTGCAACAGCATTCTGAGGTTGTGAAACTATCAGCTGAAGGTGCTTAACTGTTGGCTTCACACAGAGGTCAAGTTGTGCTTCATCAGATTTGCAGGTGAAATTTAGAGATAAAAGTTTCTCTTCTTCTTTCAATACCAGAAGATTGTATTCCTGGTATGCTCTATTGTAATAGCTTTTCAAAAGTGAATCAATAAAAGTATCTTATTGCTGCAATAGGGTTTATCTTTACATTTCCTGTATTTTATTTTATGCTTGGCATCTTATTTGAGAAAACACAAAAAGGGCAAAATACAGCAAAAACACAAAAATTCATAAACCCTCATCATTCAGCATTAGAATTAGAGTTTAGAGACAGGTAGGTCTCTTACAAAAGACCAAAGAAATATAGCATGAAAAGAGAATAATCAGGTCTGATATAAAGACCAGCAAACTGAGATAATCAGACCAGCAAATTAAACTTCCTCTAAATTGTTCATATCATCATCCAAAATGCTTTTATCCCCTCCAAAATGAATGCACATAAAACTAGAAGCATAGACATCCAAGAATTATAGCATAACATGGAATGAGTCAAGTCTGATATGAAATGCCAACAACTGAAAATACAGACCAGCAACTATGCAACACCCAAAATGCACAAAACTCTTACCAAACTCCTCCAAAATCCAATGAAATTGAAATTACATCAATTTCAAAGTTGGGTGACCAAGAATCAGCCACTATCCAAGCACAAATATCACCAAAATGGCCCAACACGAAATCCAATGCACCAAGTACAAGGTACGGCCCTAGGAAGAAGTCGACCTTGCTTTAAAAATCAATCTTCCAATGATAAAATCTGCAAATGCACAATTAGGGGTGCCAAGAGCAAAGACATTGAATAATCAAACACCCATAATGAAATTAAATTCTCTTTATGAGCTGCAATTAAAAAGCATCTTCAACAATACAAAAGCAACAAGCTCAAATCTTGAAATTATCACCAAATTCACCAACACTGAAACTCAATATGCACTTCTGAATGAAGCACACTTTCAATTGACCATCTAGGGAACCATAGTTTCAGGCTTGAAGATTGGTGTAAAAATACTAAGCTCCCCTTAGCTAGGTTCTGAAATCAATTCAATAGCATAACTTTACAATATTTTCCAAAGATCCGAATGAATGAGCAAGGCATCAATAAATAGGCTCTTCAGTTGGAAAATGAATCAACTTGAAACTCCCACAAGAAACTCTTCAGCTTCCTCCAAGGGACGCCACCTCTCATGTTGCACTTTATTTAAATTATTAAAACATTAATCATCTCCCTCTAGGCGTCCATTTACACGTTGCACAATAAAACATTTAATATAAATATTAAATGCTCAAATCAACCCCTTTATGTCCCCTTTTTAAAAACAACTTGAAGTCATCAAGCCTAGGCATGGGGTACAACTTCAAAACATAAAAATTGACCTAGTCTGGAACTCAGTCCAATGAGGGATAGAAGCCAAAGCCAAAACCAACGCTCAAACTAATTCTGCCAGAAATAGAATGATGAACTAAGCTGAGTCTAACTGGAGATGATGCCACTACCACAAAGACTTACTAAAAATAGCGAATTCCAAAAATAGTAAATTTACTTCAAACTCAATAGAAAGCCAAACTGATCAGCCATACTGCCCAGAATAGAAATGTGAAATGCAGATGATTGAACCCTTGCTAGAATGATACTGCTATAAATAGATTTAACAAAAATAGCAAACTGCTATAAATAGTAAGTTTGCAAAGCTTCATCTGAACATCAACTGAGCAATAATCATGACTTACTATAAATAGTAAGTGTTTCCAAACGCCTTCTGAACACAAACTGGGAAGCCAACATGCCTGAAAAGGTTGTCAGATGGAGATGCATGTTACACCATTCTATTTTCGTCTTTTGCATTAATAACTACCTCATTTTTCTGCTCTATCTTCTTCAAGTGTGGCTTCAATTTTCTCTCACTGGATGAACAAATCTCTGATCAACATACCAGCACTAGAGGAATTCTTCCCTTCTTGTTCATGAATGTTTAACAGAAAAGTTAAGACGGATTTTGGAATGTCATCCATCTCATTGATAGTTAAAATTAAAATGTTTCTCATTGTTGCAACTACATCCTCCTCTTGTTCACTCCAAGTTGAAATGAAGAGGTAATGGATCAAATAATATATTCGATCTTGCATACCCAAATCAATCAGCAACATATTTGTTTTGAGTTCAGAAAATATCTTCAGTATAGCAGCTCTTCTGGAGTACTGAATGCTATCAGTTTCATCAAGGTCTTGAAAGCTTTCCATGAACATATGAAGAATTCTCTTGATAGTTTTGTCATCATAGGTGCCAAGATTCTCATCACTTCATTGAGGCATGAAGTAACCAACAAATTTACTTCTTCATCTGGATGCCCCAACCAATAAGGATGTTTCAAAGAGGTCGTTGCATATGTTAATGCTGTTTTAATAAACTCTGAAGGTGACTGCTTCACCTGGCTCAAACATTGTTCCAATGTTAGAAGTATTCTCACTTCTTCTTCCCTTCTCTGATATTTTTCAATAAGCTTTGTTCCTACGGTGCGAAGTGACCTTGCAAAACTTATTTCTTCTTCAGAAGTCTTGATTAATTCAGATAGCTCACGGCTTCTAAACTTTAGAATATGTATCATCCTCGGAACTTCTGAAAACTGAAAGTGAATTCTATTCTAACCTCTGATGTAGCATTGGTATTCCCTGTCACACATCTGACAACTGAAGCGTTGAACTCACAGGATGGCAGGAAAACAGGCTCTGATACCACTGAAATGTGCTCCTTAATTTTTTCTCAATGTTTTCACAACACAAACCAGCACTATGCCAAATGTTAGCGTTAACTCCCAAAAGATAATCAACTGAATGTAACCTTCGCCAAGAATGTTCACCAAGATCCTATTGAAGGCGAGGTGATAGCATATGGGAAGGGATCATTAGCAATAATCTGATCTGAAATACAAAGCTGGAAATGAAATGTAGGCAGTGATCCGACCATGAGCAATCCACACTACCACTTATTTAGTGGGGGGAAGATAATTACAATGAAATACAATTCATTTGCTATTAGCAAGCATCCACTCAACAGTGGGGATTCACCACTTAAGCAATGGGAGAGATATGAGAGTTACAATTATTTATTTCTCCACACTGGCGGTAAACCATCCAGGGGTTGCAATGTTTGAATTAAGCACAAGTAAAGGCTGAAATAAGAATGACTGGAACAGTACTACTGTTACCAACATTTACAATGACCTTATTGCAATGAAAATACAATAGAAATCTACTCCAAATAAGATTGGACCCCACTTTGCGCAACAAAAACTGACTTGGAGATTCAAAAATATTAAAATATTAAAATATTTAGCTTAACTTAGCATGCGAATTGCAATGAGTCTCAAAACAAGCGCCAATATTAAAATATTGAAGAAATTCGCCCTTAGGAAAGTTGACATGCGGAAACTGAAAATTTAATATTTTTTAATTGAGTTAACTGAAATCTCTCTTTTTGGGTCGACTTAGAATATTTTTCCGACTCCAAAAAGTCAAAGTTTGACTTTCTAGGCGTCCATCTTCAAAAGTTGAGATTTTTTGCTAACTTCCTATTTGGCGTCCATTTCTCTCATAATAGGTTGAAGTGCAAGCGAATTTTCTCTTGTGCAAGCATTCGAAGGCACCATAAATATTATTTTTCAGATTTCCTTGCAAATACAGGTCCAGAATAATCAGCAAACTTCAGACAAGCATGGCGATTTTGACAGAATCAGAAACATAAAACCTCTATCTTCTGTCTTAATTTCTTCTTTTCTTGTCTTAGGTATTCTTCGCATGTCCAAGAATTCGACAACTTTTGATAGTTTTAATCATCTAGATTGGTCGTGCATGACTTTCTCTACAAAACCCATGTGTTTAAATTTTTCAAGAAAAATTACCTCGAAGCTTTGCTTTTCTCAATTGAAATTCCTTTGCATGGTGGAGTAAAGGAAAGTATTTTTCAAAACAGAGGATCTGAGTTTGCTTGGAATCATCTTTTGCACAAAACCCATGTTCCATATTTTTTCAGAAAAATCTACCCCCGCAGCCCCTGCTGCCCCCAGTTGCTTTTTTCAGAAAAGTCTTTGCATGTCAAGCTAAACGACGTTTTTTCAGATTTCTGACGTTGAGGTTTTGTTTAGAATCATTTTCTGCACTAAACCCACGTCTCAAAAAATTTCGTAAAAACTGTCCTCCGACAAGGTACTTTTAGACTCATCAGGAGTGATTTTCGGCTTTCCGGAGAAAGTTGTCAGAACATAGTCGTGTTTACAATCAACAGGCGAGTTTTTCAGAATGCAGTACACACAAACCGAATTCAAGACCAAGTCGGTCTTAATTCATGATTTCATCGAAACAGTTGATACGGATTTGCATAAGGTGAATCCAAAAGTTGACTTTAAGGGGTCAAAGATTGTTTACTTCACTGAGTATATGTCAACGTACTACGTACAACCGAAGTAAACTAGACTATATGCAGAACATGGAATAGAATAATAGAGTGTAAAACATAATATGCTTGAATCATGAGATGCTTATATTCATTTCCAACAATTATCACCATGTACAATCATAGAGTATTCACCATACTATCAACCATGAACATCATAACATCCCTCCCGACTACAGAGACTGAGTACATATAAGGTTCGGCGGACAACCCGCTACAACTAATCGGGACTTAGTTACCCGAATGCACATGCCATTAATTATTCCCACTAAAACTATAGTTTTATTTAAATATAACAACTGGCTGACTACGGCCGACTATACTAAAGATATTTGACGACTTACATCATCCCCCCCACAAAAGAAGTCGTCTTCCAGATGACATGACAAGCAAAAAAACAAGGAATGATGCTGTATAGAAAGCTAATGAGAGGAAGGGGGAAGCGGGGACATCTCTGGATGAACCGATGACGTCGAGGTGGCGCCGAAGAGTGTTGTTCCTTCAATCGCTTTACTTCCTCTGTGCATATGCGGAGCTAGCGATCGGCAAGAATCTCTCATTCCCTGGCGTCTTTCACCATGCGAGCTGCCTCCATCAGTTGGCTCTTGGCTTTGTCTGCCTCCATGCTCCTAGTCGCCAACTGTTCCTCCAACTTGTCATGTTCCCCGAGAATAGGACATCAAAACAGGCAATGTAAAAACTTATTTAAAATATAAGTATGATATTTTGTAATCTAAGAAATCTTTTTTTAATACCAAAAGACAAATGTATTATTAAATTAAATATGAATATAAAAATTATGAATAAATAGATATCCTTTCACCATCAGAATATTAGAACATACAAATAATCATGTTTATGAATACTAATAGAACTAAATATTAAAACATACGAATAAACCTTTTACTCTTAGGAAAATCCAAACTAAACATATACAACTAAATAAAATTAATAAGAAATATTTCCGCGACTCTTGAAAGCCAAACGATGGCGCGATTCACGCAGGAGACGCGTCGGTCAAGAAGAACAACCTCCGTATTTAAGTAAACATAGGCGTCGAAACCAGGAGGAGAGGAGACAAGGACGTGAGCGGAAGAAGGAAGCACGTACGTGGCGGGACAACGAACCAGGTGAGATTCACTTAGTTTTCGTATATGGTTTCCATATGTTGAATAAAATAACAATGATATCCCGCGACTTCATGCGCCAAACCTTTAAAACACATCTCTGATTTGTACTAAGAAGATAAACGACCCCAGGCTAAATTCGTAACTAGTTATAAGCTAGTGCGACTGGGTGGAATTGCATTTGAACTTGGACTGTGTAAACTCGATTCGTGATTGCTCGACCTTATTAGCATCATGCTCGGGAACAGTAAATGGCATTTAACCAGAGACATCTAAACCATATAAACTTCAGATCACCATGTGAACAAATCTACCAGTATGAGACCAATCTAAATAAAATTCTACATATATTTTAACTAGGATTGTATATTCTAAAAAGCAACATATTTCTATTCTTCCATTCTTTTAATGAATAAAGATAGTTTGTCCATTAAATACTGTTTGAGTAATACAATGTATGCTAAGTATGAAAAAACTCATTGATATCTGAACTTTTATGCTAATCGACTGTATTTGAATTAATTAGCCACCTACTAGGAGAGGTCAGTTATCACCTAAGTGGATTGTCTGTAAACCCCATCTAGGCTTCCACCCCGTTGACCTTGAGACTTGGGTTGGGCATACTGCCTCGTTGGCCCAAGGCAAGGTTTGGGTCCAGGAGGGATGGGGGATTCCACATATGGTTAATTACCCCGTTGGCCTAAGAAATAGGTTGGGTAACATGAGGTGGCAGACCGTTGGCCCTTAGGGACTCTCCTCTCGTAATGGGTTGAGCGTTCTTTGATGAAATATATTCCTTTACATGTTATTTTGCTTAACTTGTGGATGCTAGATATGTAAGCTAATACATTGGGTCATGGTTATGCAATACACAATGTGACAGGTGCCTAACAGTTAAGAGGGAACCTTTTGGGGAGCAAGACTTGTGACTACGGCCCATCACCACTCAGGTACGGCACATTACACAACTCCTCGACTCTCTTTTCCCACACCTGCTCTCTCTGCAGAGTCTCTTCCTCCCTCTGCTGAATCTCCTCCTCCTTCTGTCAAGTCCCCTCTTCCAAATTGGTCACCTTGGCCTCCAAGGCCGCTATCTGGTTCCCTTGTGAGCCGGCTATCTAAGTCTGCTCTGCCAACTGGGTTTGCAAGTTCTTCATGGTTATTGCCGACTCATCTTTAACCTTTTGCAACATCCTGTAGGCTTCCACCTTCCCTGCCACTGCCAACTCAGCTGACAACATTTACCTCTTCACGTTATAGAAGACATCACGAAATGCTAACTCAATGTGGTAGAGGTTCTCCAAGACTCCAGCATCCCTTCCTACCAACCTTGGTGGTTTACCCCGCCATGCTCTGAGCATTGTCGGGGTCTCGCCTGCCGGCCAACCTTGGCTAGTGAAGATGCGAGAAAACTCTACCTCACACCCCATCTGTACGAACCCTCGGATCCATTGCACCTCTTGGCCTACTAGTGGGGATCGACCAATTTTTAGCTCCTTTGAGATGTGCCCCACCTACATCATTACTCGTCCCATGTGTTGGAGCTCCTCCACGTATCTCTGTACTGTCCCCAAAGGATCTGATGGATCTAGTTGCGATATCTCTACCACATAACCTCCAGACCCGCTAGACTTGCCAGAATCCTCCTCCTCCTCGTCAGGTGCATCCTCCTCTACCGTAGGTATCTCCCTCAATATCTGCTCCTCCTGTTCCTGCACCTCCGTTGTTGTCTCTCTAGGTACGTCCATCTCCTCTATGGTCACTGGCGGTTGCTGGTGCACCTCCTCTGCCATCCTCACAGTATCACTCTGTTGGGTCTGAAGAGCTGAGCCTCCTACCTCTATATCGCTGGCCAACCCTTCGAGAGGGCTCACGATAGGTGTCCTGACCACCTCCAATGTGAAGCCCACTGATCCCAGCCAATCATCAATCTAGACTACTCTTGGTGCTCCTGGCGATGTAGCAGGAGGAACTTGCTCTTGAGGTGTGATGGTTCCCCAAGTCCTTGGTACCTCTTGCGGCTCGGTCGGGACCACTAGTGATGTTCCTGCCAAGCCTAGCGGGGTGACCCCTAAAGGTACTCCATCTCCTACAACCGACTCTAGCATTCTCTCTCCTGAATTCGCCAACCCTAGCGATGCCTCTACTGAAGTTGTCGATCCTGGCAGTGTATCTGTGAATCCTGGCAGTGGTACTGTATCGCCTGAGACTGCTGAACTCGACGATATGGCTGTCACTTCTGGTAGTGTAGTCGCTAACGGTGCCCAACCTGGCAATGCACCAGGTACTGAAGCTACCACTCTCAACGTTCATCTGACGCCCATGGATGATGCCAGAAGGGTGAAAGTCACAGTCGGCGAACTCCCTTGGCTCGCCAGCAGTGCTGGCAAAGTGAATCCTGCTGGCTAGAAGGGTGGTATCACTGCTTCCTCTACTTCCATCCCTGTCTGCGCGCCTACAGCCACAGACACTTATTCGTCCTTTGGCGAACTAGCAGCTGATGTTGAGGAAGAAAACTCAATGTGCTCCCTTTCTCCTTCCCCACTCTACTCAAATGCTTCTTCTACAGATGTTTCCTCTTCCACCAATGCCTCTCGGCATTTCCTCTTCTTTCCTGCCATAGAGCCTTCGCCAACTTGTTTTAGCTCTAGTACCGTCTAGTAAAATACTGTTGGCAACCCCGGATCCAAATGTTTGAGAAGCTACAGCCGACCCCACCTACCTTCTGGTACCTGTGTGTGAATGACATCCAGGAACAAGGCGATTGCATGCTATGTCATATAAAATGCCTTTTGTTGCTGGGATAAGAATTCCCTCATACGCTCTATTGGCGTTTCAAATCGCACCTCTGGAATGCGTTCTGGAAACGGACAGCTATGTGTAGTAAACTGCTCTTCGAATTAGGAGGGGAAGCTCCCTCTTTTGCTGAGCTGCATAAAGAAAAGTAATCTAAACTTAATGACACCTATCTTTTTGGTTCCGCTGCACGAACACAAGGTTATAGAACACTAGATGTTGCGGTTGAGGTTTTCCCTTTAATGAAACTAGACAGCTACAACTTAACCTACGCTTAAAACGTTTCCACCCTCTCAAGTAAACGCAGAGCAAGAGAGTTTGGAAATGGACGAGTTTGATTTCTGACAGAGATACTTAAATAAACTATTCTTCAACACACGTTTTACGGCAAGCTGAAAAAGAGATCATAAAAGTATTACGGAAATATGAGACTTTTATTTCAAGGCAGACAATGCGCGCTCAAGATTTTATTTACTCATACTTCTAACACAAAACAAAGAGATGGAAATTTGAGATATTTATATCAAGGTAGACAAAGCACGCTCAAGATTTTATTTACTCAAGTTTCTGGAACAAGGATTACAATTTTGGGACAGCAAGTTGTAGCAACACGCTTGCAACATGCGATCAACCTAATTATAATCGACACAACACGTGCACTAAACAAGTATTTGCAGCTAAAGAGGCATGCAAACTTGCTCTTTACACAAAGTGAACAACACTAGACGATAACAAAGAGAAGGTACTATGACACTTATGTCTTGTTATCACAAGCACGGTTCCCCTAAAATGAGCAAACACTGCTCTTATTTATAACTAAGCAGAGGAGTAGGAAACCCTAAAATCTCCTCGCTTTTACAACTACTGCTTGCCAACATGCAAGCTTTATTTCTAAATCTAGAAAAGGTTAAAACATCTAAACCCTAGAAAGCTTTTAAAAAGGAAAGTGCCAACTCGTGACAACTTGTTACAATATTTTCTTTCTATCCTCAAAGAATGGAAAAGATTTGAGACAAGAATAGAAAGAAAGCATGGAAGACGCTTCTAGAAGAAAGCAGATTTAAAGCTCGATGACATCCGCTAAAAAGCGGGCAACTTCATCTGAAGTGGGAGTGTTGATGCTATTAATAGCAAAATGCCGCTTTTCCAAGATTTCTTCGCCATCTATAATTGATTTCAAGAAATCTCCACTCTCATTGGCCGCTTTCTTGAACCTTGCTGACATCATGGAAATCATCATCATCCTCCCAACACTGCCGTCGCTGCCATGCAATATGCTCTGAAACTCAGCTTGGACTACGTCAAGCCCAATGTAGGAACCATCCTCAAGGCAATACTGACAAGGAATTGCTGCAACTACTTCCCTGACGAACCTAAGAGTATCAACAACTCTTTGTTTATACGCTGCAAACTCCTCAGATATTCTGACATATGTGTTCACCTTAAAAAGATGACTTTCTTTCCACTCCAGGATTTGTCTTTTATGTTCTCTCGCCATTGTAGAGCCACAAGCCATCTCTAAATCTGCAATTATGATTTCGTGCATGGGCTTGAACTCGGCTATCAGCTGTTCAAAATCCTGGATACTTTGACGTAAATCATGAGCCTTGTATCTTAACTGGAAGACTTGTGTCAGGACCTCTTTTCCTCTGTTGATAATCTCTTCAACCCACTCATTAGTTTGTTTACCACAAATAACTAACTGCCTTAATTGTTGCTGATCAACTGGTGTTTCTAAGACTTGAGGCAGCAACTGAGTTGTTTGTGAGGTGCCTTGGATAAGATTTGATATACATAATCGGAGTTGACGATTTTCAGCCTTGAGGGCTGCCTTGTCTTCTCCATCCTTTTGCACTCTTTGCTGATCTACTGCCCTTTGTGACCTCTTGAGATTGAACTTTTTCTTTGTTCTTTGGTTGCACTCTTGAAGAAGAGGGAAGAGATGAATGTTTCTTTGGCGGCTTTGCTACTGGAATAGACTCCTTTCTCTTTAGAATCAAGAAAGTCTTGCTGTACTCTACCACTTGTCTTGTCCTTTCTTCCACTGTGATGCATTCTTTATGAGCCCAGTTGACCTGTGGAAGAGGTTGCTGCTCAACCTTATTTCTAGTGTAGGCTGGAAGAATTACATCCCCATCATCATCTGACAACCCTTCAATATCTTCTGATAAGCAATCTTTCATCTGATGAAGGGTTAACCTACTGTGACTTCGTCTTCCCACCTCATATTCATCCCTGCAATTAGCCCAAAAGTCTTCAAGTGCGGGCGTATGAGCATGGTTTTGACCAAGTCTAGATGCATAGAAGCCATGGGGATCATATAATCGTCTCTCGCTGGAAGGCTTGAGATCGAATTTGTCTAACTCGTTACCCATTAGTTTAGCTTCTGCGGATGATCTACATGGGTAAATGCCTAAAGCGAAAGGAAAGCTGAAGGCTGGTTTCTTTTTGTTACGCAGACGGGTGTGAACATTTGAAATCTGCCTGAAGAATTCCATGCATACTACCTCATCTGATGGATACCTTGGTAACATAAGTAGAGCTCCTGAATAACCGTACACCCTTAGGTAAGTGAAAGTGGCGAACTGAATAAACCAATCTGCCCATTCTGATATTGCAGCCCTGGCAATGGATGAGATGCGAACATGTAGCTCGTTGTCCAGGTCCCGCACTGTATAAATCAAGAATGCTTCATTCAGCCTTTTGTAATGACGTGATGCAGCAGTGAATTCCAGCTGAGTATAGTAGTTGTAGACATGTTGAACGTTTAAAGAACCCTCCGTGTTTAACCCTCTGAATTTACCTTGATAGGAAACCAAATAGACTAGGTAGGAGACCATGTGAAATGCATGTCTATGAAAGTACTCAGTTATCTGATGATGTAAGCAATCACTGATCAATGTAGGCCAGTCATAGAACTCTGTCTTTTTCATTATATGAGGTATCACATAGAACATCCAAGGCTGAAACCTTGTTGCATCTGCTTGACCTGTGACTCAATTGAGTAGGGTTATTATGATGGCGAATTCCTCTTTGAATTGTCCTCTTCCAACATCCTTTGGCAATGTAGAATGTTTCTCTTTCAGCCATCTATGTGCAATCTTCTTGTTGTATTTATCTTGATGTTCTTCCCATATCCTTTCACATTCTTCCATGTTGATAGTGACGCTTCCAGGCCATGGTGGAATGGAGAAGCATTTCTCAATCATATCTGGTTTTAGGCTGCAAATGATTCTCCCATCAACTGACTGTATCTCCCTTGTAGTTGGATTGTAATGCTTGATGCAAGCAATTATGAACTCTAAACTCTGTACTGAGAAAGGTATGGATGCTACTTCAAGAAGACCTGAATGGGCGAGATGCCTGATGGTGGTATTGCCTGCATCTTCTAAAGGACGTATATTGAACACTGGCTTGATGTGATGCAAGTCTGTCTCGGCCATTTCAATGAAATCGTGGTAAAGCACTGATTTGGTCTTGAACTCTGCAAGAGTGTATTCCATTCTGAAAGACTTGAAGATTGACAGTAAACACGCCTAGGTTCAGACAAATTTTGGCAAACTTTCTAAATTTAGCTTGCTGATTTTTCTTCTTCCAACGGACGAATTTTTGAGATTTATTCTGAGATATGGGTTTTGACTAGAATTTTGTTACAAGCCAACCCAGATCGTCCGTTTTTAAAAATATGGAGTGGAGATTGAAAAAGCAACAAACCCTAATTTTCCCCAAAAAAGCAGAAAAAAGCTGACATTTGGGTATTGTTCTTGAGCATAATCTGAATGGACCCAGTTGATTAGATTTTGAAAACCCTGACTTCTGACTGAAAAAGCAACAACTTTTAGTTTCTCTGAAAAAGCTGAGGTATGGGTTTTGTCCAGAAGAAGGTTTAGCATAGACCCAGAAGACTAGAAATGGATGAATATGAAGTTTTCCCTGACATGCAAAATAAAAGCAATTGCTGCAACTTAGAGAGAAATCTTCAGCAATTTGTCCAGAAGATAGAACAAAAATGGATCAGCTTGCTGAAATTTGATAATATAGGCCTTCCTCTTCACAAATTTGATGTTCTTGATGAGAAAATATGAAAGAGGAGGTCTTCTTTGATTGCTGATTTGAAAATTTATGAGAAACCAGCAAGTTAGGGTTCTTGAATCTTGAAAAACACAGGTTTGAAGCTGCTGCTTTGTTTCTCTTTGAAGGCACCTGCAAGAAAATATAAAAAATAATACATAGAGGTGTCCTTAAATAAGTTTTTTGCTTTGAAAACAGCTTCTCAAACCCTAATCTTGAAGAAACCCTAAACCTAATTCATGCCTTGAGGAAAGGCGTATTTCTCTTCACTTGAAAATTTTGAAGCTTTTAAAAAAAAATAAACTAAGGCATGAAGGAATGGGCGCCCTTCTTGGGGTATGGCGCCCAGTCTTCCCAGACTTAGTCAAATTTCTATCATTTTCAAATTTTGTTCTCTTTCTGACCCTGCTTCAGCTTTGTCTCCCGGCCTCTAGATTTGTCCGATGAACGAACTGATTCTTCCATCGCGGAGCCTGGTCATATCTAACAACTTTGTTCTAGAGACGTCATTTGCTAAAAGCTTCATTTACCCCTTCGAAATGTCAGGTGCCTATCCTTGATAAGGGCGCCCATTTCTTCCAGTGTTGGCCATTTTCATGATCTTCAATTTTATGCTCGTCTTCTGACCTTCAGATGATTTCACTATTCCGGGTGCTGTACTTGTCGGATTGACTGGCTATTGAGTTCACTGGACAGCCGAGATGAATCTAGAAGGGGTCTTCTGGATCACTCGTTTCCGGAAACTAACTTCTGGTGGCCTTAAACCCTAGGCGCCCTTCTCCTTTAGGGGCGCCCATAGCTTCCAGTGTTAGTTTTTATTTTTGAATTTTCACTGTTGCTTTCCACTTTTTGCCATTTCTCACACTTTTTCTCCTCTGTTTGCCTGGCAATATCTGATGACTGTTGACCTTGACGAGTGAGCTGACGGATTCGTTGGAGAGCTGGATCCAGTCTGACGAAGTCATGTTGGAGAAGTCTTCAGCAAATTTGACCATCTGCTAACTCAAAAGTTTGGGCGCCCTTCTTGAAGTATGGCGCCCATCTTCTCCAAAGTTAGATTTTCTTCTGTGTTATTCGTCTTCAATCTTCAAAATATCTCTTTTCGTGACTCCTGTTCGTCTTGAATTTGCCAGGGACTGGATGATTTGACGAGCATACTGACTGATTCGGAGCGGAGCTAGGATGAATCTGAGCAACATTGTCCTGGATAAGGAAACCCTAATTTGGCTTTTGGCCTATTGAAAAGCTGGGTGCCTTTCTCCTTCAGGGGCGCCCATGGCTGGCAGTGTTAGAAAATTTTGTCAATTTTTCAACTTATATCTCATAACACGTGTTTCCATTACCTTTGGCTGTCAAGATAAAAAAATTTCTAAGGCATGGAAACATGGGCGCCTCTTCTTGATAGGGGCGCCTGAAATCTCCAGACTTAGATAAAATTTGACATTTTTCATTTTTCAACTTCTTCAGCTTGTTCCTCGTTTCTCGTGCACATTGTTCATCGACAGTCTCTGTTTGACGCTTGAACTCTTGATTTTGACACCTGGTAGCTAACTGGCTTCCATGAATGACCTTGGATCTCTGAAGCAGCTTCTGAAAAAGCAAAATAGACCCAGTAGAGTAAAACTGACCTTTTTGTGATTCTGACTGCACCAGTCTGATAAGGAAGTATTTTAAGCCAATCAAAATCAGTCTTAACCACAATGGCCAAACTTTCTATTTTTAGAAAATTTTACAAGTATCCATTTCGTAAGAAACCCAAAAAAAGTTTCTATTTTTAGAAAACTGCTAAAAATAAAAATTTCCCTAAAATTTAGGGATGAAAAACTGAAATCTGGGTATTGTAGGTTTGATCTTTTTGGACAGACCCAGATTGTCAGATTTTGAAAATTTCAAGCTTATGACCCCCATGCAAGACATGCAAACCCCCATTTTGACCTTTTCTGACAGATTTAACAATATCTTGACTCAATTCTTCAAAATGCTTAAGTGTAGCGAAAATTTTAATTTGGGGTACAACACGCTTCGAGAGCAGGCCTCCCCAATTGTATACCTTGCCAACGCTTAGCCCTACCATGTAATCCACCATCCAAAGGGCGATGTCTGATGCTCGACTGGCTACTGTCAATCGACATTTTATCAAATCCAATAGGCACTTCCACTCGGCAGTCGCCAGGTAGTGCTTGTGAAGCTCCCTATTGCTGGTGTTCCATATGGTGTCCTCCTCTGCTGTCAAATTATTTCGGAAAACTTGTTTGATGAGGATTTCCTTGTGCTATTGAGTCATTTTTCCAGGTTTGTTGACTCCTGCACCTGTGGCTCGAATGCCAAATACTCTCTCGAAATCCTGCGCCTAGAAAGAAATTGTGACTGGACAACCCCTGTAATCTATGATAGATCTGTGTGAATGACGGCAATAATTTTCCACTATAGCCTTCAGCCATGGCTCAAATTCACGAGCATTGAAGAAAGGTACCAGCACTGCCTTGTCCACACGGGCATGTTTCAGCGCAACCTTCAAAGTGTGATCATCTGTCGTGCTTCTCAACCACTGCTTACACTCATTGCCAGTTAAGATTTCCCAGGTCATGGCGTCCGTATCTGTATCCATTTTCTTCTTCTTTGCTGCCGATGCCACCTTCGGCTTGTACTGTACAATTTTTTTCCCTTTGTCCATTTTGATGTTTTCTCAGCGATTAAAATCAACTTTATTTCCTTCCACTTGACCGTTGCTGTAACTGCCGAATTGGGGCAACTGCCGTACTATGTAAAGAGACTGAATATTTAAAACTTGCCGATTTGGAAGTCAACTGCCAGCCGTACCAATTCGGTCTGTTCAATCCGTACGCAACACCCTGGCAATGAATACCGTACCTCTTCTGGCAAGGAATGTCATACAACTTCTGGCAAGTAATGTCGTACAACTTCTGGCAAGAACTTTTGTACGCCTTCTGGCAAGCAATGCCATATGCCTTCTGGCAAGAACTTCCATATGCCTTCTGGCAGTGAAAGCCATACGAATTGTGGGCTTATGGAAGGTCGTACAACCTGTACTCTTGCGAGATGTCATACGATGTGAGTGTTTTGGATCTCACCTCCCTGTGTCTCTAATTGCCGTACGCCGTGGGTACTTGCTAAGTGCCAATTAATTCTTTCTGAATTCTGCTAGTCTCCCTGTGGTCATACGACTCTCCTCTTCAATGCCTTGTGTCGTACCAAGTCCCTTTGGTTGCCAGTGTTTTCCCCACTTAGTGCTTCGCTTTTCGTACGGTGATTTGTGCCTTCAACCTTCCCTTGCACTTGCCGTACGACCTGTCTTATGCTGCCAATGTCGTACAGTTTTGTCACTTCGTACGGTTTGCTCTGGATTGCGTGATTTCTCTTTCTACCTCTCCTCTGTACGATGATCTCCTGCCTTGTTTCCTTCAATTCACTTGGATGTCGTACGACCTTGCTTTCCCTTATCTCACCTTGGCAATTTCTGGTTTTCGCCGAACCCTTGTTCTTCCCAACTGGCCAAAATTGTGATGTCTTTGATTTTATCATTTCGCCGAACTTTATTTATGTTGCTCACTTCCTCCAACGGTGTACGAGTATGTTTTTATTTGTGCTGGCAATTCTTTTAAGTGCCTGTACTATGATGCTTTTGCTTCTTCGCCAAACTTTATTCCATTCGACAATTTTTTTAAATGGCCGTACTATGTTGTTTTTTATTTTTCGCCGAACTTAAATTGGCCATATTATTTTTAATTTTTCAATACTTCTTACTTTAATATTTTCTTCTTTGCTTAATACTTTCTCTTTTTTAATTCTTTTTATTTTCTCTTTTTGCATTCTTTCTCTCTCCTCAATTTTAAATTCTTTTAATTTCCCTTTCGCCTTATTTGTATTTTTATTTTCTCTCTCCTCTCTTCATTTTTCCATCTTTTCTTTGTTTTTGTTCTTCTCACCTTCTCTCTCCTTTGTTTTTATTATTTTATGGCGTTTGCCATCTTCTCTCCTCTCTCTTCTTCTTTCGTTTTTCTCTTCGCTCCTCTTACTCAGCCACCTTGACCTTTACTTCAGACGCATAATACCATTTACATGTGTGTGGGGGCCTTTTATAGCATTCCTCTTCGCAACAGGTCCCCATGTATTGTATATCAAACCACTTATTAAGTAAAGGGGCAGGACCAGTACCTTTATAACTGTCGTCGATGTACCTCCCTCCGTATTGTTGGTACCACGTAACATCTCCTTCCACAATTGGGGGTTCGGTTGGATTGGGTATCACTTTCTAGAGTCCATCCTTCGTTGCTATCCTCCTCACCCTCGACACTTTCCTTCTCTCTCTTCTCATTTGCTTGAGTACTTTTTCTGTGTATCCATCCACGTGCGACACGAACGTGTCCTTCACCATTACCACCATCTTCAAACAGGGATGCGTCTTCTTGAAGTATGTCTCCCATTGTTCATCGTCCCATTCATCCTTTTCTTCCCCAGTACTTTGTTCCCTTGCCGCTTGTTCTTCCTTCTCCTTTTGTGCTCCTTCATCGAGTTCTTTTGCCATATACCCTTTCCTCATGCCTCCATACGGGGCAATGTAGCTCCAATGTCCACCCATTCGTCGCCAGAGCGCAGGTGTCCCGAACACTGCATTAGTTAGGTGCTTGTGTACCCGCGACACTACAATTCCTTCTACTTTCTTCTCTACTAGTCTCTCTTCGAAGATCTGGTCTTTGCCTAATTCCGCCTACACTCCCTCTGTTGCATACCCAGGGCCTCCCAAGCCCCATTCTTGCTTTCTCGACGCCTCCTTCTGTACAGGCCAGTCTTCCTTGGTGGCGTAGCCAAGCATATTGATGGCTATTGTGTGTTTCTTCTCCTTTCTCTCCTGGTATAACTTCAGCTTCGATCCGTTGATTGCATTTGGTAGGAGTGATCCATCCAAGTTCTCAAGCTTTATAGAGCCATTGTCGCATACCTCCCTGATTTTGAACAATCCCAGCCAACGAACTTTGAACTTCCCCGGCTTGATTTTGTTATGGCCGTTATATTTCAAAACTAACTGCCCTAGCCGAAAATTCATTTGTCGGAGGTGTTTGTCATGCTTGTGCTTCCTTCTCCGTTGCATATTCTTCGTTACCCACTGTGCCATTACTCTTCATTCATCCAGCTTGTTGAATTGGTACAACCGTTCCTTCAAACTTTCTGTATTGCCCAACCAATTCTCCACTGCTATCCTTAGGCTGGGTACCATTTATTCCATCGGTACCACTGCTTCTTGGTCGTACATCAATTGAAAGGGTGTGTGCCCTATTGTCACCTTGTACGTCGTATAGTATGCCCATAGGACGGTTGGTAGTCGCTCTTCCCAATCAGCTTCCTCCACGCCACATGACTTGTGAATAATTGACACTAACACCTTATTTGTGGACTCTGCTTGACCATTGGCTTGTGGATAGTACGAGCTTGTTAAGTTGTGAAAGATCTGGAACTCCGTCATCATCAGGTGGACGACTTGGTTGACGAAGTGCCCCCCATGATCACTTGTAACCTAGATCGAATCCAGTACCATGTCACTATCTGTTCATAAATGAATCTTGTCATACTTTGTGTTGTGTTATCTAACAATGATTGTGCTTCGGCCCACTTCGTGAGATATTATGTCGCTATCACAATGTATCGGCACCGGTGTAGTTGACTCACCTTCAATGACCCAATAAAATCTTGCTTAAATGGTTTCCCTACCCTCTAGCAGGTGTCACAACCTAACACCCACTCCCGTGCATTTGTATGCATCGTTGGCCACCATAGCCCCGCCAGGAGAATTTTTTTGGCCGTAGCATCCGGGCCCATATGCTCGCCAGCCAGAACCTCATGTGCTTCCTTCATTACACCCGGTATCTCTTCTTCTATGACACATCTTCAGAGGATCTGGTCAAACCCCATCTTGTATAGCAAGCCATTAATTAAATGAAATGTCTTGCTCTTCAATACGAGCTTCCTTCTCTCTGTCGGTGCCATTTCCTTCGGGAATGTGGACGTAGACAAGTATTCTCCAATCTTTTCGTACCATGAAGGGAGTACTGCAATCTGAAACAGGTGCGCATTCGGAAAATCTTCGTTTACTCCTTTTGCAGGTTCGCCCGACTGTATCCTTGACAACTGGTCGACGATGAAATGGCTCTTCCCCGGCCGTACTATTATAGTAAATGTGAATTCTTGGAGCAATAGTAGCCACCTACTCGCTCTCCCTTGAATTATAGGCTTATTCACCAAATACATTAGGGCTTGATGGTCCACATAGAAGGTGAACGGCGTGGCCAACAAGTAATGGCTGAATTTTTGCACGGAGTAAACCATCCCCAGCGCTTCACGCTCTGTCATACTATAGTTTTTCTTTGCCCTTGACAGTAGCCAACTGGCAAAAAATACTGGGTGGTCCAGCCCGTGTGCTACTACTTGTGCTAGTGTTGCTCCGATGGCGAAATTAGAGGCATCCACATGTACGTGGAACTCCTTGTTCCAATCCGGGTACGTCAGTATGGGTGAACTGATCAGCTGATCCTTCAGCTCATTAAATGTTTTTTCCTATTCTTCAACCCATATGAAAGGTCGTCCCTTCCTTGTCAAAAGGTTGAGTGGGTATGACACTTGTGCAAAGTTTTTGATGAACCTCCGGTAGTACCCAACTTTGCACACAATATGCCCCAATAATTTCCCTTATGGCACCATGAACCTGCATTTCTTTGGGTTCAATGCAAGGCGTGCTACTCTGCACCTCTCCATGCACTCTCTGAGAGCCTTAAGGTGTTTCTCCTTGTCACTGAAGATGGACCAGTCGTCCAGGAACGCCCTGAAGTTGCCCACTAACATCTTGTCGAAAATGTGCAAAATTCCTCTCTGGAACGTGGCCAGTGCGTTAAACAACCCGAATGGCATTCAGTTGTACGCGTACACCCCATCCTCGACCACAAAAGTTGTCTTTAACTTGTTTTCTTCGACAATACAGATTTGGTTGTATCCAGAGAACCCATCCAAAAATGAGTACATTTCATGCCCTGCGACCTCTTCCAAGGAGGTCTAGCTGAAGGGAATTGGGAACAGGCCTTTGATAGTCACTGAGTTCAAGCACCGAAAGTCGACACATATCTATATCTGCCCCGATTCTTTCTTCAAGGAAATGACAATTGGTGACACCCACTCGCTGACGTCCACTTTGAAAATGATGCCTGCTTCCAACATCTCGATTTCTTCTTGTACCTTTGCGGCATAGTTTTTATTCATCTTGTAGGGCCTCTTCCATACGGGTTGGGCTCCCGGTATGAGAGGGATCCTATGCACACACAACTCCAGCGGTATTCCCTTCAGGTCCTTGTACGTACAAGCGAAGGTATCCTTGTATTCCATTAAGATTTTAAATGCCGCCGCCTTTAGTATGGGGTCCCAATCATCACCAGCGAAAATCTCCTTAATCTTTTCTTGCTCGCCGAGGTTCACCTTTTGTAGTGTCGGTTCCTCGTACTTGATGAGTTTGTCTTGTTCGAGCTTATGTGTTGGTGTCTCATCCAATTCCGCTGTACATTCCTTATACTCACCGTAGTCTGGCGAGAATGTCTCACTGGTTGAGCCCTTGTCTTCTTCCTCTCCCCCTTCCCTGATCTGTAACATGTTGCAATCAGGGTGAAAGACTTCATAATCCTCCATCTGCCAGTGAAATAATCCGTTCAGTGAACTGGTCTCGTCCTTCGAGCAACTCCCAATTTCCAGTACACCTTCCTTGTTGGGTTTCATTATCTTCCCTTCTTCATCAACATCCGATCCTCTGTCCGATTTTGATCCTGAAGACGCCAGTTCTTCACTGACCGCTTGATTCTTCAAATCAATGGTGTACTTCCCGTGGCTCTCAATCGAGAGTGTATTCCTCTTCCAATTATGGTTCGCCTTGGCGGCAATCAACCATCCCCGTCCCAACAATGCATCGTACGCCTTTTTCTTCAGTGGGATGATGACGAAGTTCAACAAGAACTGTTGTGTGTTGATCAACACTTTTTGTGCCATTAGAGTACCAAGGGGTTTGATGCTATGTTGATCTGCTCCTACCAGGTGGAATGTCGAGGGCCAGAGAGTTGGCTTACCCAAGCACTTCCATGTTTCCTTCGGCAAGAGATTTACCCTTGAGCCTCCGTCGACAATGGTGTTGGAGAGTTTCATTACCAAGATTTCCATTTGTATGACAACCGATTTCCTCTGGACACTTATTGCAAGTAGCATTGGGTCTGTGGCCTCTCCTGCCGGCTCTGTCAAATCTTCATTCGGACCCTCTGAGTATTGTCTGCCATGACGTTCATGAGTGCTACTCTTAGTTGAGGCATTGTTTGTAGAAGGTTTGTTACCTTGATTGGTACGGTTGTGTGAAGCACCTGTCGTACCATGTTCTTCTCGGACTCCGACTGCAACGACGTACTAGCCGCTTTAGAAGTTCTTTGTTCATTTGCCATTGCCTCTTCCACTTCTGCCCTGGCTTCTCGGAGTCTTTCCTTCTCCGTACGAGGGTCTAGATAATTGGCCTTCTTCGTTTGCGCCCTTGTAAGTTCCAGGACCTCTTCGTCGGCTACCTCCAGCATGTTGATGCCTTTCTGCTTTGGGTAGTCGCTGTCTTCGTGATCGCCAAGGCCACACCATTTGCACAGTTTCCCCCTGGCACCTTGACCGTTCTGGCACTCCCTCGCAAAGTGACCCCATTCATTACATTTTTGGCACTGGATCATGGGTCTACCTTTGTTGTCGTACTGAATTTTGCTTCTCGGCGTATTATTTTGTCCGATTGTTACGATAGCCGCTAGGGGATGCATTGTTGTTCTAGGGTTTCGGCGGTGTGGTCAAAGGGGTTTATTGTTCCCCCTATGTGAAGAACACTTGCAAACTCCGTGTTTTTAAGTTGTACGGGCACTCCTTGACAGAGTGTCCCATAACTTGGCAGATGTCACAGAACATTTTCTTTAGGCAATTCGCCTTTGTATGACCTTCTATCTTGTATTCGGTACACCATAGTTCGTTCGCCTCCTTGGATCCTTCTTTGTCCGCTTTCAGTTCTTTCATCATTCTCAACATGTCATGACGAAGAGCTTGTACAGTTTTTGATTCATCCTCGCTCTCCCCCGCGCTTTCTTCGTCATCATGCTTCTTCCCTTTGGAGGATGTCTTGTTCTCGCTTTCGATATCCATCGCACGATTATATGCTTCAATGTACGAGGATGGAGGTACCACCTTCATTTTCTTCCGTAGCGAAGGGAGCAGACCCTCAATAAACCACCTTTTCTTTAGGCCATCTACTGGCTGTGACTCAAGTTTCCCCAACAGATCCTTCAGTTTCCAGTTGTAGGTCCGCACACTCTCGTGCTTCCCTTGCTTGGTATTATAGATCTCTGCTACTATCTCGCTGTCATCCCTCAGGAGCCTGAATTCATCATGAAATGCTTGCTTCAACAATGTCCATGTAGCTTTATGTGCTTGGTCCAATTTTGAGTACTAGTCGATGGCACTATCTCTGAGTGTTGCCGGAAACGCTTTCAACCAGTGTTCCGAGTCATCTTCTCCACTTGCCATCCAGATTGTTTCACATGTCTTGCAATGTCATACTGGATCTTTTGACCCATTCCCTGTAAACTATGGCAGTTTTTGTCGCTCTGGAGTCACCGTCCTTCCCTGCTGTCCTCCTTATGTATTGGACCCTACTAGACCTGTTTCCCCGTTACGTTTCGGTGCGTCACTTGCACTCTCGGCCACGTACGAGTCACTCTCCCATCTTCTGTCAGCATCCTCGACACCTTGAGTTTCCTGGGTTCCACTCCGATGCTCCCTCTGCCAAGGGGTCTTGGGCTTAAATCTCCCAGTCCTCAGCCCTTCGTCATCGTCTGATATGGACAACTCCCAAATGAGTTGGATGTTGTTCTCAAGTTCTCTACTCAATTCATTATCATTTTATTGGCGTTTATATCTTTCCACGTATAGGGTGTTGAAGGGTCCTTCGTCCCTCCCTTCCACAAAATTCTGATGTGCTCTATTGATAGATTGGTCTATCTTCTCAAGATTAGCATTTGTTCTTTTTATGCTTTGGTTTATTTCAATTAAATCTTCATTTAATTCCTTATCCACTTGCCTTAATCTTCGTCACCGATTTTCTTGCTCCTGTGCTTTCAATGATCGCTGAATCCTTTCTTCCTCAGATTCGTGCCCGAATGGTATTCGATTCTTGTCTTTTTTTGGCCGTACGCGCATTATAGGTCATTCACACGATCATTGTTGGTTGCCAGGGATACGTCTCCGGCTAGTGTCTCGTTCCTCCTCTTCCCGTTTGGTTCGTTCTTCGTACTGCTGCAAGATTTGCTGTCTTCGGCGTTCCTGATCCTCCTCCGCCTAAAGGTCCTATAGGATAATGAAATGGCAGGCCAATAATCTTGGCAGGTGGTGGAGAAGGTGATCAACCTCGTCGTTCACTTCCAGTCGATCCCAAATAACTGCCTTAGGGATTTCTCGCCTGAGGGCTTCTCTCCGTACATGATCTCATAGGGATATGTTCCACAGATTTATCAAGTCCTATGTCAAGTCGTTCTCTCTTTCTTCATTAGTTTCTACGGGCTCCTCCGCCGATCGGCCCATTACACTGCCATTATGATGAGTGCTTCCCTAGTCTGTTTAGGCAACGGCGCCAAATGTTTACTTCACTAAGTATATGTCAACGTACTACGTACAACCGAAGTAAACTAGACTATATGCAGAACATGGAATAGAATAACAAAGTGTAAAACATAATATGCTTGAATCATGAGATGCTTATATTCATTTCCAGCAATTATCACCATGTACAATCATAGAGTATTCACCGTACTATCAACCATGAACATCATAACATCCCTCTCGACTACAGAGACCGAGTACATATAACGTTCGGCGGACAACTCGCTACAACTAATTGGGACTTAGTTACCTAAATGCACATGCCATTAATTATTCCCACTACAACTATAGTTTTATTGAAATATAACAACTGGCCGATTACGGCCGACTATACTAAAGATATTTGACAACTTACAAAGATAAGTTCATATGTACTTCAAAGCATCACCGAATCTAGGTTTCTAGAGGCGGCTTCACACCCTTTTTTCAGTCCATTGCATAGAATTTGTGGTGTCTTGTGTAAAGCACTACAATTCTACTACCCGAGAAATTCAATCGGCAGATGGACGGGTGATTTGCAGTCTCAAGCCCCAAGACATTGAGAGGTGTTTTGGTATTCCTTAGCATCCGAACAATCGAGTCATTACCATGGATATGTCTGAAAAGGCATTCAATGCTGATAAGGACAGGTGTCAGAACAAAATAGCGGAAAGGTTGCTAAAAGAAAAGAAAAGTAAATTGCCAAACAATGTGGGTCGTGGAGAATTCAAGGATGAGTACGCGATTTTGATCACTCTTCTTAATCGTGTTTCCAGTCACGTAGATGCTCACAAATTTCAGCCTTGGATGAACTACATCATTGGTCGGACTATTTATAGGCGAAAGCACTACGGTTGGGCTTCTTTGATCAGCGACGTTCTCCACAAGCAGATTACTGGTTTCCTGGTTGAGCACAAGTTTCACATGTGTTCGTATCTTGTTTACTTGGTTGCTTACCAAGGTTAGTTTAAAGGATTGAACACAACAAGAATTCTCAGTGTACAGAAAGTTCATCAGTATTATGACCAGCTTGAGTTCACAAAGTCCGAGCGACATTTCAAGCATGTGCAGGAAGCATTCTTGATGTACATAGTGAGGAGCCTAGACCGGGAATTGCATGTTCATATCCCAACAGTTGCTAGAGAGGCAATGGTAGAATGGGCGGCTGGTTCATTTAGTTCCCTACTTATACCTACATTCGCATCTACGGATATACAGGAAGTCTAGCCATGCTACCTCGCTATCCTTCGGGTAAGACGGTTTTCATGGAATTTCTGAGGCAATTACATGATGTTCACTCACATCTGCACCACAAGCGCAAGCCAGCTGCCAATTTTTCATTACAAATGGGAATCTATAGGTGTAAAACAACAATTGATGCCAAGGCTGTAGGCCATGAGTTAGCAAGACTTAATCTTAAGTACCTTGTTGACACACGCTCATATGACCCTTGGGGTTTTTACACAAAACACCTTGGCGGTTGCTCTTGCCACAAGCCTTCTATGGAGGATTATTGGGTCAATTGCGAGGATGAGTTCAAGGTGCACCGGCGTAGTTACAGTAGGTTCACCCTCTCACAGATGTCTATCTTCATGTCAGAGGATGTGGGAGGATTGTCAGATGATGATGGGGATACTCTTCCTCAATTCTTCAAAGAACGGGTTGATACGCAGCCACTTCCAGCTATCGATTGGTTTGCCAAGGACTACTCATCTGTCAAAGAGAGATCAAGCAGAGTTATTCAGAATAGTATACTCTACTTGGATAGCAAGAAAACAAGGAGGGCAGTCATGCCAAGTATAGATCCGTCACAGGTGGAATCTTCACTACCATCCTCGTCAAAACCAAAACAAAAGAAAAGGAGTAATCCTCCTAAAAGAAACAAAGTGTCTGATAATTCAAAAGGGAAGGCACTTGTTACAGAAACACATATGGAGGTAGCCACGAATACAATTCAGAGCATGCCAGAGCCAGAGGTACAGCCTCCTTTGCCATCACCAACACCACAACAACTTCCAGTTCTGATTCACATTGATTTGGAACTAGACTCGCCACCACATAGCAATACCTCTACACACTCCCACTCATCAGGTTTTCCTATGACTAGCACCAATCCTTCCAATGAGATTAGTCGAGACTCATCTTGGCTTGAGAGTCAGCTGGGCAGGAAGAGGAGGCAGCCATCCTACAAACTGGACCACTCAGACTTTGATCATGTCTACCAGGATGCACCAAATAAAAGAATAAAGAAGCAGGTTCATGTAGAGAGGAACGTTGACAAGGAGATCATAATAGAGACCGTTGCACCTCCAGAGGACAAGAACTTGAACGAAGTTGAAGTTGAAGACTTCGATGTGATAAAGGTCAACCTTGGTAGAAGCACACACCAAACAGAGGTTGATTTCCTTCAAGTTGCAATAGATAGCACAAAGGATAGAGTCATAAAAGACGGAGAAGACAAAGCAGCCCTCAAGGCTGAAATGCAGTAGCTTAGTCAGTATATCTCTAACCTCATACATAACACTGAAAACGTCCCTGCCTTGCTCCCGCAGATGCTAGAGCTTCCAGCAAAGCAGAATCAACTTAATCAGTTTGTTATATACAGGAAGCGCTTGAAAGATTGGGAGGATGATTTTGTCACAAGGGGTCGCTTTGTGCTTGTAGAGTTATATCAGTTGAGGTATAATGCCCGCAAACTCCATCTACAGCTTCAGGAATCAAAGCGAGAGCTTGCGGTTGACAAACCAAGAGATGAAATCATAATCTCTCACCTAAGGACGGTATATGACTCAATCACCGATGAAGAAGATAAGGAAGCTATTTTTACTTCGAGAACACAATTAATCTTGAAAGCAAAAATACAGGAGACAATGGCTTCAGAGTTGGTTGAGAGCAAAGAACACGTGACTAGTGCACTTCGGTATGTGAGAACTTTCGTATCTCGAGTTCCTTGCCAGTATCAGCGTGAGGGTGGTGAGTACGTTGAGATCACTGACGTTCAATCAGAGTTGCAAGTGCTCATCCATGGTATTTTCAGTGGATATTCCATTGGCTATAAGTTAGATCAACTTACAGTCATGTCAGCGTTATTTGATGAGGCGGTTAAGAGTAGAGGAGAACTTCAGAGTCAGATCACAGGCGATGAGGAGATGCTGCGAAGACACAGTGTGCTGCATAGAAGTATCAGTTCTCCAGATAGTGATGCAGTCAACAACCTCGTGGAGGGGTTACTCACTCGAGATCACGGCGAGTGAACTCCAGATCAAGACGTCCCACCTTTCCAGGATAGACATCACATGTAGCAATTAACTCGACGCCTCTTTCCGAGTTAACTCGTTGTTCCACATCTCATGCACATCTATTTTGGAGTTTCCTATGTACAGATGGAGTTTTCATTTAGTTGTCATTCTCCATTAACTGAGGTAGTTTCCAGTTAACTCTCTTTCAATAAGGACGTGCATGTTGCACATGTCCATTTAGTCTTGCTTGTATCGGTTAACTGATGGTAGCTTTCCAGTTAACTATATAGTTGCATACAATTAGGTTTAGCAATAAAATCTCGCATGCTTGCGAGACTGTAGTTGACTCAAGGTGATTTTAAGGTCCCCTACACCTTTGATGTCTATAAATAAGAGCTTTCAGCTTATTTGTAATTAACTTTTGCATGTGATAGTAATATATGCTAAGCCACCTTGCCTGAAATATTGTTGTTCTTGTATTTGTTTACGAGCTTTTATTGTTATAATAAATAGCTGAGCCACCTTGCCTGAATGTTATTATTATGGTGTCTGTTCATCTTAGTTAAATGGGGTTGCTAGTTTGATTGTTTATTGTATGCGTGTCTCGCCAATGCAATTTGCTGTCCTAGTTTTCTTACCTTGTGTTGTGTTAATAATTGTTCTTTCGATCTACGCCTCGGATAGGGGTCCCTCCTCCTTGGAAATTTAGTGAGAAGAATTATCATGTAAGTGTCATGCCTAATAAGCTTGTTGCATATCTACGCCTCGGATAGGGGCTCCTCCTCCTTGGAAATTTAGTAATTAAGTTTATTGTTTGATGTCGAGCCTAATAAACTTCATAGCAGCCTATGCCTCGGATAGTGGTTCCTCCTCCTTGGAAATCCTGTTGTAAAGTTTGTCGTATAATCACATTCCTGCTCCTTTTCCTCATGCTCTGTTTTCTTGAGATTGGATAGATTAGAAGCATTTAGTTTTTAGTTGTAGTTAAGATCTGCAAAACCAGAGAAAATCCTTAGCTGCAACGTTCTTGGTTTTCTTAACCTTGTGCCTCTTCCAGCTGAGTCAAAAAGATAGGATTTAGAATACTTTACTTTTTCATGCATATCAGCAAAGGAGGGAGCTTCCCCTCTTAATTTGAAGAGCAGTCATTACGCACTGTGCATAGCTGTCTGTACCAACTCGCACTCCAAAGGTGCTAAACATAATTTGGGAGAGGTGCCTCCTCTCAACATCAATTTAATCTTTTTGTGTTCTTTTTTATTGATGCCATCTATATGGATTTCTAAATCCACTTTTTGTGTTCAAGAAAACAATTTTTAAGAATATCAAAGAAACTTTTCTTTCATATCATCTTTCAAGTTTTAAGTTCAACTTTCAATATCACATTTCTTACTTCTTTGTGTATTCATGTCTGCAAAATCTAGTTGATAAGCACTTGTGTATATTTGAAGCTGATTTCATATGGAATGAAATCTAATCAACATTTTCCCTGAGAATTGCTAACTTTCAAATAATTTGCTTAATTTTGGCCAAGCTTTTTCACCAAGCCCAAGCCTGAACCAAATTCAGCTTGCCAAGTTTATGTTGATTCCAAGTCTCTACACTATGATTCATACTTTCTGCAGTAATACTAATCCTTTCTTCATACCAAAGGTTCATCTCATGGCTTTCAAATCTGTCACCATACCAATTGGCCACATTAAAGTCTACCAAAAAGCCATTCAAAATGCAACATATTTGGGGAGTTCATTCCAAAGCCAAATCTTAGCAACATGATCATTGAGTGTGTATACCAAACAAAAAACCACACACACTGCCAAATAGCATTGCTATCATCCCATGACAACAGCCATGGAGTTTTCACACTTGACTAGAGTTTGAGATGCAAACCGAGAAGCCACAACACAAAGAGTGCCCCTTGGCCTTTCTTGTGTGTGGTTATATTAAGGACTAAAGTGTGTGCATGCAATGGATGGCCTTACAACATAGCATTGCCTTTTCTTGAGTATGGGTAAATTCATGAAAGATGGACTGATAATAGTGAGCACAAATTGTTTGACCCTTTTGCATTAATAAATGATCAGTTATGCACTTCATTTGAAAGCCATATTGTTCCTAAAACAGTATTTCTTATATACCAATGCAGTGACTGCTTATGCTGCAATATTTTATGCAAGTACAAGATAAATCCAAGTCTTTATTATAAACTGAATTTAACTAAGAACCATCCAAGAGTGAAATTAAACAGATTTGCATGATGGTTTTAAATGAACTACCGTACCTTAATCTCAATGTAGATTTTAAACATTGATCTTGCAGAATGGGGATAATAAGAAAACATATCCAAGTTGTATTAAGTTAGAAAATAGCAGAGTTGTTTTTATTATCTTACTACTGAGGAGTGCAAGAGTACTCAACCTTGGTAGAGTGTAGATGCCAAGAGAAAGAAAGAGTTGTGCATGAACTTTTCAAAAACAAATCTGTCCTATTCTTGTAACAATTATTTTCTTTCTTATTGTCCTATGCTTGAGTGTTTAGGGTCTCTCTTTTGTGTTTTCCCTTGTCAACATACTGTGGCCCAATAATGCTAAGAGGAATTGAAAATCATCCAGTCTTAAAACAACTAAGCCAACATAGTCTTAAAGCTCTTGAGCACAATGCATGTACAGTATACAATTATATATGCAATGGAATGTATCAGTAATATTTAAAGAAACAATATTGATTCCAGATTATATAGGATTCAAGCTTGAAATTTTTTATAGTGCTAAACAATTCTTACTTTGACAACTTCGTTTGTACGGGTTTTGATATAAAGCCCAGCAGTATTGTCAGGACAAGTTACTTCTGAGTCACCTTCCATATACATCGCAGAAGTAAGACCTAAGGATGGCAAAAAAAATTGTAGTTAACTAGATTAGTATTAAAATTAATAATAAATTTGATCAAACCAAAGTACCAATAGATTTACATTTATACTATATCGTGAAACATTAGTATCCGTATACCTATAAATGCTGAATTCAAATATAAACTATATTCAACTTACATATTAAATTGCACCAGTGATAAAAAATGACAAATAGGATTGCAGAGATGTACATATCTCAAACAACACAGTGGAAGTACATAATGTACCTCCAGTATACTGAAATAAAAATGAAGTAGAACAAGAGGATGTGAAAAACTTTGAAGATACAAACAGATACAGTGCCTGAAAACCAAAGACATGTCAAATTCATTCTTGAAATCAAGAAGAAATTAATTATTGTGATCATATTGGTACTGTTTGGTGCTGCTGAGATGGATACTTTCCAACAGGTCTCATACCTATTGTTTGTTACAAGAGCTCTTGCAGCTTGGGCAACCCACAATAAATCTAGAAATAGCAATGTAGAAAGATTTCAAGCTAAGTGTGTTATTTCCAAATCAGAACATCTCACATATGGATAAAACCAACCATCTAAGATCCTCGTATTGAGAGAAGTTTCTCAAGGAACCATGAGACTCTCTAAACAAGCAATGATATCTCTCATAGAAATTTTCAGATCTGTCAGAATGTTTTGTCTTCATATAATTTGCATTATGTTTCGTGTTAGTGTCATGTCCCCCAAAAGTGTAAACACCAAATGCATCAAAATACAAATAAATGTCAAAATCCAAACATGAGTAATTACGATTTAAATATAATTATAATTATCATTAATAATATTATAATTATAAATATAATATTAATCTAACCACTATTATTATCGTAAGACTAGAATAGCCACATATTATAATAATAAATCTGAGTGTAATGAAAATATAAATACCATTAATATAATTAACTATACTAAAAAGAAATCACAAAGAAAACAAATACTAAATAAAATACAAAATGCAATATACAAAATAAAAGAACAAATAATATAAGAACCGACTCCAACATAACCAAACATAACAAATAATAAGTAAGAGAACTCAAACAAAATAGTCAAATACCACAACGATTCCCAAGAAGCATGGTAAAAGACACGACTCCATATAATGCTTTGATCGGCTATAAGGAGAAGGCAGATATTAATCCAAAAGGCATCGAAAGGAATCATAATAAAGAAATAAGAATAAGTCTGCTACACTCCGGTGAATACCCAGGCTGCTAAAAGGTGCGATCTGTAAGCATAAAGTAGGCCTGATAATTACTGTGTATTTTCAATTATATTTTGTAGAGTAGGATTTATAATGGTTTTCAGCATTGTTTATTTCAATTATAGTGTAGTCAGAGTTTATAAAGTAGAACAAATGAATGTGAGTGCTGTTGTTTATAATATAATCAGGAAATTATAGGAGTCGAAGCAATAGGAATATTATCATTATTTATTATTAATTATTGTTTATTAATATCCATTATTGCTTATTATTATTTATCATTTATTAGGGTTTATTCTTGTTTATTTCTATCTAGGATAGATTCAGAAATTTACATACATTTCTATGTACATTTTCAATCTGTTTGTATCAGTATATGTATATTGTTAATTTGTTTATATTATGTTACCCATGTTCCACCATGGGGAGGAAAAAAGGATTACAAAGGGGAAATCCACAAGACGGAGTCTCCTAGATACGCCACCCGGATATGGGACATGATGAGCCCACAAGGGCCAAGGGGGTTCTGCCTCCAAGGTTATCTGAGGGTACTACCCTTGGGTCTAGGTTGGTCTCCACTAGATACGCCACCCGAGGATGGGACGTAATGAGCCCACATGGGCCAGAGGGGTTCTGCCTCCAGGGTTATCCGAGGGTGCTGCCTCTGGGTCTAGTTCAATCATGGGATTAACCATTGTAATCCTACCTTCCTACCATAGTGTAGCATAAGGGGAGGATCAATTAGGAAATGTTGGTTATGATATTTAATATAGATTTACTCATACTTAATTCTAATGCCCAATGTGGAGTATTAATTGTTCGGCTATTTTAGAGATGGATTTCTAACTTACTCGTAGGGGCTAAACCAATTCAAAGTATCCTCTAGGGCCTCTTTGCTTGGGAAACTGATAACTTGGGATAGATTTAGGTTAACCTCAAAAAGGGACATTACAGTTAGCTATTTAGTAACACACATGATCATAAATTACACAAAATGGTCAGGAACTTTCTTTGGTTTGATGGTAAGGCAATAGGAAAAAGCAAGTTGTTGATTGGATTATATGTCCCTCTTGGGACCAAGAACTTGCATATATATTAGGGTGTTCAAAATTAGTAATACTAACCTGCCATCAAAGCGTGCTACTCCAATATGATGCAAATGTACTTGTTTTAGAAATATAAGATCAATTTTATAACAGCAAACAGCCTATACAATGGAATGTTTCAAAAACAATTTGGCATGCATATTAATCAACTAGTGGTTAATTTTATTTCCATGGCTTCATTAATTTATGCGGTCCACTTATAAGATTATATCAATTAATTGTACAAGCCTGTCACTTTATTGTCTTAGATAACACACACTACAATGTGATTTTCAAAATTTTAGGAAATATTTTTCTAGCCTGGTAATAATGTTTATGTAAGTTTTATGCTATCAATACATATACTTAAAAGAAATTAGATTACATAAAACCTAATACCTGTCAAAGAACCATAGTCTGTATGCCACCCGCACCAAGGTGTGCTATCATTGTCACTGAAAAAAATCAAACATTTGATATGGTTAATTTTCTTATCACAAAAACCAAAGCATACAAAGAAACCAAGCAAGAACATAAGGGAGAACTTGAAGGAGAAAATATTTCTTGTCATTATTACTAAAAGAGCAATGGTCACTTTATAGGAAAGCAATAACATAAACCCTAATTCAAGGGTGAAATAAAGTTTAAACCCTAACCCTAAAATGACTTAAGTGAAAATCAAATTGTGTTTATATTATTTGATAAAATAAAATAAAGTCATAAAGTGATTTTCTAACTAAGCTTATCACTAAGACTAGCATGATCATTATAATTTTATATTACAAACATTAGCATCCTCTTGTAAAGGTCATTCTTGAAAATATGCCAAGCTTATCTCTAAAAATTACAAATTTATCCAAGCCAAGAAACTTGATGATATAGTCTATAATGTCCCTAATAGGAGTTATGTGAAATCTAGCCTAGTTTATCACTTCCTCAAGCAATGAGCCCTATGCAACACTCTGGATTGATTTATCCCCTATAAACAAATTAGGCATTCATCACTAAATTAGCCCAATCATTATTTCACATTTATCATCACACTAATCATGAGTAACCTATATTGGTTCTCATAGTTAAGATTAACAACTAATCCACAAACTAGCTGCGAGTGTTGAAGTGGGGATGGAACAAACTAGTGTGAGGAGGTCCCACAGACTGGCAAAGAACAAAAAAGGTACCCTGGTTGATGAGATTTCCAGTGACTCGGAGCAGACGGGTGGCAGAACTGAAGGCAAAAAAGACACTAGTGAAGAGATGAACGAAGGGTTTGTGGAAGGCACTAGCAACCTTGCGGACATGAATAGGGGGCTTAAGAAGGATTCCACTCACCCCTCTGTCCCCAAAGCTGGTGGGGAAGAGGAGATCTTGAGTGGGAATGGTAAGAACATGGACCCCGGTGCGCTGCAAGACCGGGTTGCTAATCTGGAGCGGAAATTCTTAGGCCTGGCCCGGTTCACGGTTAAGATGGTTCACAAATTTGTTGTCACTCTGTCTGATGTCATCAAGGAAGAAGCGGATAAAAATTATGAGGGTGAAGGTCCCAACTAAATTGGGGATGATGTGCTAAATCTCTTGGTCCAAAAATGGGAAAATGTAGACAGTTAGTGTTCGGGTCTGAGTGGTACTGGTATTCTACTGTTAATGTGTTGTATTTGTGTCCTATGTCCGTTGTTTTTGGTTATAGACTTTTTAATAATATTTTGAACTAGTTCCTTTTTGGCCCTCTGGGCTCTTCGTGTAAAGGGTACAACATCCTATAAATGTTGCTTATATAATCAAAAACATTAACAACTACATATTGGGTTAGCTGATCAAACCACTAACCTACCCCAGGTCTTCTTATTTATGGGTGCATGGAAGAGGGAGTTTAAAGGATATATCGGCCTCTTCCCCCTCATGTGGCGCATGCCATACATAAGAGGGTTCCCCTAGGCCTCATGTGGCACATGCCATTCATATGACGACCCTAGTGAAGCTCTTAATTTCCTTATCAGCAACCTCAATCCATTTCCCACAAGTGATATTCCCTGCTTGTTGCACCATGGTGGAAGGGGAGAATTTCAGTGGTTACTCCGGTGTTTAATCTAGACCCAAGGGCAGCACCCTTCGACCCTATTGTGACCTATTTCACACATCACCCCATTGCAAATAGGGACCCCCAGTACTTTTCTTTTTAGGGTTTTGTCGTAGCATTACAATTTTATAGGACCATTTATTTTGAGAGTTCGGAGTTAGAGTTTCGAGGTCAACTGAGTCAAGTGGAGAATTCAAGCCCATATCAGTGTTTGGACATCATCAAAGGGCTCAAAAGGCTCGGAGAATGAGGAACGCCATTGCTTTAAGTCAATTCTGACACTTCCTATTTTTTTAGGGATTTTGCTTTTTTGGTTTTTTTATTTTTGGCGTTTTCGAACCAATCCGGGAAGCAGCTTTTTTGGCTTGATTTCGCTTTTTTCTACTTTTTTGAAAGTTGACCTAGGATTGGGTCCCGCATGTCATGGCTATAACGTTCATATATTCAGAATCAAAAATTCATGCCTCCAAGTCTAAAAAGCAAGGGAAAATGTATGGGCAAGGTTTGTTCCAGATAAAAGCAAGATTGGCACTAGCATGATGAAGTTTCGCCCAAGAGAAGATGGCAGAGACAAAGCAAAGTCCGCCCTACCTAGAGGAAAGATGGCAAGACTTTGGCAAAGTCCACCCTAGCCTGAGGAAAGATGGCAAGACTTTGGCAAAGTCCACCCTAGCTTGAGGAAAATGTCCAAACATGTGTGAAGTCCGCCCAAGGCAAGGATGAGCAAAATGTCTAGCCAAAGTCAAAGTCCGCCCAAGGAGAATATGTCCAGCTAGCTTCCAAGTCCGCCCACCAAAGAGTAAACATGGCACAAGACACTTGAAGTCCGCCCTTGGCATGATAAGAAAATGTCAAATGCACTATGAAGTCCGCCCAAGGAAGAAAAGTTGGCAAGGAAGGAAAAGATGTCCAAAGGAAGGCCAAGTCCGCTCACCAAAGGAGAAATGTCTAGCAAGCTTAAAAGTTCGCCCAAGGTTGAGATGTCCGAGCATAAGCCAAGTCCGCCCTCAGCATGACAAGTATAAAGTCCGCCCAAGATAGAAAGATGGCAAGGAAACTTCAAAGTCCGTCCTTAGCATGATAAGAAGATGTCAAGCACATGATGAAGTCCGCCCCACTTTGAAGAAAAAATGGCAAGACCAAGGTAAAGTCCGCCCACGAAAAAATGCCTAAAGTATTGATGAAGTCCGCCTTGGCAAAGAGAAAATGCACATGAAGATGTCTTAGCAAGCTTCAAGTCCGCCATGAAGCCAAATGGATAGACCATGCTAAAATTCGCTAGGAAGAAATCCATGGATAAATAAAATTCACCATGATTAAAAGATTGGAAAAATCAAAATTGAACGCTTAGAATATTTTCCAACAGTTAGAAAAAAATTTGAAATCAAAAAGAAAAATCTAAAATATTTTACGCCAACTCAAAGATATTTTGGCTAAAGATGGCGCAATGAATGGAAATTAGAAACTTTCTCTAAAGGATTTTTGATCAAGATCAAGTTGCCATTTTGGACGAAATAAAACAAGTCCGGATTCGATGAATTTTGAAGGAAAACACGAAGTTACTGAAATCATCAACTTCTCCAGCTTTATAAGAAGTTTAGCTTGTCATTTTCAAATCATTCTCTCCAAAGTTCGATGGTAAAAGTTTTCTTTTTCTCTCAGAGTTATGAAATATAGATTTTTGAAGAATAAAAGTAAATTCCTGAGCTGAAGGGCGTAATTTCTGGAGAAATAAAGCAAATTTCTAAGTTAAAGGACATGCTTTTTCTGAATTTTAGAGTGAATTTTCAGAAGTTAAAGTCAATTCACAGTCAAAGCATACTTTCGAAGGTTCAACAATGAGTTTGGCTGAATTCTTCTCTCTTTCTTATGTCTTATTCACTCATTCTAGCAAAATTTTGCTGAGTACTTACCCAAATTCATCTATTTTCAGTCTGATTTTTTCACATAACTTTTTATCTTTTTTTCAAGGCTGAAAGTGAATTTTCGAAAAAAGTCCAGAAAAATCAGAATTAAAATCTCCAAACTAATGTCAATTCTTTTCATATTTATTGCAGGTTAATGACCAATAGAGGAGAACCTTCGAGAAAGGCCCAGATGAAGTTCACCAGCAAAGGATTGCAGCCGGAGTCAAAAATCAACTCCAAATGGAAAAACATATCAGACACCCATCTTGGACACGTAGATTTTAAAGACTTCAAGAAGAGAATGTACAGACAAGACAGATTCCTGCCGACACCTGTTGCTCGCCGGATGATGAGAAATGACATTGTCCAAGCGGCTGGATTTCCACCAGCAATGCAGTGTGCTGAATTAATGGTTGAGTGCGCCATACGCTACAATGCGCAAGAGAGACAAATCATTGCACCAGAAGGGAGAGTACTGGCTCATCTTGGAGAGTTGGCAATTCAAGAAGCATTTGGCATACCAACTTATAACTGGACTTCATATAAAAACAAGGAAGATGCTAGAAGACTTTATGAAGACCAATTGGATCTTTGCGCAAAAAATATTAATAAGTCATCGTTAGAGAAGCCGAGGCCTACTATCAAGAAAATGCCAAAGAAATTGCTTTGAATGGACTTCAAGGAGGAATATGTAGATTTTATTTTGCTATTAAACAGAATAATGGGCAACCCTCAAGACACGCCATTTGAGACATGGATGTATTACTTCATTGATGAAATCACCTCAAGTGTAAAGATGTTCAACTGGTCCCGGATGATTAGTGACAATCTTCATGAACAGTTAATCAATTTGGAAAGGACAAAATCTTTTTACATGAGTTCCTACATCATCTACCTATTGGCCAGAACTTACAAGTACATAGGATTGATCTACAAAGGCATGGTAGGCAATGGTGAGAGTGAATTTAAGTCCTATGATTGTTATCCGCAGCTGCAACTCGGTGAGAAAGCCCACTTCAGGCGGGTAAATGATGTTTTCCTGATGTACATCACTAGAATATTACAGGGAGAAACACATTAGAGGCTTACTCATGACGCCAAGAGCCTGATTAGCAAGTATGGATCCTGGTTTATCCAGTTTCCAAGATTCACATATATAAGGGTTCAGGGATTCACCAGATGTCCTTACCGACTTCCAATTTATCCTACCAATAGAATGATCTTGCTAGAGGTCCTTAGGCAATTGGAGACATACCAAAGCTTTTAGAGGTCAAAGCAGAAGGCAACCATTACCTTCCCATTTTTCATTGGAAATATGTTGGAGTCTTGTCCGTCGGCACAAGTAGTCGAAAGTGCCAAGTTGGAGATGCAATGGTATCCGTTCACATCTTACCGGTCCAAGGCTGACTTTGATCCTCACAACCACATTGGGACCGTGAATGGAAAGAAGTATAGAAATAAAGTAGACCTGGAGGATTTTTGGGTAGATGTTGCAGATGAATATGATATCAAGAAAAGGTTATGGTCTAGACTGTTAGTGAACTTGATTAGAATGACCGAGCTTTGTCCTGTGCCTGATCAGCTAGAGGACGATGGTGAATATGTTTAGCCGCACTATGATGAAAATTGGCCTCTTCCTCCTATGAAGTGGTTAGAACTTGAGCTCGCAGATTTAACTACCTTGATGAGGCCGGTTGTTAAGTATCCACAGTGGTGGGTTGACCAGCAAGTCCAGGAGTTAAGGCGGAGAAAATTGACCCTCATCTATGACTTACTAGGCGAGATGGAATCATATTCCTCGAATGTAGGTGTATCTCAAAGTGTTGAATTGATTGAAAGCACTAATTCTAAGAAAAGGGAGGAGGCAATTGATGACCCTATCAAGTAAAAGGCAAAGATAGCTATAAATGAGGATCCTGTTCAGAAGAAGCAGAGATAGGAGCCATCCCATTCTGCTACATCCAGAAATGTGAACAGGGTGTTGATCATTGACGATGAGTCATTGGCCGACATAATGATTCCTTCTCCAATTCATGAGGGGAATATTGAATCAATCAAGCCAGATGATGATGAGCCTCCATCTCCTACACCCACAGAGATACTCGAATCGGAGAATCAGATGGATATCCAGGATGAGGGATCTCAAGAGGGAATGATTGCCACTCTTAGAGAAATTCAGGATATTCCATGTGGAGAAAATACTCAGGAAGAGGATGGCATTGAACAGCCTACAATTCTTGACTGGTTGAAGGAAAGATTGAAGATAAAAGTACCAGTGGAGATTCAAGAAGAGGATGATACAGCAGATTTCTTGGCCAGGTTAGAAAAATTTGCTGCAGAGAAGCCCGCCAATAGTAGAAAAGTCAAAGGAGGATAATTCTCCACATGAGTATGCCATCACTACTGTCGACTTGGGTCCAACAACAAAAGGTCAAGAGGTTGAGGGCTTGGACAATTTGGTCGCTACCATCAAGGCGAAATTGGAAAAGGAAGTGGCAAAGAAAAGAGAATATAAAAAGGAGATTGAATGCCTGAAGGAGTACGTTTAGCACTTGACTAAACCTCTCAATCAGGGCGATTCAACAGCTCCTCCACTTTTAAACTCTTTGCAGGAAGCGGTCAAGGACTTTGAAGAAGAAATGGTCACGAATAAAGAAACTAAGGAGTGGATGGTGAGAAAAGGCGAGGAACTGACTACATTTATGGAAAGATTGGCATTGGCCTATGGATAGACTTCTTTGCTCTCCAAACTTGGTGTCGTGACAAAAGCTTGGGACAACCTTCAGGATATTCAGGACAGAATCATTCCATCCCTTAGAGTGCTTAAAGGGATCCAAAAGCAGGAGTTGATTGATGGGAAGATAATTGCAGTAGGTGTTGCGTATGACTTCCACACTTGGTACTAGGCATTGATTGCACAGAACGAGGTCTTGGAGAAAGTAAAGGCCGATGGAGTCAGAGTTGAGGAGCAGATTAAAGAGATTCAGAATAAGATTTTCCTCATAGTTGCGGATGTACTTGAGAAGGAGATCATCCGAGAAAATGACATGCAGATGGAAAATCTAAAGCTCAGAGCTCACAAAACTTTCTTCACCATCACTGGATTGGTCCTGAGACAAAATTTGACTAAGGCAGTGAGCTTCTTGTCTATCCGAGATGCCTTCCTGAAACAAGAATTGGAGTGGGAGAGTGCTTTTTCCGGAAGTGCCGAGGACTTGGATGGATTGGAATTCAGGGTGAACATGTTGCCCCATGTCACGATGGAGGAGGTCATCCCGATCGTGCCCAGGTTCATTGAACATACTGCCGCTCGAGAGGATAAGGATGCGCTCCCTTGAAGATAGCTCCCTGTGCCACTTGTTCTCCATCCATTTGTTGTTGATGTTATTTTGGGAAACCTTAATTAAGGTTATCATATCTTGATCTTGGCCGTTAATTTTGAGTTGATCTCAGCCTTTCATTTGTTTTCAAAAACTTTATATAAACTCTATTCTCTCATTATTATTTTGTGAAGAGAGTCTTATGAAATTGTTGGGTATAGCTACTTTGGATAATTAAAGTTCATGTGCATGATTTGCTTTGAATCCTTTGTGTTATCAAGTGGTTGCATGGTTGCATATCTCCTTCAACAATAGAATAGAATTAGAATAGAATTTGATTTGAATGCATGTTAGATGAATGAAAGATTTGATAGTATAGATTGATGAAACTCTTGCTCATACTTTCTTTGAATAAATGATTTTTGTTCAATGTGTAAAATTAGCTTGAGCTTATAATTGTGGATGCTTAACTTCTGTCTGGATAAATATTGTTCAATTTGATGGTAATTATTTTTGACGTGAAAATCATAAGCACACCCTTTGAAGATTGCATCTGCTTTGTGTAGTTGTCCTAGAGTGGCGAAGCAAAGCATGGTTACTAGTTTCACCTAGTCTTTACCGTCTCTTGAGTTCTTAGGAGTAGTATAGAACTTCTAAACCCTCATTCTTTTGCAATTTTTTGAAATCCAAAAAATCCAAAAAAAAAAAAAAAAGATAGCATTTATTGCCTTAGCTTGTGAAAGATTTGTCAAGCGTAAATCCCTTTGTGTATTACCAGCATATCACAACACCCATTGAGCTTATCCACACGTCAGAACCTGACAAAACAAACCTTGGAATCGCCATATGATCTTCTTGCAATCTTAGCATACGCGGTGATTTTGTTCAAGAGAGGATAGAGTGTCTTTGGACATTTTATTCTGTGTTCAGTGGGTAATAAAACACACACCAACAAAATTGGCGCTAGAAGGAGGGCCATAAACAACAACAGATTTCTTACAAGTTGAGATAGCAAGCATGATGCAGTATAATACTATGTTGTACCGAAACCAAATTTTTTGCTTCATTAAGGCATTTTGATTAAAGAGTCTAAACTTTGTTAAAATGAGGTCAAAATACTAGTTTTTGGGCGGGTCAAGTATGGACTTTGGTCAGTGTCATGTCAGTCGTCAGCAACAATTGGTGAGTACCTGGAGGTCAGAACTTGAACCAGAGATCCAGAGCAGAGTATGGGATGATGGAGGAGCATTTCACGACGAGATTATACTTCTACAAGGTCAATTCAGTGGCCGGAGGAGTGTTTTTCAGAGCAAGGACAGATGAATTTTCAAGCAGAAAGCAAATCTACACCCCTGTAGCCCAGGGGCGCCCTTCTTTTTGGAGGCTCAGATCTCATTGCATGTGCTTGCTAATGGATTTAGTCTCTTCAGAATTAGTCCAGCTTTCCGACGAGCTATCGAGCAAAGATGTACGTAGTGCAAAACTCCGGTTATCAAGGTCAGAAGCTGAGACTATGAGCAGGAAGCATGTCCCAGAAATTGTGATGTTCATGGTTTTTGTGCCCCTGTAGCTCAGGGGCGCCCTTGAATTTGGCTTCCCAAATGGATGAAATTGCAGATGAGGTCTGCTTGAAGTCTTTTCTAATCTAGTCTGGCTTCGCGATGCATCAGTTCACAAGGTGATCCGACATTCCAAGTGACCGGGACAGAAGTTCTACCGAGCACGTAAATCAAAGGATGGAGAAACGTAGCAATACACAGCTGCACATCTGTAGGCTAGGGGCGCCCAATCTTTAGGCCTGCCAGATGAGGTTATTTGCATTCATAGTCTTCACAAGACTTGTGCGCAATTACTCCAGCTATCCAACGAGTTCAGCAGTCAGCCTCCGGGATTTGGCAAATGCTCGTACGTGCGGGGTCAATGTTGTGGTGCTGCAAAGAAAGCAACCGGAAAATGGCTATGTATGGGAAATACACATCTCCTTGAAAAAGGCGCCCTTCTCTTTGAGGTCTTAGAAGCAGTTTTCTCGCTTCGTCATCTCCAGAGACATCTCTTGTAAGTTGATCCAGCTACGCAAAGAGACAGACGGTGCGCGAATCGGAGCACTCCAACTCTCGGTGTCAGGGGTCAAAATATGGTGTTCAGATGAAAGTCACACTTTTGTCAGAAGGTATTTGCGCCTTCACAGGCCAAGGGCGCCCATCTTTTTGGGGTTCCTGATGCAACTTTCAGATACCTTACATACAATCGTTGGATGCAAAGTGCTTTCAGTCACATAATGAATCTATCATCCAGTCAGCAGGGTTCATCATTCACCGATAATGGCATTTTGAAGCGTCAGATGGCAAAACGGAGAAATGGCTAAGTCTGGTGACCTTGCATCAATTTAATCAAAGGCACCTAATTTTTTGAGGTGTCAAACGTTGATTATAGCAGTTGTAGCTCCCAACAGAAGTTTTATCCTCGTTATGTAGGCTTCGTGGTGGATATCTCAGATCAGTCACAGGTTCACTCAGTCACCCGAAATCAAAGTTGAACATGGTCAACTATAACTTTGCAATCAACTATAAAATAGGAGATAGTCAAAAATCCAATAACTCTTGCAAATGGACGCCTAGAAGGTCAAATTTGGACTTTCTGGAATCAGTGAAGTTTGTCGAGCACATCTAGATGCTAATTTTGGCTAAATGATTAAAATAATATTTTTTTTGCATGAAAACATTAAAAGGTGATTTTCTTCAAAGAATTAAATATTGGCACCTCTTTTAATGTATATTCATAAATTCGCATGTCACAAATTAAATATTATTTTTATTCACGAGACTCAGAGTCAGTGGAAGTTCAGCTGGTGGAAGGCCAATCGAATTCTTTCCTTCAGAGTTAGGGTTTTCAGAGCTTGTAGTCTTGCTTTTATGGGACGATTTTGTCTATTTATTGCAAATATGGCGCCATTTCTCATTCATCCAGCTTAGAGAATTCGAATTTCTTCAAGAGATTGGCGAATTTTCATCAGACAATCAAGTTTGAAGGCATCAGAAACATTCTTTTGCAGGTACAGGTCCAGATTCAATAGCAGAATTCAAGGCAGAGTGGCGATTTTGACAGAAGAAGACAAAAAATAATAGTAAAAACTAAAAAAAATGTCTTTCTTCTTTTCTAGAATTCTTCCCTTTTCTCGTCTAAAATTCTCACATGTTCGAAGAATTGACAAATTTTGGCAAAACAAAACAGCTGGATTGATTTAGAACGATTTCCTCAAGCAAACCCATGTGCTAGAATTTTCAGGAAAATTTGTTCCAGAGCATCAGTTCTTGAGGCTCTGATTTTCTTAACTAAAATTCCTTTGCATGGCTGAGCAGAAGTCAAAGTTTTACATTTCTGACATTTTGGGTCGCCTTAGAATCATTTTTTGAGCAAAACCCATATCTCAAAATTTTCCGTAAAAATTTACCTCCAACGAGCTACTTTTAGCCTCAACAGGGTATTTTTTAGCCTTCCAGAAAAGTTGTCAGAATATAGCCGTGTTCACAATCAACAGGCGAGTTTTTCAAAATGCAGTTCACTCAGCTTGAATTCAAGACCAAGTCAGTCTTGATTGATGACTTCATCAGGACAGTTGATACGAATCTACATAAGGTGCTTCTAGAAGCAATTTTGGATCCACTCAAAATTAGAGATTTGATAATCAAGAACATTCAGCAGTCTGGGTTAGTTGAGGCCGCTACCATACCTTTCTCAGTTCATTGCGTAGAGTTTGTAATGTCTTGTATTAAGCATTACAATTCTGCTGCACGGGAGATACAATCAGTAGATGGGCGTGTTATTTGTAGTCTCAAACCCATGGATATCAAGAGAAGTTTGGGTATTCCTCAGCATCCAGATGGTCTGGTCATTTCTATGAGTCAAAGTGAGCAAGGATTCAATGTTGAATTGGATAAGTGTCAGTGTAAGATGACAGAGAGGTGGCTGAAGCAGAAAAAGACCAAGTTGCCAAACAATGTAGGTCGTGGTGAATACAAAGATGAGTATGCAATTTTGATTACACTACTTAATCGTGTCTTAGGTCATGCAGAGGCCAATAAATTCCACCCATGGATGTATTATATCATTGGTCAAATCATTTCTGGGCAAGAGCATTATGGCTGAGCATCCTTCATCAGCGATGTTATTCACGAGCAAATCACCGAATTCCTAGTTGCGCACCAGTTTCATATGTGTTCCTACCTCGTGTACTTGATCCCCTATCAAGGTCAGTTTAGAGGGTTGTGAGTGAAGAAAAGCTTCAAGTGTTGAAAAATAAAAGCACACCCTCCTAAATGCGCTCAAGTTGAGTGAAGGTGTTGAGAAATTGTCTAAGGAAAGAAAACAAAAGATTGAGGGGCAAAATGCGCCCATGATGGAGGAGTAGGCTGAAAACGCCTAAGTGTTAAAAATGAGAGCACACCCTTCTATATGCGCCCAGCAAAGGAAGTGAACATGAGGTGTGTAAAATTCCTAAGTTACAAAATAAAAGCTCCCCTTCCTAAGTGCGCCCAAGGCAAGACAAGGTAGCTTGTTGGTTGAAATTGTATAAGGCAAGTAAATGGAAGTTGACCCCTCTCAATGCGCCAAGGATGAGGAGAGTGGGATGAAGAGGTTTCTAAAATTGCAGCACATGGCCTCAAGTTCGCCCAAGATGATAGGAAGGAGGAGCTGACTTAAAAGGTTTCTAAGTGTGAGGGAAATAAAACCTCACTAGCTGAAATGCGCCCAGCAAGGTGAGGTGACTTGGGGAAATATTTCTAAGTATCAAAATGGAAGTTGCCCCTTCAAAATGCGCCCAACAATCAAGTAATAGTGTTCGAAATTTGCCTAAGGCATTAAAAATAATGCTAGAAGGAGTAAAATACGCCTAAGGAGGGAAGTATTGTTAATATCTCCAGAGACAAGATCAAATGCACTTGGGAGCAGGAAGAGAATTTCTTCAGGAAATAAGGAAAGCGCCAAGGCATAAAAAAATGAAGACTGCAGGTGTGGAATACGTCCAGAATAAAATGGAATCAACCTTAGCAAATTTTATTATTTTTCAAAAGTAATAAAAATTAAATGTACCCCTTCGTTTGGATACACATGAAAACGATGATTTCTGAGGGGAAATTTCTTCTGGGTATTGGATATTTCTCACTGGGAGATGATTTGAGGTTCTTCCACACCTTGCTTGTGTTGTTTCGGCAAAGATTTCGACCTGGCACCCGTTTAACATATTTCCTAAGGCTCTGAGGGATAAATTTTCTAAGGCATGGAAAAGGAAAGCGGAGTGGGTCAAGTGCATTCAAGCTCAAGACGAGTGGAATTTCATCTAAGTCACCAAGCTCCTAAAGGAAGGTGGATAAGGCAAGTGAATGAAATTGCTAAAGCGGGAGAATGAAAACAACAAGATGGAATGCGCCCTAGCACAATGGGCCCATGATAAAAGTTTGCTAGAAAATGATGAATTTTATCAGACATCAAGTAGACCTTGGAAGTCAGAACGTGGGAATGAGGTAAGTAAAGTGAATTTAGATTATAAAGTGTTCTGATGCTCTTCTTTTGTTTTGCAAGATAAATGTTGAAGCCAAGGCCTGAGGACTTGATAGAGCTAGAGAACGTTGCAACTTGGGAAAGAAGAAATGACAGTGAAGATTTGGCTAAGACACTAAGAACGTGATGCAAAAGAGGCAAATGAGCCCAAGGCAGTGGGCTAGAGAAATGAGAAAGTCACAAAGAAGAAATGCGTCCAAAAACTTCTTGCAAGGAGGGTTTGAACCAAGTGTTGTTGTGTGCTTGCCTCCTCCTAACGCAACAGAATTGGCAGACAAAGTAGTGGGAACGCGTTTCTGGATGAGAATCTTCTAGAAGAAGATAGTGGGCATTAATTGCTCGTAGTGGGGAGCGGAGAATCTTTTGTTCCTTTATTACCCCACTCCCCTCAGTGGCGGTTTTTAGGGCAGAAACCCTAATCAGGGCATAGGTGGCTCGATCTGTGCCCTTTATTGTAATTGAATTTGAACCGTCCGCTGGACTGGGCCAACTATAAAAGGGGCATCCCCCCTCATTTGTAATCAATTAGAACTAGAATTGAACCAGAGATAGAGTTGAGCTAGAGAATAGAAGGCATATAGCATTTAGCTTAGAAGTTAGCTTAGATTGAGGAGGAAAGGAAGTTTTCCCATTGAGGACTTTGTAAGAAGTTGTTGTGAACACTCTCATAATATAAAGATTTATCATTGTTTGGTGGTTCTATCTTCTATTGTGAGTAGCTAGCAAGGCTTGTTCATCTTTCCAATTCAAGTGGATAGAGTAGAGTAGACTTTGTTTTATGCAAGTAGTTGTTAATTGTGGAGTGTGGCGTTGCGATTTGAGCACGTCTTTTTTCATCCATACCACTAGCGGGCTTACTGATGGTAAGTTCGCTTTGCGTGGTCAACTAGAGTATTGGCACTTAACTTCGATTGTGGCTCATATGTTTGTATGCATCGTGGTGATGGTATGTACATGTTGTGTCATAATTTGAACACCTTTCTCATCCTTTGAAGATTGCACCAACATTGTCAGAGTTGTCCGGAGGGAGACGAAGCAAAGTCTGGTTTGAATATTGTTTAAGTCGATCCTCGTCCTCCACCCTTTAGGAATAGATGGTAGCATCCCTATCCCTATCCCTTTACATTCAGCATTATCCGGTTAGTTTAAGAACCCGAGCTTCATTGACAAATCTCCCGAAATTTGAAAATTCTTTATTCGAGGTTGAACGATTACATAAGCCCCCTTGGAATACCCTGCATATTCACATCAACCAACTGAGTCTATTTGCAATAAAAGGAACCTTGGAGTTGAACGCATGAACTTTCACGCAATCTTAGCATGCGGAATACTTTGATCAAGAGAGAATAGAATGACCGTTGGGCATTTTTATTCTGTGTTGATGTCGTCATAAAAAACAAGTCAACAGAATTGGCGCTAGAAAGAGGGCTGAACATAGTTCGCTCGAGACTGAAACAAAGAAGAACTCTTTGCTCCGCCACTATTATATCGACCATATACTTGCCTCTCCTCCTAACGCAACAGAATTGGCGCTAGAAGGAGGGCGACTTCAGATTTTTCATCTTCAGAAAGGGAGAAATTCAACTGGATTGAGCCAATATAAAGTTTGAAATGTCAAATCAGAGATGTGTTAGATCTCTTTTATGTCAAAAAATTCAAAAAAAGTGAAAAGTTTGAAAAATAAAAAAAAAATCAGAGATTCCTCAATGGATGGGTATCGGCCACAATTTTCTCATGACCATGGAGGTGTTCAAGTTGATCTTGTTAGTGTTTCTTAGATCAGATTATTTAATCAATTGAACAAAAGAAATGCAACACATAAGACAATGAACACAACAAGATACCCTTGGAAAACCCTCCTCTTGAGGGAGAAAAACCCAGCAAATATATCTCTTATATATTGAAGGAATAAGAGCAGAAATCTGCTTGAACTCAGGCCCAACACAATGCCGAATTTGATACAATGAATAATAGCATCTCTCCTAGATGCAAAGATACAAATGAATATGTTTCTCCTTGAAATCGGTCTGCTGCTACAAAATGATGATCTGCTGTTCAAGTATGAACTTCTTCTAGGTATGCGAATCCAAGTATGAGCTTCTTCTATGACTGCGAATTCTGCTCTGCCAAAATAGCGAACTTCTTTGTGTATTCGAATGTGTATTAACATCAAAAGGTAACCTTGTATATATACCTTCTTGGCGCCTCTTCATATAGGTCGGCCTTTTGATAAATATTTAATAACAAATAAAGTCGGCCAGAATAAGTACATGATATAACTTAAATATAAGGTCGGCCCATGTACTAGTGAAGACCGACGCTGCATTAACATCAACACTCCCTCTCAGCTAGGGATGAACTTCCATCTGCACAAGACACATTATGTTAGAATGAAAACAAAATAAAATATCACCTCAACGTGATATTAACCATTATGGCTACTCCCATAGATGGTAAAAACTCATCACGGATTCTCTCACGTGATGTTGTCATGGAGTCACACACATGACATCCACCATAGCTTCTCCCAGAGGGTGGAAACAAGGGCTTTCACCTCAACTCTCTCTCATCAGAGAATTGCATTATCAAGGACTTACACCTCAACTCTCTCTCAGCAGAGAATTGTATTAACAAGGGCTTGCACCTCAACTCTCACTCAGCAGAGAGTTGCATTCTCAACAAGGATCACTGATTACTGAGACTCTTTCTCAGTCAAGGCTGCATTCTCCACCATACCAAGTTTCTCTCGGAAGTATACAAACTTCATCCTGGCGAGAGGCTTGGTGAGAATGTCTGCCGTTTGCTCTTCAGTGCTGATATACCTCAACTATATAGCTTTCCTTTGCACCATATCTCTAATATAGTGGTACTTGATCTCAACATGTTTTGTTCTATCATGAAACACAGGATTGACAGAAAGCTTCACACAGCTTTGATTATCACAGTGTATGATAGTAGGCTCCATTGATTGACCAAACAATCCTGCAAGGAGCTTACGAAGCCACACTGCCTCACGAGCTGCCACACAAGCTGCAATATACTCTGCTTCAGTTGTACTCAAGGCCACTGAAGACTGTTTCCTGCTACACCAGGAGATCATAGCAGTCCCCAAACTGAAGCAACAACCAGAAGTACTCTTCCGATCTGAGACACATCCTGCCCAATCAGAATCAGTAAAACCATGCAGCTCCAAATCCACATTTGAAGAATATCTCAACCCATATCCAATTGTGCCACATAAATATCTCAGGATATGTTTAGCTGCTACAAGATGTATTTGCTTTGGTTCACACATAAACTGGCTAAGTGCACTCACTGCATAGCAGATATCAGGTCTAGTGTTAACTAGATACATCAATGAACCAATCAACTGTCTATACATCGTAGAATCCACTGGTTCTGAACTAGCTGCAGCTTCTTTCAACTTATCTAAATTAGACTCCATGGGTGTAGACATAGGTTTGCAGTCAAGCATACCAAACCTTTTGAGAATGTCAACAGTATACTTGCCTTGACTTAGAATCATCTCATTTGGCTTTTGCCAAACTTCTAAGCCAAGAAAGTAATGCATAAGACCTAGATTCTTCATCTCAAACTCTGAAGCTAATTCCTTCTTGCATTTTAGTATTAGATGTTCTTCACCAGTAATGATCAAGTCATCAACATATAAAACTAAAATCAATGCTTCACCATTTACTACCTTGAAGTAGAGGTTAGAATCTGCATCATTCTTTGAGAAACCCAAACTTGAAAGGTACTGATCAATTCTTTCATACCAAGCACGAGGAGCTTGTTTAAGACCATACAAGGCCTTCTTCAACTTGCAGACATGAGATTCTTTCTCATGTACCTCAAATCCTTCTGGTTGCTCAATGTAAACCTCTTCTTCTATTATGCTATTCAGAAAAGCTGTCTTTACATCCATTTGGTGAATCTTCCATCCTCTAGATGCGGCAATAGCAATGATGGTTCTAACAGACGTGTAACGAGCCACAGGAGCAAAAGTTTCTTCATAGTCAACTCCCTCTTTTTGTGAGAACCCTCTAGCCACAAATCTAGCCTTGTGTTTCTCAATGCTCCCATCAGCTGCATGCTTGATCTTGAAGAGCCACTTAGAAGACACCACAGATTTGTCTTTGGGTCTAGGAACTATATCCCAAACATCGTTCTTAAGTATAGACTGATACTCCTCAATCATGGCATCTTTCCATACTTGTTGACTAGAAGCTTCTTCAACATTTGAAGGCTCTGACTCAATAATCTGACTCATCAAGGCAACATAGCTAGAGAACTTGTGAGGTCTCTTGCTTTCTCTGAAGGTTCCTCTTGGAGCTACAAACCTTTCTGCTTCCTGCATTGTCCTGCGAGCCCAAAGAGGTCTTTTCTTTCCAATCACAATGTCTAGAGGCCCATCAGTAGGATCCAAAGGCTCAGCTGGATCAATATCTTCTTTAGGTTCTGTATCCTCCTTCAGATTCTCTGGGATATGGTCAACTTCCATATCTTGAGGAGGTTCTTCTTCATCGACCTCCATAGGAGTGCCTTTGGACTTTCTATAAGCAACATCTTCCTCAAATGTGACGTCTCTACTAATCTCAATAGACTTCTGTCCTGGAATGTAGATCCTGTAAGCTTTTGATGTCTCACTGTAGCCTACAAGAATTCCTTTCTTCCCAGAAGGTTCTAGCTTTGTTCTCTTTTCCTTTGGAATATGAACATAGACTGGACAGCCAAAGATCCTCAAATGACTAACTTCAGGCTTCACGCCTGAGAATGCTTCTTCAGGAGTTTTATTCTCTAAGATCCTGTGGGGACTCCTGTTTTGAACATAGACGGCTGTTCTTGATGCTTCAGCCCAAAAAGAGATTTGTAAGTCTTGATCATGGATCATAGCTTTCACTGCTTCCACAATAGACCTATTCTTCCTTTCAGCAATACCATTTTGTTGTGGATTATAGGGAACACTGAACTCCCTCTTAATCCCTGCTTCAATACAAAAGTCTCGAAAAGTGCCAGAAGTGTATTCTCCACCATTATCAGATCTTAATACTTTGATCTTCTTCCCAGACAGATTTTCAATCTGCGCTTTGAATTCTCTGAATCTTACTAATACTTCTTCTGATTCTTTCGATCTCAAGAAATAAATCCAAGTCTTTCTAGAGTAATCATCAATGAAAATAATATAATACAAGAAACCACTAGATGATGCAATAGACATTGGACCACATAAATCAGAATGAATGAGATCAAGAATACATTTAGATCTACTTTCACTGGAATGGAACATACCTTTTGTGTTCTTGCCTAGGGCACATCCCTTGCATGTACCTTCATGTTCTTGATCGAATTTTGGAAGACCGGTGACCATCTTCTCCATGATAGGTAGAGCACGAAAGTGAATGTGAGCCAATCTTCGATGCCAAAGTTCACACATGCTGGTACTGTTATGCACAAGTGCTTGAAGAGGACGAGTGCACAGCATGTAGAGACATTCATGTCTAACTCCAATCACTTGAGCAGATTTGAAGCTGGAGTTCTTTGCCCATATAAGAACTTTCCCTTTAGAGAAGGCAACTTGATAACCTTTGTCTTCTAATGCTGAAATTGAAACAAGGTTCCTCTTTATCCCTGGTACGAACAGTACATCATTCAATTCCAAAGAAATTCCAGAATCCAAGTGAAGAGTGGAATTTCCAAACCCTTTTACAGAATATCTAGCATCATCTCCAATAACAACTTGATCACTAGAGTTGCTTTCCATTAAGTTTGAAAGGTGACTTCTGAATCCGGTGATGTGTCTAGAAGCACCACTGTCAATCAACCAAGTGTAAGAGTCCGTAGAAACATTGCTAGACAAGGCTGAATAAAATAGATAATTACTGGAGTCCTTTTGTGGAGTGACTTCTTCAACATCTGCAGTGGCAACTTGAAGCTTAGGTCGTTGAGGGCACACCCTCGCAAAGTGACCATACTTATCACAACGAAAACATTGAATCTTGGACATGTCTCGTTTTCTTTTGAAGGTAGGAGCATCATCATTTCCATCTTCTCGATTCCTTTTGAAGAATCCTTTCTTAAGGCCTTTTCCTTTGTTTGATGAATGAGAGGTAAGAACTTGTAATTCTTCATTCTTTGAGCTTTGACCAATCCCCCTTGCTGTTAGTCTTGACTCTTCTTGAATGCAATCAATCCTCAATCGATCAAACTTAGGAAGTTCGGATCTTGCACTGATTCCTTGGATGAATGCCTCCCATGAAAGCGGAAGACCATTGAGAGCAAGCATAGTCAGTTCTTTATCATCAATCATGTGTCCAATAGTGGAGAGCTGATCTTTTATCTCTGAAATCCTCATGAAGTATGTAATAACAGATTCTCCTTTCTCCATTTTCACATGATGAAGTTGTTGCTTCAGAGCAAGGGCACGACTGGTGTTGTTGATTTCGTACATCTCTTCCAAGGTTGTAAACATCTCTCTTGTTGTATCCAACTTGAAGATAATTGGTACAATATGATCTTTGACGGAATCAACCAATGCTTTCTTTGCCCTAGTGTCTTTCTTCCTTCATTGCAGCTTCTCTTCTTCCCCCTCAGGTTCGGGAACTTTTGTTTTCACAAACTCAGCCAAATCATTCTCTTCCAAGGTTAGCATGAACCTGAATCTCCATGATATGTAGTTCGAGATCCCTTCGAGTCTATCCTCGATTTTCAGACCGTTCACCATCTTGAGAAATTTGGAAGATAGACTGAAAAAGAATAAGTGTTGCGAACTAAATCTGATCACGATCTTTTTCACACCCGCTCTGATACCATGTTAGTGTTTCTTAGATCAGATTATTTAATCAATTGAACAAAAGAAATGCAACACATAAGACAATGAACACAACAAGATACCCTGGGAAAACCCTCCTCTTGAGGGAGAAAAACCCAGCAAATATATCTCTTATATATTGAAGGAATAAGAGCAGAAATCTGCTTGAACTCAGGCCCAACACAATGCCGAATTTGATACAATGAATAATAGCATCTCTCCTAGATGCAAAGATACAAATGAATATGTTTCTCCTTGAAATCGGTCTGCTGCTACAAAATGATGATCTGCTGTTCAAGTATGAACTTCTTCTAGGTATGCGAATCCAAGTATGAGCTTCTTCTATGACTGCGAATTCTGCTCTGCCAAAATAGCGAACTTCTTTTGTGTATTCGAATGTGTATTAACATCAAAAGGTAACCTTGTATATATACCTTCTTGGCGCCTCTTCATATAGGTCGGCCTTTTGATAAATATTTAATAACAAATAAAGTCGGCCAGAATAAGTACATGATATAACTTAAATATAAGGTCGGCCCATGTACTAGTGAAGACCGACGCTGCATTAACATCAACAGATCTTGCCTTGCTACATCGAGTTTTGAATGTGCAGTTGTCTCCAGGAAGCTTATCTGACTTTGCAGCAAGTGATAGATGCAGAATTCACAGTACCACTTGGCACAATGAATTGAATTGTATGACGTTCTTGTCAAGGGTGCATCAGGCTTTGCACCAAGAAATTTTCTTTCAAGATATTTTCAAACCAGTGGTGCCAGAAGGTCCAACTCTTGGTGAATTGTTCGAGAGATACAAAGAAAGAAGCAAGAAGCAGTTGAGCGTTGAAAAGGTGCCCGTGGAATGCATCCTATTGACTGGCTGGTGTAGAATTCACAATGAGGGGCATTCAGAATCCACTTGTCAATTATGCAAGGAGGCCATCAGTCAAGTGCAACATCAGTTGGGATGGTTGGAACATCCAAGTATATGCAATGCAGAGTTTTCACATCCAAGTATATGCAATGCAGAGTTTTCAGAGGACTGCAAAGAAGCACACATTCAGCCAGCATACCTTGCACCAGAGGAGGAATGCCTAGAAGACAAAACATGGAAGGAGCATAGCACCACATCATGTGACAATCAAGGGAGTGAGTTTCCAGGAGATAACACGATTGAGCCAGAAGAAATTGCAGTTGAGAGTGAAGTTCCGAACATTGCGCCAAAGGAAGAAGGCGTTGAAATGAAGGAAACAATAGAAGACGTTCAAGAGAATGAAGAAGTTGTGGGCAACAATCAAGGTTCGGAAAATTGTCACGAAGACCTATCACTTGATGCTTCGCCAATCCAAGAAAAAGAGGAGATCCTTGTTGAGTATTCATCTGCACCACAAAGAGAAGATCCAATTGAAAAATTGCATGCTGTCACGAGAAAAGAAATTTCAAGTACCCTTGGAGAAAGTGATCAAAAGGATGGGCAAAACGGTGATCAAGTTGTGACATCAAAAGAAGCGTATGAAAAAGAATAATCATATTTCAAATGTCCCGCCTCCCGCCCACAAACAGAACAATTCGAAGGGGCGCTACCCTTTTTTTTGAAAACCAGCCTATATGGGAGGACAAGCTTACAGATGTACACAAGGATGATTGGTGTGTTCAACATGAGGATACAAAGGGGTTGTTCCAGGGTTTGAAGGTTGAGTCTGAATTCCATGAGCATGATGTTGGTGAAAACGAAGTACTATATCACCAACTGCGACCTCCTGAAGATGAATGGACAAATGAAGAATATCAACTTGAAGGTCAAGTACCACCTAATAAAGCAAAGAGTGATGAACAATTCAAAGGGGCGTTGAGTCTAGTTCCAAGAGGGCCTCAAGATGAATCGGCAAGTAAAATTTTGCATATCATAGATGCAAATGGAACCACACATCACCAATGGCGACCTCCAGAGGATGTTTGGAATCTCTCTTCACACGGTAGGTTGGTGCACGACAATCAAGAACCTCCATTCGAGCACGAAGAACACCAGGTTGTCTCTTTCCTTGTTCTTGATTTTGAAAGTTATGAATTTGATTATGGAGGTCTAGGAAAAACAACTTGCTTGTGGATTAATCATGGTCTAGATGAGTTGCCTCAATTGCTAATCTTTCATGAATTTTTGCTTGAGTTTGAGATTTGTATTGTGAAAGATTACTTTTCTGAGTTCAAAGACAAGTTTGCTAGGCTCCGCACTATCACTACTGTTGCATTACCACTGAATATCCTAAGAAGTCATGCTAGGAGTTCCATATATTTTTGTCCTTTGAGTCTTGTTCGTTTGAAATTTTGTTAGAGTAGGTTTTTCGTTTCCGTTTTCGCTTGGTTTGGTCTGCTTTGCTTTCCTTAGTTTAGTTGTTGCTTAGTTTAGTTGAGAATAAAGGAGATCCCATTTGTGATGAGGGTGTTGTGTCATTTAGAAAGCGCTTTAGAATCCAAGGTTGTTCTTTCGAGTTTTATCATTTGGTTAGGATTTGTACTTGACTCGGAAGGGAATCATCTATTGTGTCTTGACACCAAGTCTCAAGATTACTATATTTTACACACATAATTGATTGCTCTAAGTCATTGAGGTTTCTTGGGAGAAGTCGTGGCAGGTGAAAAATCTTAAAATCCTAGTTGATCATCCCTGTGATTCTCAAACCCAAATGAGCTTCACTGCTTATGAGCCAAGAATGAGAAAAGACAAAATGTACTAAAAAGAGAAATATTTGAAAAGGACCAATGAAAGAAATATCAAAGTATTTGGCTTTGGGAATTTGCGAATAACTCCATCGGGGCTATGGACGCCCGGCTGGCAATGGAGCAATATTCGTGGGAATTACAGGATGCTTTTAAAGTTAGGATCATTATGTAGCTCGTCACGACGGATTCTAGGGACTCCAATGATCTTTTGGGTTGAAATAAACGCATGTGCACACACTGGTAATCGAAAGATGAGGTGCCTTGATCCAATTTAGGACTCCTCTTCCCTTTTAAGTGTGTCTCCTAGCCAGTTGATAGGTTAGAAAGAATTATCCAAAGGTTCTAAGTATCAAAGGGGTTTGTTTTGAAATGTTCAGGAACATTTATTCGAAGGTGGCGCTAATGTTGTGACCTTTTTCACACATCGCCCCATTCAAATGGGGACCCCCAATTTTTGCTCCATTTTGGTCTTTTGGCTTTTGTTTTGCGTCTCTCTCTCTCTCTCTGATTTCTCTGTTCTTCTGGGGATGTTTCTGTATTTGACCTAATTTGAAATTTTGGCTGAGTCTGAAGTGAATCTGTGAAGTTAGGGTTTTCAGACTGGATTAAGATTAACTCAAGTTGATAAATTGACAGCTAAGCTTAACATTGCTTTCAGAAGGCTTCTAGCAGGCTCCCACGGAATTTTCATCATGTTCTGACGACTTACTATTTTTAGTAAGTGTTCAATCTGTGAGCTTTTCATCAGGATTTCGGGATTCTAACTACTTCAACACATCCAGGCAACTTCAAGGTGCCTACACATGAAATTTGAACAGATTCGGACAACTGGCTATTTTTAGCACTTCAGGCTTCAAGAGTCATTTTCAGGGTTCACACATATGATTTTCAAATGCATGTCTGGGGAATGTTTCTGGGTTTTTCAAGACCTTCGCAACGATGTAACATGCAAATCGAGATGGTAACTTTCAACAACACAGCCTTTAGACGATATTTTTAGGGTTTGAATGCAAAGATTTTCAGTGCATGTTTGGATATTCCATGTGGGTTTTGCGAGACGTTCGCAATGATGTGACATGCAAACAGAACGGACCAGTTTTCAAGGACTTACTATTTTTAGCCAGTGCCGAAACTTTGACCAATTTTCTGGGTTTTTCTGGGTTTTTTGAGATCCCACGGGCACGGTGTAACATGCGAACTCGTTCGACATCCGATTGACCACTTTCCGGACACTTACTATTTTTAGCAGGTTCACTCCAGCAGCTCCCCGACACTTCAGTATCACGAACAGAGCAGCATGCAACATAAAAGAGGTCAAACGGAGACCGTTCGAGGCACATGCAAGTCATATTAGGGTTTCCAACTGCGATGCCTGAAAAGAGGGGTAAAAAGCCAAAATTTCGAAAAACGAAGGTATCCCATTCCGATCAACATCCTTCAGGCAATCTACAGGTAAAATCTGGGCGCAATCCGAGCACTTACTATTTATAGTAAGTCGTCTCCAAAACGAGGCTATAAATAGCAAGTCGGCATGAGGGGCAGGTGTGAACAGGTTCGCCAAGCGATGAGGACCATGTGGTGAAAATTTCAAGTCAAACGGAGCTGCAAAAATCAAGCAATTTTAGGGTTTGCTAAAAATAGCAGGCAGGCTAAAAATAGCAGATGAGCTTGGGCAATAGGTATAAAGGGGTAGCAGGGCCATAGGAGGGTGCAGAAAATCCTAAGTCCACAAATGGAAGTCCCCCAAGCAAAATGTGCCCATCAAGGTGAAGCAACTTGGAAATTTTCCTAAGTGTTCAAAATGAAAGTAAGCAAGCTAAAATGCGCCCAAGGAGGAATGAAAAAGTTTTTGAAAACTCATAAGGCAAAAGTGAAAGCTTGCACTTCAAAATGCGCCCAAGAAGAGGTGAAGAAGTCATAAAATTTCTAAGGCATTGAAAATGGGAGCTTCACCTTCAAAATGCGCCCACCTTGCAAAGGAAAATATGCTAAGGCATGAGATGGAAGCTAGACCTCTAGAATGCGCCCAAGTTGAGAGGAGGGTCATAAAAATTCTAAGGCACGAAGTGAAAGCTCCACCATGCAAATGCGCCCAAGCCTAAAGGGAGATCAAGCAAACAAAAAAAAATCTAAGGCGTGAAAATAAAAGTAGAAGCATGAAAATGCGCCCACCTTCAGCAAAGGTAAATGGAAAAGTTTCTAAGGCACAAAGTGAAAGTAGCCTAAGCTATTTGTGCCCAGCAAAGGGTTGTGAGTGAAGAAAAGCTTCAAGTGTTGAAAAATAAAAGCACACCCTCCTAAATGCGCTCAAGTTGAGTGAAGGTGTTGAGAAATTGTCTAAGGAAAGAAAACAAAAGCTTCAGGGGCAAAATGCGCCCATGATGGAGGAGTAGGTTGAAAATGCCTAAGTGTTAAAAATGAGAGCACACCCTTCTATATGCGCCCAGCAAAGGAAGTGAACATGAGGTGTGTAAAATTCCTAAGTTACAAAATAAAAGCTCCCCTTCCTAAGTGCGCCCAAGGCAAGACAAGGTAGCTTGCTGGTTGAAATTGTATAAGGCAAGTAAATGGAAGTTGACCCCTCTCAATGCGCCAAGGATGAGGAGAGTGGGATGAAGAGGTTTTTAAAATTGCAGCACATGGCCTCAAGTGCGCCCAAGATGATAGGAAGGAGGAGCTGACTTAAAAGGTTTCTAAGTGTGAGGGAAATAAAACCTCACTAGCTGAAATGCGCCCAGCAAGGTGAGGTGACTTGGGGAAATATTTCTAAGTATCAAAATGGAAGTTACCCCTTCAAAATGCGCCCAGCAATCAAGTAATAGTGTTCGAAATTTGCCTAAGGCATTAAAAATAATGCTAGAAGGAGTAAAATACGCCTAAGGAGGGAAGTATTGTTAAAATCTCCAGAGACAAGATCAAATGCACTTGGGAGCAAGAAGAGAATTTCTTCAGGAAATAAGGAAAGCGCCAAGGCATAAAAAAATGAAGACTGCAGGTGTAGAATACGTCCAAAATAAAATGGAATCAACCTTAGCAAATTTTATTATTTTTCAAAAGTAATAAAAATTAAATGTACCCCTTCGTTTGGATACACATGAAAACGATGATTTCTGAGGGGAAATTTCTTCTGGGTATTGGATATTTCTCACTGGGAGATGATTTGAGGTTCTTCCACACCTTGCTCGTGTTGTTTCGGCAAAGATTTCGACCTGGCACCCGTTTAACATATTTCCTAAGGCTCTGAGGGATAAATTTTCTAAGGCATGGAAAAGGACAGCGGAGTGGGTCAAGTGCATTCAAGCTCAAGACGAGTGGAATTTCATCTAAGTCACCAAGCTCCTAAAGGAAGGTGGATAAGGCAAGTGAATGAAATTGCTAAAGCGGGAGAATGAAAACAACAAGATGGAATGCGCCCTAGCACAATGGGCCCATGATAAAAGTTTGCTAGAAAATGATGAATTTTATCAGACATCAAGTAGACCTTGGAAGTCAGAACGTGGGAATGAGGTAAGTAAAGTGAATTTAGATTATAAAGTGTTCTGATGCTCTTCTTTTGTTTTGCAGGATAAACGTTGAAGCCAAGGCATGAGGACTTGATGGAGCTAGACAACGTTGCAACTTGGGAAAGAAGAAATGACAGTGAAGATTTGGCTAAGACACTAAGAACGTGATGCAAAAGAGGCAAATGAGCCCAAGGTAGTGGGCTAGAGAAATGAGAAAGTCACAAAGAAGAAATGCGTCCAAGAACTTCTTGCAAGGAGGGTTTGAACCAAGTGTTGTTGTGTGCTTGCCTCCTCCTAACGCAACAGAATTGGCAGACAAAGTAGTGGGAACGCGTTTCTGGATGAGAATCTTCTAGAAGAAGATAGTGGGCATTAATTGCTCGTAGTGGGGAGCGGAGAATCTTTTGTTCCTTTATTACCCCACTCCCCTCAGTGGCGGTTTTTAGGGCAGAAACCCTAATCAGGGCATAGGTGGCTCGATCTGTGCCCTTTATTGTAATTGAATTTGAACCGTCCGCTGGACTGGGCCAACTATAAAAGGGGCATCCCCCCTCATTTGTAATCAATTAGAACTAGAATTGAATCAGAGATAGAGTTGAGCTAGAGAATAGAAGGCATATAGCATTTAGCTTAGAAGTTAGCTTAGATTGAGGAGGAAAGGAAGTTTTCCCATTGAGGACTTTGTAAGAAGTTGCTGTGAACACTCTCATAATATAAAGATTTATCATTGTTTGGTGGTTCTATCTTCTATTGTGAGTAGCTAGCAAGGCTTGTTCATCTTTCCAATTCAAGTGGACAGAGTAGAGTAGACTTTGTTTTATGCAAGTAGTTGTTAATTGTGGAGTGTGGCGTTGCGATTTGAGCACATCTTTTTTCATCCATACCACTAGTGGGCTTACTGATAGTAAGTTCGCCTTGCGTGGTCAACTGGAGTATTGGCACTTAACTTCGATTGTGGCTCATATGTCCGTATGCATCGTGGTGATGGTATGTACATGTTGTGTCATAATTTGAACACCTTTCTCATCCTTTGAAGATTGCACCAACTTTGTCAGAGTTGTCCGAAGGGAGACAAAGCAAAGTCTGGTTTGAAGATTGTTTAAGTTGATCCTCTTCCTCCACCCTTTAGAAATAGATGGTAGCATCCCTATCCCTATCCCTTTACATTCAGCATTATCCGGTTAGTTTAAGAACCCGAGCTTCATTGACAAATCTCCCAAAATTTGAAAATCCTTTCTTCGAGGTTGAACGATTATGTAAGTCCCCTTGGAATACCCAGCATATTCACATCAACCAACTGAGTCTATTCGCAATAAAAGGAACCTTGGAGTTGAACGCATGAACTTTCGCGCAATCTTAGCATGCGGAATACTTTGATCAAGAGAGAATAGAATGACCGTTGGGCATTTTTATTTTGTGTTGATGTCGTCATAAAAAACACGTCAACAGACAGTATTAATTAGTAAAGCGGATTTGAAAAAGATTGACTTGCTTTGAAAAAATCACAAGCCAATCACATAATTCCATGTGGAAGCACCTTTTCGTTCGCTCAGAGCCTCATTGTCGAAGAAACAAGTCAACAACATCCACGTAGCAGGCTCCCGCCATTCCACAAAATGGTAGAAAACCTTTCTGATCTTGCCACATAGCGACAAATGATCACTCTTTAAGTTCCCCTTTATGTCTTCAATACTTGGTAATTTCTTCGGCATCATTTACTTATCCATTGAACGGCTCAGACTTTGCCACATGGCGGCCTCTTGCTCTTCCACACACAGATCAAGGCTTCATACAACACTCCGCACGGAATGGTGGAATATACACCAAATTGTGCCAAGTGGCACCCTTTCGTCCTTTAGATAATGCGCCCATTCAAAGCCCTACTACATGTCACCCTCCCGTCTCCCGCAGTTCTGTTGTGGATCCACCCAATGGGCTCAACGGAACAGCGGAAGGCCTTAGCGCCCGCCATGTCAATAATTAAAGATTGTTATAGAATAAAAATATAAATATAAAAAAATGCTTTGGCTACAATATATACGCAATATTTCTCTATCCTCTATGCTTTCCCATGTACATCCTATGTCCATGTCATTCAACCAAACAACTTTATATAGGGGAAATAGAGGAAATAAAGAATCATAATAATATAGAGTAAATATGATGTTGTCGAGTAGCAACCAATAGGAAAAGTGCTTGTAACAAAATAAGCAGACCAGTTGCATTGTTTTTCAAAATAGTAGATTGATTGCATTATATTCGCCACACCAAAAATTGGAGGACTTATTGAGGGAAGATGAGTTGGCATCAATTGAGGAAATCAACTATTGCTTACTAATTCTACATGCACTTATCAATTGTCATTGTGATCTATCCTCCAACTACTCCTACAGCAAGCTATGAGACAATTCTTGCAACAAGCCACATAACAATGCTACAACACTTGGTAAAGCACAAAATTGATTCCTTGCAGTTTTGGTTGCTCAAATCTCTTTTATTGGTTCCCGTGCTAATAGGAATAATATTGGTAAATATTTATTATGTGGCATTCCTTCAAAACAGCAATCCATGAAAGATGCTACAGGAAATGATTGCTTATGGAAACGATTGGTATCTTTTGAGCTCTAGCAATTCCTATCCAAAAGTTGGTTCTATCCCAATCAATAATCCCAAGAAATTAAAATAGAGTAGCACGATGGTTGACTGTCTTGAGGTGAAGGATGAAGGAATGATGAGAAGGGGTGGTAGTAAGTAGGAAAAGGGTATAAAAATATGTTGTAAATATACCATATCTAGGACTCATCACTGCCCTCACTACCTAGTCCTTGTTTCTAGGGTTTTTGGCTGAAGTGCATGATTTTCTGACCTACTCATGCCTATTATTTCATGAGCTCTGCCCTACCTACACCTCTTGTTTGCTGCAAATTTCTGCCACAATCAACCCTTCAACAAAAAAAACCCATGATCTTTCCTGCCCTGAGTAGCCCTCTTTACAGCCCTCAACTGGCCATTTTACAACCCTTGATGGCCTTTTGACAGCCCTCAATCATCCCTTTTACAAAATTGCCTACCCTCGATCAGCCCTTTCACAATTGATCAACCTCTTCACAATAGTGACAATCAGCTCTTTTTTCAATATACAGAATATGCATACCCTCCAAAATTAATTGGTTTAGCATACCCTCTCTTTGGGCCTTCTTACTTTGATATCAAATGTTAGAAGAACGTAGGCATGGAGATTGAAAGAATTGTGGGGCACACATTCCAATGTGTGTATGTTGTATCTATTAATGTACAAGTTACATTGGTGGTCGTAATATACATTGTGTAAGTTACCTTATTGAACATTACTACTGTGAGTTATTACATTATGATCGTAGGCGATGAATGCTTGTATATATGGTTATCTACCATTATATGTTATCCAATAAATTATTTTGTTATTTATAAAATATTAAAATCATTTCCTCCTAAGTTTTCAAATTTACTAATGTGACATGAGTAGAACTATGTTACAAACCTCATAGGACATTATAAGCAAAGATCATTAGGACATTTTTTTATATCAAAGTATAGATTACTTGTTATATAAATAAAGGCCAAAAAGAGACTTGGAGATTGCCATTCAAAGAGAGATTATTTTGGATTTTCATGATGGTCCTAGTCATCTATTGTTTCACAATACTTAATGGTATCTCATATTTATTTGGAAAAAGGATTCTATACTCATTACGATCCGAATACTTAATGATATCTCATATTTATTTGGAAAAAGGATTCTATTGTTTCACAATACTTAATGGTATCTCATATTTATAGATTACTTGTTATATAAATAAAGGCCAAAAAGAGACTTGGAGATTGCCATTCAAAGGAGATTATTTTGGATTTTCATGATGCTCCTAGTCATCTATTGTTTCACAATACTTAATGGTATCTCATATTTATTTGGAAAAAGGATTCTATACTCATTACGACCCGAATCAAAACATAAAACTTAAAGAACATGTATTTATAGTGCACTGAACCTTCTTTGAATATAACATAGAAGAGGTTATTCACTTTAAATATCTTAATGCATGAGTCCTACACTTTGTACAACAGAAGAAAAATTAATAAAGGATGTTCCCATTTGTTCTTTATTGATCATTTATAAATCATGTGCCTTAAATAAAATGAATAGATGGAACAAGCAAGATTTTTTAGGGGCACAAGGTGCAAAACATTAAGTCATTGGTTGAACAAAAAAAAAATCAGGATCTTTTAGAAATACCAATATTTAAATTACATGTAAAAAACTATCCAATTTAATGTGTTTCCAACCTTTGCACAATTGGAAAATAATGTAGCAGACGACCCTTATGGCACAAAGACCGACCAAGTATATCTTTCAAGCTTGGAGCATCCCAATTCTGTTTTGCAACTGCATAGATACACAAATCCAGCCTAACTTATAAAAGACGACTCAAGTGAAAAAACAATAAATGTAAAAACTCCTTCTAAAGATATTATATTATTACCATCTAGCATTCTAGATTTCAAACAAGCATGTAGTAGGTATTCCTTGAACTCTGTGCTTATAATTTATATTTTTGCATTTGATTTTCTACACATAAGGTTTCCACATAAAAATTTCCAATATCATGTGCTAGATCAATCCATTTGAATTTTACACAAATTTGCTACAACAAGATACATTTATCAAAACTCATTTAGTTAAAACAATGTTGCCAAGTAGAGGAGGCAGCTACCAATACTGTTGATTTACGGTAGCTTCGGTCAGATATAAATGATGATTGCATTTATGCATCATCATCATTTATATATAATCGAAATCTACTTTTCAAGTATGATATCTACAAGTAAGTTATTCGAATTTCTGATCATGAATAAATTCCAAATCAAGTGCTGATCGAACTTCATTTATATACACTAATCGCTGTTGTTAATACATGCGGTTGTTTAAATATAAACCACCGATAATTATCGGTTGATTAGAGGAGTCCACGTATTCAACGGACACGTCCTCTCATGGGATGCGTCTCTCCTTGAGGCGTGTCTCTTCTTGAGATATAAGACATGAATTCGATTTTCTTTTGTAGGATATTGAAATAGATAAATGTTTTGCAATTGAAGATCAGAGATAAAACATTAGAAATCTGACTTAGAATATATATACAGAAATTGAGATCTAGGATTTGATTATTCTCCACTTAGAATATAATTTGATAGATTTGATTAATTTAACATGGCATCAGAGCCACGTTGAGAAAATCTGAATCAAATCAAGATATCAGATTATTTAAGAAAATCGTATTTTTTAAGAAATCAAATACACATCACATTCTTCATAATGTCAAGTGTGATCAGATTTGAAGATCGTCTTGAAGGTGCAAACAACTTCACATCATAGAAATTCAGAATCATGATGATTCTAAAACAAAATAAGTTAGACTCATTTGTGAAAGAAAACAAGAGAGAACCAAAGGATGATCCAGAGAAAACTCAATGGATTGAGAACAATGAGAAAGCCATGAAAATTTTAGTAGATGCAATTAGGGATCATATAGTACCTATTTTGTAGAAACATGAGACTGCATATCTAATGTTTAAATCCCTTGAGAGCACTTTTGAAATAAACAACACCAGTAGGACCCTTGCATTAAAAAGGCAACTTAACAATGTTCAAATAAACAAAGGAGAATCTATTAATGCATACTTCATGAGAATCACTGAACTAAGAGATCAACTATCAACAATTGGATATCAAATTGATAGCAAGGAGTTAACACTAATAGCTCTAGGAGGCCTACCAAACTCATGGGAGTCATTTGTTCAAGGAATAAGTGCGAGATCTAAACTCCCTAAATTTGATAGGCTAAGAACAGACTGCTTAGAAGAAGAAACAAGACTCTTAACAAAAGAAAACAAACAGAAACCCATAGACGAGGATATTCATGTGCTCAACACAACATCTATTAAAAGGGGTAAGAAGAATTCTTATGGGAAAGGATCATTCAAGAGAAAGAGAAATACCTATGGAAAAGGATCATTCAAGAAGAGGAAAGACATCTCTCAAATACAATGTTTCAGATGTGATCAATATGGACACTATGCAATGAAGTGCCCTGATAGAACAAAACAACAAGCATCTTTTGCTAAAGTAGGAAAAACAAATACAGACTATGACTCTGAGAAATTTGTGTTCTATTTAGCCTTATCAAGTCAAGTATCTAACAATATCAACAACTGGGTAATTGATAGTGGTTCATAAAGGCACATCACAGGGTTCAGAGAACACCTAGACAATATGACTGAAGAAACTAATGAAAAAGTAACTACTGGGGATGATTCTGCACATCACATAAAAGGGGTTGGAACTTGCTCCATCAAATTGAAATTTGGTCTTTCCCTACAACTCACTAGAGTCTTATTTGTACCAGGAATAAAGAGGAATCTAATATCCATCTCTACTCTTGAAGACAATGGATATAGGGTTACCTTTATGCATGGAAAAGTTCTGGCATGGCCAAAGAACTCCACTATAAAGAAAGCACAAACCATAAGTATAAAACAAGGTTGTCTTTACAAACTGTGCACTGACATCAAACAATCCCTTACCCTTGAGACTTCCGATTCAAATGAAATATGGCATCAAAGATTAGGACACATTCATTTCCGTGCCCTACCCTCTGTAGAAAAACTAGTAACAGGATTGCCTAAATTAAAACAAACTCATGAAGGAGCTTGTAAAGGGTGTGCCCTAGGAAAGAATACAAAGGGATCCTTCCAAAATAGTTTGAGTAAAACCAAAAACGTGTTAGAACTGGTTCACTCTGACTTATGTGGACCCATGTCTATACCCTCCATGTCGGGCTTCCTATATTATGTAATATTTATAGATGACTTCTCTAGGAAAACCTGGATTTATTTTCGTAAGTGTAAAGAGTCAATAGAAATCCTTACAAGGTTTAAGGAGTTCAAAGCTCTTACTGATAACTTCTCCGGGAAGAAAATCAAAATTCTAAGTACAGACAATGGGAAGTGTTGTGACCTTTTTCACACATCACCCCATCAAGATGGGGACCCCCTAAATTTTGCTCCATTCTGGTCTTTTGGCTTTGGTTCGCTCTCTCTCTGGTCTCTGGTCCTTCCAGGGATGTCCTGTCGTTTGACCCAGGTTAAAGTATTGTTCAAATCTGTGAAATTAGGGTTTCCCGCCATCCAGGCTTTTAAGGGTCAAACCGAGTCACGAAATTGAAATCTAAGCTTAGTACAGCAGTCAGAAGACTTCCAGCAGAGTCCCCCTAAATTTTCACTGTATTCCGGCAACTTACTATTTTTAGTAAGTATTCAATTTGGGACTATTTTATTGGGATTTTGGAATTCTGTCAGTTCCACTGCATCCGGGTAACATCAAGCTGCCTACACGTAAATTTTGAGCCAGATCAGACGACTTGCTATTTTTGGCAGTTCAGGCTTCAAGAGCCATTTTTCAGGGTTTCCACATGAGCTTTTCAGATGCATGTCTGGAGAATCCTTCTGGGTTTTCCAAAACCTTCGCAGTGATGTAACATGCAAACCAAGACGACCACTTTCAGAGTTCAGCCTTCGGAGGCTATTTTTAGGGTTCGCATGCAGTGTTTTTCAACGCATGTCGGGTTTTTCTTTATGGGTTTTTCGAGAGCTTCGCAACGGTGTGACTTGCAAGCGGAGAAGATCAAAGTTTAAGGACTTACTATTTTTAGCCAGTGCATGCATGCAGACCAGTTTTCTGGGTTTTTCTGGGTTTTTTGAGATCCCGCGGGCAATATGACATGCAAAACCATCCGGCAGTGGATGAGTCACTTTTTAGGCAGTTTCTATTTTTAGCAGGTACACTCTGGCAGCCCCCCCAACACTCCAGTTCAGCAGACAGAACGACATGCAGAAGGAACGAAGTCAAACGGAGACCGTTCGGGATACATACAAGTCTAATTAGGGTTTCCACTTTTATAGGGGGTGAATCCAAAAATAGCCGAAACGAAGCACCCCACCAATGTCGGCACACTTCAAGGTACCTGCTGGCAAAATTTGAGCGAAATCGGAGAACTTACTATTTTTAGTAAGTCAGGGCATGGCTATAAATAGCAGGTCTGCACCCGAGGTTGGCATCAGAGTGACCCTCAAGCTATCAAGATCAAGCGTTGCAACTTTCAGGCAAAACGGAGCTACTGAAGTCAGAAAGTCAAAACTTACTATAAATAGCAGGTGGCTATAAATAGCAGGTCAGGGCAGAGGACTGGCAAAACAGGTTCACAAGGTGAAGAAGATCATATGATGAAATTTTCAGGCAAAACGGAGCCTTAGAGGTTGAAAATCAAGGGACTTGCTAAAAATAGCACAACTTGCTAAAAATAGAATGCATAAACAAAGGCAGGCAGAGGCATGGAAAATATTCTAAGTGTGGGAAAATGAAAGTATCCCCTTCAAAATGCGCCCACCTCACAGATTGATAGCTTGAAAATTGTCTAAGGCAAAATTCAAAGTTGAGCATAGCAAATGCGCCCACCTTGATGGAAGCCTTGAAAATTTCTAAGGCATGAAATAAAAGCATAACATGCTAAATGCGCCCATGATGAGAATAAAAGTACCACCCCCTAAATGCGACCACCATGGAGAGGTTAACATGAAATTCTACTAAGGCATTGAAAATAGGAGCTCACCTAGTGAAATGCGCCCTCACCTTGAGAAGGATAATGGAAGCTTTGAAATTCTTCTAAGGCATAAAATGAAAGCTTGAGGTAGTATTTGCGCCCAAGGTAAAGTGAAGACCCTCAAAGAAAATTCTAAGTCATCAAAGTTGAAAGCTCATGTATGGAAATGCGCCCTCAAGTTGTTGAAGATACTTCAAAAATATTCTAAGGCAAAAACAAAACCTTGACACCCAATATGCGCCCATGATGAAGTTGAAAGTAAGCACATAGAAATGCGCCCTTGTGCTAGGAGTGGTTGGGCCGAAATATTTCTAAGGCATGAGAATGAAGCATGACACCTAAAATGCGCCCTCAAGACAAGCAAGTGACTTCAAAAGTTTCTAAGGCAAAAGGAAAATGAAAGCAGGCCATCTAAAATGCACCCAGGGAGATAAAGAGGAAATAGAGTCTTGAAATTCGTCTAAGGCATGAAATGAAAGTGCCACCTCTAGTTTGCGCCCATCAAGTAGAAGCTCTACATCTAAAATGCGCCCACCTTGAGGAAGTGCCTTGAAATTATTCTAAGGCATTGGAAATAAAAGCGGATGGGTGCAAATGCGCCCATGATGGAGAAGTAGGTAGAAAATGCCTAAGTTCAAAATAAAAGCTCACAGTAGCAAATGCGCCCACCCCATGGATGAGATCTGAAAAATATGCTAAGGCATTCAAAATGAAAATTGAGGCTATGAAGTGCGCCCATTTCCAGTTAGTGAAGAAAAATTTCTAAGGCACCAAAAACGAAAGCACCACCCCTCATTTGTGCCCATGGAGGATTGAAGGCTAAAAACGCCTAAGGCAAAAGTGGGAGTTGACAAGGTTAAATGCGCCCAAGGGGTCAAGAGGGTTGAAAAACGCCTAAGGCAAAATTGAAAGTTCAACATCTAAAATGTGCCCAAGTTGAAAGTGAGGACTTAGAAAAAGTTTCTAAGTGTTGAAAACGAAAGTGCCAAGGTAAGAATGCGCCCTTGAAGGGGTTGATGAAATTAAAAATTCCTAAGGCCTGGAAATTTAAATTTGAATGAGAAAGAAATACGCCCAAGAAATGAGAGGGATTTAAATTTTAATTCCTAAGGCATGGAGATTTTTTTTAATCAGAGAAAAATAATACCAAGAGGTCAAGTACGCCAGAGTTAGAAAATGTTCGAAAATTTTTCTAAGTGAGATAACATTTCACTAGGGAAAAATACGCCCTTGGCATGGAAGGATGATTTGATGAATTTTAAAATTTTCCAGACATTTAGACAGAGTTGGCGACTTGATAAAATATTTTCTAAGTGAAAATCAAATGAACCCGTTTAAAATGCACCCATGAGTTAACATAGTTTGAAAATTAATTTCCTAAGGGAAATTTTAATATTTTCAGAGGAAATTCGTTTTGCCTAGATTATTTTCCTGACAGAAGTTAAATCTCAGAGGATGAATTATTTCGAGCATGCAAGTGATTTTAAATCACCCGAAGTTGAATATCTTAAAGAGAGAATTTAAAATGTCTAAGGCAAATTTTATGAAATCGAGGATTTAAATGACAGACATTTTAAAAGTTGGAAATAAATTTACAACTCCCACGAAATTTTTCGAGTTGAATTTATTTAAACAGTGCGAAGATTTTAAAATGGAATTTTCAATCAAGTCAAGTGATTTTTCTCGCGAGTTGTTTAAATCACCAAGAGTTAACCGGCAGACTAGAAAGGAAAATTCGAAATTTGAAGAAGAAGGAATCATTATTAATGGCAACTGCCATAATGACCGGCTGACGACTAGCCCACTACTGCGCTTGAATTAGAAGATTCCGAACGAAGAGAGTGGAAAATTGATGAAGGTGCTAAAAATAGCCCCAGCACTACTTAGCAGGATTCTCCGAGAAGAGTTATTTAAACAATCTCTTCTCTCATTTCTCCTCACATTGTTTCGAAGTTGAAGTTGTTGAAGAAGTTGTTGAAGAAGTTCTTGAGAGATTGAAATATTTTCGAAGTGGTTGAGGAGAGAAATTCTTTGAGAGTTTATTTTATTTCGGAGTGTTGAGTTACCGAAAGTGCGAAGTGCTGGAGAAATTTTCATTTGCCGAGACTCTTTCTTTCAAAAAGCTGAAAGTGTTGCTGCAATTTCGAAGTTGAAGGTTGAAGTTGTTTCCGAAGTTGCTGGAAGATTTATTTGTTGAAGTTGCTGCAGAGTGTTGAGTTGCAGAAATTTATATTGTGCTGGGGATTTATTTCGAAATTGCTGAGTATTGAAGTTGCACAAAAGTTGAAGCTTGCTGCAGATTTTACTTATTCGAGCTGCTAGAAGTTGAAAGTTGTTGAGGTTGACGAAGTCAAGACAAAGGATTTAATTCATTTTGTGCTGAGAAAGTATCCACATTGCTGAAAGTTGGTAGTTGGCTGCAATTTTCTTCGCCAGTCGAAAGTGCAGTCGTTGAAAGCTTCTTTATAAGCTTGAAGTTTTTTATACAGTACGAGGTTTGGAGTTAGTAATTTATGCTGAGAGTTTTTATTTTCAAAAAGCTAACTCCACGTTCGCAGCCGTCTCGGAGGTTACTTCATTTTATTTAAAAAATCTGCAGCCTAGCTTATTGCTATTCTATTTTATTTTGCAGATGGCCGGAGCAAAGGATGTTGCAGGAACAAGCAGAGCCGCAGGCAGAGCTGCAAACACTGAAGCAGGCAAGGCTAGCTCATCCCGGCAGGCAATGATTAAAAGGCTCGCTAAGCCATTTCTCCCAAAGTCAGCAATAGTTTCAAAGTTGGCAGGATTAAATGACACCAACCTTGGTTCATTTAATCTAAATGCACTCAAATCGAGGATGTTCGGGCTAGGGGGCCATCAACCATCAGTCACGGCACATAATATAATGAAGAGTGGAATCTACGCAGCTGCTAGTTTTCCGCCAGCAATTCAGTGTCCGGAGCTAATTATGGAGTGCGCCAATCACTACAAGCCAGAACGTAGGACGATTGTCTCTCCGGATGGTAAACTGCTCGCCAACTTCACACCGGATGCCATCGGAGAGGCATTTGGGATTCCGACTGCTGAGGAGATGTTATACAGACAAATAAGAGGGCAGATAAGATGTACTCTTCCTCTTTCGAAAGAGTCACTGCAGTCATCAACAGAGTTTGGATGCAGAAGCCGAGGCCACCCCGCACTAAGCTCCCAAAGCAGATAATTGCCGAGGACGTGAAACAAGAATACTGTGATTTGATAATGATGCTGAGCCGGGTGAATGGGAGTGCACAGGCTTACATTTTCGAGCCTTGGATGTTCTACTTCATCGAGATCATCTTGGAAGGAAAGGAGTGTGTCGATTGGGCTAGGATGATTAGCAACCACATCGATGAGCAATTCAGGAGCTTGAAGGTGACGAAGACTTTCTACATGAGCTCATATGTAATTTACATGTTGGCCAGAATGACTAAGTACAGAGGGATTTCGTACAAGGAGCCAATCGGCTGTGCCCCTGGTCAATTCAAAATCCATGAAGCCTGCACACAGCTACATTTAGCTAACATTGCCAACTATAAACGGGCAAATGATGCATTCACAATGCACATTGCAAGGACACTTCAGCAGAGGACGCAGCAGAGAATATCTAAAGAAGCACAGACATTGATTGAGGAATATGGGTATTGGCTCATCCAATTCCCGAAATTCACATATATTAGGCTGCAGGGGTTCACTTCGTATCCGTATCGGTTACCACGATACCCCACTGATCACATAGTAATGCTTGAGGTATCTAGGCAATTGATTGCCTATGATAAGATTCAGAAAAGGAAAAAGAAGGGTGGACTTGATTTCCCTATCACCATGGGAAATTCCATTGAGGTGTGTCCCTCTTTGCAGGCAGCCCGAGAGGCAGAGGACGAGCTGCAATCTTATCATTTGTCATACCACACAGGCAGGCAGGATTTCGATCCTTACAGGAACATCCGGATGATACAGAACGTTGAATACCGGCACAGAGCTCATCTGGAGGACTTCTGGGCAAATGCAGTGGATGAGGCTGAGATAAGAAGAAGGATGTTTTCCAGACTTCCTCTCAAGTTGATTAGAGAATGTGAGATTATTCCAATTCCCGACCAGGTGGAGGAGGATGTCAACGTTATGCAACCCGACTATGGTTCAGTTAGGGATACTCCTGTCCCACCACCTGATTGGTCCGAGCCAGAGATCATGGACTTGGACACGCTTTCTATCCCGGTGATGACTTTTACCAGGACTTGGGTCGACAGACATGTATGCAGACTCAAGAGCAAGTCGATCGCCCTTACTTATAGCTTGATGGGTGACCCAAGGCCGTTATCGGTAAAAAAGGGGAAACAAATTGCTCAACATCGAGGGCACAAGTAGAAGTGCCAACCCAACCGATACTGTTGAGGATAGAACAAGCATCACCCGTGCACTCACAAACTCAGTCTTCGAGTTTGAGAGTGGTTTCATTATTTGCCGATCAGAGGGCAGGATTGGAGGAAGAGCGGGGACTTGAGGAGGTTGAAGCAATATTGGCCCGGTTGATCGAGTTTGCTATCCGGGAGAAGGCCAATGGGAACGCGCTGCTTGATGAGGATCTTCTTGATGATGGTAGTGGGCATTAATTGCTCATTATGATTCCTGCAGGGGAGTGGAGAATATTCTGTGCATTCATTGCCCACTCCTCTCTGTGGCGGTTTTTAGGGCAGAAACCCTAATCAGGGCATAGGTGGCTCGATCTGAGCCCTTCATTGTAATTTGATCTGAACCGTCCACTGAATTGGACTTATTATAAAAGGGGCATCCCCCCTCATTTGTAATCTATTAGACATTAGATCAAGAGTTGAATCAGAGCTAGAGAGTAGAAGGCATATAGCATTTAGCTTAGAAGTTAGCTTTAGATTGAGGAGGGAAGAAAACTTTCCTTTGAAAGTTTTGTAAAAGGTTGTTGTGAACACTTTTCATAATACAAAGAGTTTCATTGCTTGGTGATTTCTTCTTTGTTATGAGTAGCTAGCAAGGCCATTTCGTCTTTCCAATTCAAGGTAGATAGAGTAAAATAGATTTTTATTTCATGCAAGTAGTTGTTAATTGTGGAGTGTGGCGTTGTGATTTAAGCATATCTTCTTTCATCCATACCACTAGCGGGCTTACTGATGGTAAGTTCGCCTTGCGTGGTCAACTGGAGTATCAACACTTAACTTCGATTATGGTTCATATGTTTGTATGCGTCGTATTGACGGTATGAACGTGTTGCGTCATAGTTTGAACACTTTTCTCATCCTTTGAAGATTGCACCAACTTTGTCGGAGTTGTTCGAAAGGAGACAAAGCAAAGTTTGGTTTGAAGATTGTTTAAGTCGATCCTCGTCCTCCACCCTTTAGAAGTAGATTTGTAGAATCCCTATCCCTATCCCCTTTAAATTCTGCATTTTCCGAGTCAGTCTAGATACCAGAACAATATTGCCAAATCATTCATGTCCTAATTGCTTCACAGAGTTCGAACAACTACGTAAGTCCCCTTGAAATAACCAGCAAAACACATCAACCAACTGAGTCTATTCGCGATAAAAGGAACCTTGGAGTCGAACACATGAACTTTCAAGCAATCTTAGCATGTGGGACACTTTGATCAAGAGAGAATAGAGTGACCGTTGGACAACTTTATTCTATGCTGGCGTTGTCAGAAGAAGCACGTCAACAGGATGGAATACACTTCTCAAATCTTTAAGGAATTTTGCATGAATGTTGGGATTAAGAGGGAGTTTACAGTAGCCTACAACCCTCAACAAAATGATGTTGTTGAAAGGAAAAATAGAACTATTGTAGAAGTTGCTAAAGCAATGTTATTTGACCAGAACATAAAAACTTCATTCTGGGCAGAAGCCTCTAGAATTGTTGTATACATCCAAAATAGATGTCCACATTCTCACCTAGATAACAAGACTCCTGAAGAAGCTTTTACTGGTATAAAACCTGACATTAGTCACTTAAGAATCTTTCGTTGCCCTGTCTACATTCATGTACCTAAAGAAAAGAGATTCAAACTAGAACCTTCTGGAAAGAAAGGGGTATTTGTGGGATATAGTGAAACCTCTAAAGCCTACAGAATATTCATACCCGGGCAAAAACAAATTGAACTAAGTAGAAATGTCATATTTGAAGAAGACATTGCATTCAAAAGGGCAAGGAGTTCAAGTGAGATAGAAATTCATTATTCCCCTAGAGTCTTAGAAGTGGAACCTACTCCTGAAATTCAGAGGGAGTATCCTGAAGAAATAATAAGTGAATTTCAATCTGCTTCAGAAGAGAATTCCAATGAGAACAGCAAGAAGAGACCACTTTGGGCTAGGAAGATGATGAAAGAAGCTGAGAATCATGCAGCACCCAAGGGAACCTTTAGGGAAAGTAAGAGACCCAAAAGATTCTCAAGCTATGTTGCCTTAATGAATGAAATCATCAATTCAGAACCCACCAGTGTTACAAAAGCTTTCAAACATCAGGTATGGAAGGATGCAATGACGGAAGAGTATCAGTCCATTTTGAAAAATGATGTATGGGATATAGTGCCTAGACCAAAAGAGAAATCTGTTGTCTCTTCCAAATGGCTATTCAAAATCAAACATGCTACTGATGGCAGTATAGAAAAACACAAGGCACGTTTTGTGGCCAAAGGTTTCTCACAAAAGGAAGGCATTGATTATGAAGAGACATTTGCACCTATTGCCCAGTACACATCTGTGAGAGCAGTGATAGCTATTGCAACAATTAAGAGGCTGGAAGATCCATCAAATGGATGTGAAAACTGTCTTCTGTTGTGACCTTTTCACACATCGCCCCATTCAAATGGGGACCCCCTAATTTTTGCTCCATTCTAGTCTTTTGGCTTTAGTTTTTGGGTTGTTTTGTCTCTCTCTCTCTCTCTGATCATTTTGTCCTTTCGGGGATGTCCCATCATTTGATCTGATGGAAATTTTGAGCTAAGTCTATGAAATTAGGGCTTTTCATTCTTCAAGCCTATTGGAGATTAAATTGGGTTGGCTAATTGACATCTGAGCTTAACATTGCTGTCAGAAGACTTCCAGCAGGTTCCCACTGAGTTTTCATTGAAATTAGACAACTTACTATTTTTAGTAAGTGCTCAATCTGGGAGCTTTTCATCAAGATTTTGGAATTCTGACAATTCCATCACATTCAGGGTACTTCAGGGTACTTGCACGCAAAATTTGAACAGATTCTAACAACTTGCTATTTTTAGCAATTCTGGCTTCAGGAGCCATTTTCAGGGTGCACATGTGTGATTTTTCAATGCATGACTGGAGAATGTTTATGGGTTTCTCAAGACCTTCGCGATGGTATAACATGCAAACTGAGATGAGGACTTTCAACGGTTCAGCCTCCAAAGGCTATTTTTAGGGTTTGCATGCAAAGCTTTTTAGTGCATGTCTGGATATTCTTTATGGGTTTTTCGAGAGCTTCGCAATGATATGACATGCAAGCAGAGGAGATCATGTTTCAGGGACTTACTATTTTTAGCCAATGCCCGCATGTTGACCAGTTTTCTAGGTTTTTCTGGGTTTTTTGAGATCCCACGGGCACTGTGACATGCAAACTCATCCGACATCAGATGGACCGCTTTCCGGACACTTACTATAAATAGCAGTTTCACTCCAGCAGCTACACAACACTCCAGCCCAGCAAGCAAATGACAGATGATAGAAGTCAAGTCAAATGGAAACAGTCTAGAGTACATACAAGTCAGAATTAGAGTTTCTAGCTTCGATGCCTAAAAAGAGGGGTAAAAGGCCAGAATTTTGAAAAACGAAGATATCCCACTGCGATCAGCATTCTTCAAGCAATCTACTGGTAAAATTTGGGCGCAATCCAAGCACTTACTATTTATAGTAAGTCATCTCCGGAACAGGGCTATAAATAGTAGGTCAGCACGAGGGGCAGGTGTGAACAGGTTCATTAAGTGATGAGGACCACGTGGTGAAAAATTCAAGTCAAACGGAGCTGCAGAAGTCAAGCAATTTTAGGGTTTGCTAAAAATAGCAAGAGTGCTAAAAATAGTAGATGATCTCAGGCAACAGGTATAAACAAGGTGGCAGGGTCACAAGAAACATATCACGCCAGCTCCAAGATCAGAACGGGTGAAAAGCCATGAAGAGTGGCACTTCTCCAAAATTTGCTAAAAATAGAGTGGCAAGAGGTAGCTGAGGGCTTTGAAAATTCTAAGTCCACAAAACTTGCAAGAGGAAGTAGAAAATGCGCCCAGGCATGAAGACTGGCATCAAAAAAATCTAAGGCAGGGAAGTTTTCCTCCACACCACCTCATATGCGCCCAAGCATGAAGGCTAGCATGAAAAAGTTTCTAAGTATGAGAAATTCCTCCTCATACCCTCAAATGCACCCTTGGCATGGAGGAGGCTTAAAAATATTCTGTGTTAAAAAATTCCTTCTCCACCCTCCAAATGCGCCTAACATGCAAGTCATAGAGAAATCACAAGGGAAAATATTCTAAGTGTTGGGAAATTCCTCCAGCCTATGTGAAATGCGCCCAACTTGAAGGGGGCTGAAAGAAAAACGTACAAGGCATAAAAAAATTCCTCCTCCACCTCTCAAATGCGCCATGTCTTGAGCAAGGATGTTTAAAAGTTTCTAAGGCGTAGATTTCCTCCTCAAGTCTCAAATGCGCCCAAGACATAAAAAGTTCCTCCTTCACATAGCAAATGCGCCCTCATGGGAGATGTTTATAAGAAAAGTTTCTAAGTATAAAAAATTCTTCCTCCCTATGTGATATGCGCCCATCATGTAAAGAGGTGTTTGAAAAAGTTTCTAAGGCATCAAATGGAAGCTTGCATGTGGAAATGCGCCCAAGATGAAAGGATGTTTAAAAGTTTCTAAGGCATCAAATGGAAGCTTGCATGTGGAAATGTGCCCAAGATGAAAGGATGTTAAAAAATATTTCTAAGGCATTGAAATTCCTTGAGGACCCCTCAAATGCGCCCAAGGTAGAAGGGGCTTGGCCATGAAATATTCTAAGGTGTGGGAATTTCCCTCACCACACATGAAATGCGCCCAAGATTAGAAGTGGAAATGCATGGGTCAAAATGTGCCCTCAAGGTGTAGACAAGTAAAATGTTGAAGACAATTCTAAGTACGAAGTGGAAGCTCCCCCCTCTAGAATGCGCCCTCAAGAAGGAAGGGACTTAGAATTTTGCTAAGTCACAAAAAAAAATTGCAGCTGCATGCTCCAAATGCACCCAGAGAAGAACAAAGAAGTATGAAGGCAAAACTTAGAATATTTTCTAAGTATGAGGAAAGTAAAGGCAGCATGTATAAAATACGCCCAGCTTACAAAGCTACAAGGAGGACATGGCAAGAGAGTTTCAAGGCAATGAAATTTCCTCCAGCCCACATGAAATGCGCCCAGCAAGAGAAATGGTGATAAAATAATTCTAAGTGAAGCAAGATAAAAGCTCCCCATCTAAAATGTGCCCTTGAGGGAGGAAGACTTGAGAAAAGTTTCTAAGTGAAAATGGAAGTTCGAGGAGTAAAATGCGCCCTCATGAAGGGAGGATGTTTAGAATTTCTTTCTAAGTGTGGTGAAATGAAGGCTTCCCCCCCCCTAAGTGTGCCAAGCAAGAGAAGTTCCTCCAACACATGCTATATGCGCCCATTTCTTTAGCACATGTGAAATGCGCCCCAACGAAGTTGGAGCTTAAGGGGAAAAAAATTACCAAGGCGTGGAAATGCCTAGGGGTTTGTAATGGAAGTTGCTACATCAAAATGCGCCCTTGTTTGTGGGAAAAATTGTATAAGTTTCTATGCGTGGAAAATACTTAGGGAATTAAGGTGGAGGCATGTGTTATGAAATGCGCCCAGGGATGAGATAATTAAATTTAAAATTTTCCTAAGGCATTTTTCTAAGGCAAAATGTGAAATACGCCCAAGGAGGGAGGTATTGTTAAAATTTCCAGAGACAAGATCAAATGTACCTAGGAACAAGAGGGAATTTCTTCAGGAAAATCAAGAAAAAATGCCAAGACAGGAAAATGAAGACTGCAGGTGTGGAATACGTCCAGAATTAAAATGGAATAAACCTTAGCAATTTTTATTATTTTTCAAAAAATAATAAAAATTAAACTCACCCCTTCATCTGGATACACATGAAAACGATGAGTTCTGAAGGGAAATTTCTTCTGGGTATTGGACATTTCCCATTGGGAGATGATTTAAATCTTTTCCACACCTTGCTCGTGTTGTTTTGATGGAGGTTTTAGCTTGGCGCCTGTTGATGAATTTCCTAGGCGAAAATAAATTTTCTAAGGCAGAGAAGTGTTTTTACAAAAAATACCTCGGCTGGCGATGTCAAAATGAGCGCCTAGATTATAGTGGATGAAATTTATGAAGAAGATAAAATTGTCTAAGGAAAGGAAAAATAAAGCAACAAGGGGTCAAATACACTCACAGGGTAGAGATGAAATTTGTCTAAGGCATGGAGGAATTTGAAGATGAAATAAAGCTCGAACCTCAAGCATTCAAGTGCGTCCTCAAAGTGGAATATTTTCTAAGGCACAAACTCCAAGCACAAGGTGGTGGATGCGCCCTTGAAGAAGACCTCATGAAATGAACACCATGCACCCAGTTGTTGAAAAAGTTATGAAAGTTTGCTGGAAGCGATGAACTCTATCACATCTGGAGATCAATCAGTCAAAACATGGAAATCAGGTAAGTGAGGAGAAGATATGTTACAAGTGTTCTGATGCTCTTCTTTTTGTTTTGCAGGATGAACGCCAAAGCCAAAGCAGGAGGACTTAACGAAGAAGAATTTTTACAAGGAGGATTTAAACCAAGTGTTGTGTGCTTGCCTCCCCCTAACGCAACAAAATTGGCAGAGAAGAACAATGGGAACGCGTTTCTGGACGAGAATCTTCTAGAAGAGGATAGTGGGCATTAATTGCTCATAGCGGTTCCTACGGAGGAGTGGAGAATATTTTGTGCATTCATTGCCTCACTCCTCTTTGTGGCGGTTTTTAGGGCAAAAACCCTAATTAGGGCATATGTGGCTCGATCTGAGCCCTTTATTGTAATTCAATCTAAGTCGTCCGCTGGACTGGGCCAACTATAAAAGGGGCATCCCCCCTCAATTGTAATCCATTAGAATTAGATTAGATCAAGAAGTCAGACAAGATAGAAGTTAGAATAGGTAGAAAGATAGTTAGAAGTTAGCTTAGATTGGAGAGGAAAGAAAACTTTTCCTTTGAAAGTTTTGTAAATGGTTGTTGTGAACACTTTTCATAATACAAAGAGTTTCATTGCTTGATGATTTCTTCTTTTGTTATGAGCAGCTAGCAAGGCCCTTTCATCTTTCCAATTCAGAGTAGATAGAGTCATAGTTGGAAAACTCACCCCAAGAAAAAACTCGCCAAGCCAAAAACTAGAGTGTTTTTAAAACTCGGCAAAAACTCGGCAAAAAAACTCGGGAACTTAAAAAATTGCATAAATATCATTAGAAACACATTTTTTTTGCAAAATTCAATGACAAGATGAATCCAATGAATCCATAAATGAGTACAAAAGTGTTTTCTATTAATTTTGATTGACTTCAATGTAAATTGATTACAAAATCGCATTCTTATGCGGAATCCCAATGGCTAAAAGCTTGAAAGTCTAATACATGAAAGCAATAAAACTAGAACTAGAAGCAAATACTAAACAGTAACTAAATACAACATGCTAGGCTTTCCTCTTCCCTAGTCTAGCAGCAGCTAGGGAAGAAGGGGTGGGTCCTCTAGCCCTCCCACGTGTGCGTGGAGGTGGTGGCGGTGATTGCACTCGCAGTGCTACTGCTACTACTACTGGCTCCTCGGCTGGAATGGAAGGTTGTGTCTGTGGCTCTGGCTCAGGAATGTCCTCCAACTTTACATCTTCTGATGCACCCACATCCTCCATTGCTTGTCTCTCAAAGTCAAGGATCTCGTCCGCGCTAAACAATGGAGGCTGCTCATCTCGCCCTGTCCAATCACTATAAGGATCTATCTCATCTAAATCAATAGGATCTAGTGATTTTTCTTCTACTCTCTTTGTGCGCGACCGAAGGTTGTATTGCACAAAGACAAGATCATTCAGGCGCTTTTGTGCTAACTTGTTCCTCTTTTTCGTGTGAATGGACTCGAACAAGCTCCAATTGCGCTCACAACTGGATGCACTACAGGGCTGACATAATACACGGAGGGCAATTTTTTGAAAATGTGGGGTTTTTCCACCCCAATTTTTCTACCAAACCTCAGAAAAAATAAATAAATATTGAAGAGTTAGAAAACAAAGTCAAAGACTCAAAAGTCAAAAGTAAAACACATTTTATCAAATTATATGATCATGATGCATGTGAAATAAACTTAAAAGTTAAAGACTCCCAATTTTATACCTGATGGCAGAGTGTTTCTTCCTCTAAGAGCCATCTCTGAAGAAAAGAGATTACCAGTTGCTTCCCTGTACATATCCAACTCCATGACGATGTGGTCTCTCGCTGCAACCTCGGATTCCATCCTCTGAAAGCATGTCATGAGCCCCTCCATAACCTCTCCATTAGGATCGGAGAAGCTCTCTGAGAAGAAATAATAAGGGTTGAGGAAGTACCCTGCTGCATGGATGGGTTGGTGGAGTTGATTGTTCCACCTCCTATCAACAATTTCCCATATGGGATCAAATTTCAGGCTGTTCCCCATGTAGTAACTTTTCATAGCCTCTTTGGCCCTATCCATGGCCTCATAAATATATCCCATAGGGTTTTGATCCCCATCTACCAAGCGAAGGACTCTTACCAAGGGCTCCGACACCTAGATTAAAAATACAAAAAGATCAAAGTTAGAAATTTATAATGAAAGGTTTAAAGTTAAATTAAAAAATATATATATTTATGTTCAACTTGAGTTTAAAATTAAAATCAAAGTTTTGAAGTTACCTTCACGATCTCTGTAGCTTTTTGTGCAAACAAATGGTCAAAGTCTATTGCAGCAACTCTCTCTCCTTCGAGCTTCTTTGAATATGAGGAGTCATTCCATGCTTGACTCACAAACATTTGTTTAAAAAAGCCCAAAGAATCCAAAATGCTTTGCAACGTTATGAAAATCGTTGCAAACCTTGTGGCACCTGGTCTCACCAACTCCTTCCCTTGCGTACGATCTCTCATCAAGCTAAGAACCCAAAGGTGATTGTAGATAAATTTTGTGATGCTCCTTGCATCATCTACAATCGGTGCCACCCAAACAAGTTTGCCTATGTCCTCCAAAAGAAGGTCAGGGCAATGTGCCGCACAAGGTGACCAAAAGAGTGATGGATGTCTAATCTCAAGCATTCTTCCTGCTGCCACATACGCTGCTGCATTATCTGTCATAACTTGCACCACATTAGCAATCCCCACCTCCATCACAACTTCTTCCAACAATGTACACAATGTATCTGCAGTTTTTATCCTGTTGGAAGCATCTATCGACTTCCAAAACACAACTTCACCTTTGGAAGCAACCAAAAAGTTAAGGATGGTGCGGTTTCTCCCATCCGTCCACCCATCAGAAAGAATGGAGCAGCCATATTTCTTCCATTTAACTTTTTGTTGTTCAACCACTTGCATTGCCCTTTGGGTTGCATTTGTGAGCAACCTGCAAGTACAAAGTAAAATAATTAAATAAGTACAAAATTGTAAGTTTTAAACAAATAATAGCTTCAATTCAACATAAATAATAAATTATAAATTAATTTGATTTAAAGAACATAAACTTAGCATAAAATTTAAGTTGACTTTCACCTACCTCCCACTCAAATCTTTGCGAGAAGGTGGCTTGAAGCCTTTTCCCGCAACTGTCAATGCAGTGACCATATTGTGCCAATAGGGACTACTCGCCACATTAAATGGTATGTTATTGAAATACCAAAAGTCAGCACATGCCGACTCGGCATGTTGATGCACCTCCTTGTTCCACCCTGTAGCCTCCAATGATACCTGTGCTCCTGGTGTGTTTCGAGGCACAAAAAAACTCTGTGGGTTGCGTGAAGATGAAGGTGGTGGTGGCACTGGCGCTCTAGTCGAAGTCGAACTAGAGGAAATGGGGGGCCTAGAGGACAGTACAACTGTGGCTGTGCTATGAACGCGAATCCGTGGACCACGAAGAGAGCCAACAATGCCAATATCTCCCTCCTCATCTGACTCTATCTCCATGTGCTCAGCCTCGTGCTCCTGAGTTTGGCCATGGGCATGCGCATGTCTACTAGCTATGGCAGCTGCTATGGCTTTTTTTGCCCTCTCCCTTTGCATTTTTCTTTCCTCGGCAATTGAGAGTAGTGCAAGCATCTCTCTTCTAATCTCTTCTTTGGGCTTCTCACAAGGCTTGGCATCACGCTGAGGAATGCCTACAAGATGGTATTTGAGGCGATTTATGCCTCCATGATATGTATTCTTGGACTCACTGCAAACAACTGTTCCAGGTACGTGCCCTCTCACACCATACTTCCATGTAGGGTCTCTAGCCCCTGCAGGACGAGTGCCTGGAACCCATGATGATGGTGTAGACGGGGTGGAACATGGTGGGGCGGGGTTGGAACCTGATGCTGAGCCAGAAGCCATTATAGTGTGTATTCAATGCTCAATGATCAATCTACACACACAAAAAATATGTACAACATATTAGTTTTTTAATACAAAAAAAATTTAAAAACAACCTAAATCATTAAAAATTTAAAACTTAAAAGATATAGAGCTAAATTTGATTTAAATTGATACAAATGTGTTTAAATGAATTATAAATTAACATTATTAACTAATCTTATCATTTTACACAAAAAATGAACCTAGGTTTGAAAATTTCAAAAAACAATGAAAAAAATCAGCAAAAATCAACAAAAGATTGTGATGAATCTTGTTTTTTGGATTGTAAATGCAAAAAAATTGTTTCTTTGTGCTCTATTATGACTTTTTTTCAATTTGGAATGAGTATTTTGCAAGAAGAATGAAAGAAAATGATTAAGCAAAAATAAAAAACAAAAAACAAAACCCCTACCTGTGAATCAAATTTCTCTTCAAAATCCACACAAAATGGCATTTGAATCTGCTCTCTTCGATGGCAAATCGTTGGAAATGATATCTCCTTGCTTGGGGGGGGGGGTTTGAGCTCCTCACACAAACTATCATTCAATTTTGAAATGAAATGAAACTGAAAAAAGACGTTTTCTGTTTTATGTTCTAAGTGGCCGAGTTTTTTTGACGGACTCGCGAGTTTTTGGCGAGTACTCGCGAGTTTTTAGTGGCGAGTTTTTCAAAAAACTCGAAAAAACTCGTTTTTTAAAGGATGGCGAGTTAACCTCGTAAAAACTCGCGAGTTTTTCGCGAGTGTGCCAACTATGGATAGAGTAAAGTAGATTTGATTCCATGCAAGTAGTTGTTAATTGTGGAATGTGGCATTTGATTTAAGCAAGTCTTCTTTCATCCATACCACTAGCGGGCTCGTTGACGGTGAGTTCGCCCTGCGTGGTCAACTGGAATATTGGCACTTAACTTCGATTGTGGTACATATGTCCATATGCATTATTGTGATGGTATGTATATGTTGTGTCATGATTTGAACACCTTTCTCGTACTTTGAAGATTGCACCGATTTTGTAGAAGTTGTCCGAAGGGAGGCGAAGCAAAGTTTGGTTTGAAGATTGTTGAAGTTGATCCTCATATTCCACCCCTTAGGAGTAGATGGTAGCATCTCTAATCCTTACATCCTTTTACATTCAGCATTATCCGGTTAGTTTAAGAACTCGAGCTTCATTGGCAAATCTCCCGAAATTTGAGAATCCTTTTCCTCTCAGTGAGCAACTCACGTAAGTCCCCTTGGAATACCCAGCATATTCACATCAACCAACTGAGTCTATTCGCGACATAAGGAACTTTGGAGTTGAACGTATGATCTTTCATGCAATCTTAGCATGCAGAATACTTTGATCAAGAGAGAATAGGGTGACCGTTGGACATTTTATTCTATGTTGGTGTGATCATAAAACACACGTCAACACCTTCCTAAATGGGACCATTGAAGAGGAAGTCTTTTTAGAGCAGCCTGAATGTTTTGTGATTCATAAACTTGACTCACAATAAAAGATTAAAGAAACCTCTATATGTACTTAAACAAGCTCCCAGGGCCTGGTATGAAAGAATTGACAGCTATCTCTTGGGACTAGGATTTTCCAAGAATGATGCAAATCCAAATCTTTATTTTAAGGTAATTAAAGGTGATATGCTAATAATTATTTTATATGTTGATGACCTGCTGATAACAGGAGAAGATCACCTCATTGCTCAAGATAAAAAGGATCGAACTTCAGAATTTGACATGAAAGACTTGGGCATTTTACATTACTTCCAGGGTTTAGAAGTTTGGCAGAAATCAGATGACATCATACTAAATCAAGGAAAGTATACTATTGATATTCTGAAGAGATTTGGGATGTTGGATTGTAGACCCATGTCTACACCTATGGAAACCAACTTACACAAATTAAAAGAAGCAGCAGCAGAATCTAAGTTTGTAGATCCCACTCTATATAGACAGATATTTGGATCATTGATGTACCTGGTTAACACCAGACCTGATATTTGCTATGCAGTGAATGCTCTAAGCCAGTTCATGTGTGAGCCAAAGGAAATTCACCTTATTGATGTGAAGCACATATTGAGATATCTTCAAGGCACTATTGTATATGGTCTTCATTACAGAAATGACCAACTAGATTTACATGGATACTCTGATTTAGATTGGGCTAGAAGTGTAACTGATCGGAAAAGCACATCAGGATGTTGCTTCAGTTTAAGATCGGCTATGATCTCTTGGATCAACAGAAAACAATCTTCAGTGGCACAAAGCTCAACAGAAGCTAAATATATTGCAGCCTCTATGGGGGCAAGAGAAGCAGTATGGCTCCGGAAATTGCTTGTGGGACTCTTTGGTGAGCCCTTCAATCCTACTATTATCCATTGTGATAATCAGAGTTGCATTAAACTTTCAATAAATCCAGTATTCCATGATAGATCTAAGCATATTGAGATCCCTTACCATTATGTAAGAGACATGGTAGAAAGGAATGAGATCCAGTTGGAGTATATTAGTGCAAATGATCAAACAGCATACATTCTCACCAAGCCTCTCTCCAGAGTTAAAGTTGAACACTTCAGGAAGAAACTTGGTATGGTTGAAATATAATTTGATATTATGATTAAAATTCAAATTGTTTAGTTGTACTAATATATTTAAAAGATGTTTAATGTGTAAACTCTTGCCATGTGTGTGACTCCATGACTTCATGGGCCCTCTCTCCCCCTGTGTACATTATTGAAAGGTGACGATCTTTCTGATAATGAACACTTGTATTTGACATTGTAAAGTGACGACTCTACAATGATTAGTTGAACTATCATGATAGATATCATGTGACTTGATATCTGTGGACATGTCATGATAGTATCTCGTGGACATTTTGATAGATATCATGAGACTTGATGTCAATTGAAGATCACTATGATCCTTATGAGATAATCATGGTGGATAAATATATATTTGTGGATATGCCATGAATTATTATGGTAGGCATCACGAGACTTGATGTCAGTGCACATACCATAATGAAGATGTGTTATGAAGAATGTCATGTGACTTGACAATTTTAGAAACATACCATATCTTCGATATCACGTGTAAGGTGATATCTCTACTTACTTGGTTTTGAGTTATCTTCCCTAGATAAGAGGGAGTGTTGATTTAAGGTAGCTTCGGTCAGATATAAATGATGATTGCATTTATGCATCATCATCAGTTATATATAATCGAAATCTACTTTTCAAGTATGATATCTGCAAGTAAGTTATTTGAATTTCTGATCATGAATAAATTTGAAATCAAGTGTTGATCGAACTTCATTTATATACACTAATCGCGGTTGTTAATACATGCGGGTGTTTAAATATAAGCCACCGATAATTATCGGTTGATTAGAGGAGTCCGCGTATTCATGGGACGCGTCTCTCCTTGAGGCGTGTCTCTTCTTGAGATATAAGACATGAATTCGATTTTCTTTTGTAGGATATTGAAATAGATAAATGTTCTGCAATTGAAGATCAAAGATAAAACATTAGAAATCTGACTTAGAATATATATACAGAAATTGAGATCTAGGATTTGCTTATTCTCCACTTAGAATATAATTTGATAGATTTGATTAATTTAACAAATACCAATATGCCATTTTTTAGAAAAATAGGATATGGGTAATTGGAGATGCATATATATGATATGTCAAGATCTATTTATCAAAAGTCATGATAGTGTTGCTAGGAGAGTGGTTCGAGAGGCAGATAATAGTATTGACATGCCACATATATATATATATACACTAAGTTACCGGATCCTCCTATTTAGGCCCCTGTACCTGGCAAAATTCGCTTTGGATACTTGTACGTTGTGGGTTCGACCAAGGTTCCTCCCTGGCAACCCGGATTCTCTATAGATCCTTCACAGAAGGACCCACAAAGAACCCGAGTGGCTAGTGAGGAACCCTAGTCGAACCCATAGTGAACCCGGGAGGACCCATGGTAAGTGGCGGCCAAAAAGGGCAAAAAACCACATAAAAAACAAAAAACAAAACCCTAAAAAGTGCATCTAATGCCTTATATTGCCTTGGCCGACCAAATGAGGCTCATTTTGCAAACTCAAAAGACCAAAAAACACCATTTTTTTGCCTCCAACCTGAAATAGTTGATTTTTGCAAGTTTTCTCTTTTTTTCGAAGGTGAGAGCTAGAAAGGAGTTCAACAGATAGAAACAAGGGAGGAATAGGTGCGTTAAGAATATCAAACCATTGAAGGTGAGTGAATCTATCCCTTTCTTTCAAATTTACAATAATTATTTTGAAGACTTCAAGTTTTTTTTGTTTTTTTAGTAAGTTTTGAATTTTTTAAAGAACTTTTTATGCAAAATAAGGGGTTAGAATGCTCATTTTTTCTTAAAAAAATTACTTCTTGTGTTGTTAATTTGTTTTAGTTTTTATTCATTTTAGGTTCATAACTTCATACAGAATGGCTGGTAGTTCTGCTTCAATTGGCATAGGTGCAGAGAGTCAATTTAAATATGATTCAGCTTCACCTCTTTGGCGACATACGACAATGATTCAACAACTTCCCAGTGGTGGGGGTTTTGTTTGGCATTGTAGCCAATGTGGAAATACATATAAGAGCTCGTACTTTCGAGTGAGAACCCATTTATGCGCTATTGGTTCACAAGGAATAAGAATTTTCCCCAAGCCAACTAAAAAAGGGTTGCCAAAGGAGCAAATATTGGCTTATATTTAAGAACAAGAGGACGCTAACATGGCATTCACAAAATCAAAGGCTATGGAACATCCTCTTGCCAAGAAAACTAAAAGTAAAAGCTTGCAAAGACCTAGTGGCTTATCACAACCAGCTAGCCCACATCCTTTCATGGAAATGGCACAATCTTTTGAAGGAGAAAATATTTCGATCACACAAAAAAGAGGCCCATTGGAGAGAGCCTTCAAAAATGAAGCAAGGGAGTTGGCACATGAGAGCATTGCACATTGCATTTATGGCAATGGGCTTCCTTTCAACATTGTTAGATCACCTTATTGGCCAGCAATGGTGAAAGCCAGTTCTAATACAACTTCTGATTATGTTAGTCCTAGGTATGAAAAGGTGCAAACCACCTTATTGGCGAAGAAAAATGTTCAGTAGAGGAAGCATTGAGAGTAATCAAGGATACATGGGTCAAAACAGGTGTGTCCATCATTTCTAATGGATGGAAAGATTGCAAAAATAGACCATTGATCAATGTTATAGCACTGTCCCCTAAAGGTGCGATCTTTTTGAAGGCAGTTGATTGTGAAGGGCAAATAAAAGATGCGAGTTTTATTGCCAATAACCTCATAGAAACCATTGAAATGGTGGGGTCTGAAAGTGTTGTCCAAGTCATAATGGATAATGCTAAAAATTGTAGGGCAGTTGGGGCTATAGTGCAGGCTAGATATGGTCACATTTTTTGGACACCATGTGCAGTTCACTCTCTCAATTTGATAATGCAAAAGTTTGGTACACAAATTGAGTGGATCAAATAAATCTGCATGGAGGGCGAGGAGATCCAAATCTTTGTGACTGATCATCATATGTCACAAGTCATCTTCAAGACCTTCTCTAAGTTGGAGTTGTTGAACATAATTTAAATTTGATTTTTTAATATTATTTTTTATTTTTTTATTTTAATTTTTTATTGCTGATTTGTGACATGCATTTTCTTACAATGTTAGGTTGCTGAAACTCGATTTGCATCTCACACAATCATCTTACGACGACTTGTGAAGGTGCGAGAGGCCTTGAGTTCTATGGTCATCAACAACTTGTGGAGTGTATGGAAGCAATCAAGCATAGAAAGAGCCCAAAAAGTAAAAGCAATGATCTTAGATGATGAGTGGTGGGCTCATGTGGAATATGTTATAAACTTCACCAAGCCTATTATGAGCATGATTAGGTATGCTGATACTGATCGCCCATGTTTGGGTGAAATTTATGATGGCATGGATTCTATGGTGGAGAAAATAAGAACAATAGTAGATGCCAAGGAACATGACCCAATGGAAATATTTTTCAAATATGTGCAAAAGATTATTGTTGATCGTTGGAACAAGATGACCACCCCTTTACATCTTTTAGCATTTGTTTTGTCACCAAAGTATTATAGCAAAGAGATACTTTCATTACCGAGGAGGGTGGCACCATACAGGGATGTGGAGGTCGTTGCTAGCTATAAGGCTGCATTTAGAAAGATATTTCCAAATGAAGATATCCAAAGCATTGTCATGAGCGAATTTAGCCAATTCATATCTTCAAAACATCATGATGTTTCCGCTCTTCAAGACAAATATAGGAAAAATGCTGATGAGTGGTGGTATCTACATGGTCAAGGCTCCAATTACTTGCAGCCTCTTGCAATTAAAATACTCTCCCCAAGTATGTATCTTTTTATTTATTTATTTTTTCATTTTCGTTAAATATGATCAAATCTATCAGATTATAAACAGAATAATGAACTTGAAATTCTGAAGTTGATGTCAAATCAAATCTTGGATGTATGTCTCATGAAAATTTATAAGTCTGAATTTCTCTTATTGATATTCGATCCTCAAGTGCAGAACATATATTAATTTCGATGTCTTCAAATGAGGATCGGATGTATATTAAATATCTTAAAGGGAGACACGTCCCATGAGCGGATGAAAATTTATAGGTCTGAATTTCTCTTATTGATATTCGATCCTCAAGTGCAGAACATATATTAATTTCGATGTCTTCAAATGAGGATCGGATGTATATTAAATATCTTAAAGGGAGACACGTCCCATGAGCGGACATGTCTCCACAAACTGGAGACACGTCCGCTCATGGGACGTGTCCCTTTATTTGTGCCAATTCGTCTAACTAACCACCCGATTACCAATCGGTGGTTAGTTACTTTAACAAACGTATATGTTTGCTAAGTTCGATCTGAACTTAGCTTGCACAAATAAATAATAATATCCGATCTGGAAGTGATCATTGGAAATGATGCATGATCGGGTTTTAATGAAGAACATACAAAGCCAATAATCTGCAAATAATAACCTCTAATTGTAGATCGACAATATACTTGGGATGTAGCAGATTTCGATATATATATAAATGATGATGTTGAATATATTCAATCATCATTTATATCTGACCGAAGCTACCTTAATTCAACACTCCCTCTTAGCTAGGGAAGATAACTCTAACCAAGTATATAGTGATATCACCTTACACGTGATATCAGGAGATATGGTATGCTTCTAAAAGTGTCAAGTCACATGACATTCTTCATAAAACATCTTCATTATGGTCTGTGCACTGGCATCAAGTCTCATGATGTCTACCATAATAAATCATGGCATATCCATAGATACATTTATCCACCATGATTATCCCATAAGGATCATAATGATCTTCAACCGATATCAAGTCTCATGATATCTATCAAAATGTCCACGAGATACTATCATGACATATCCACAGATATCAAGTCACATGATATCTATCATGATAGTGCAACTAATAATTGTAGAGTCGTCACCTTACAATGTCAAATACAAGTGTTCATTATCAGAAAGATCGTCACCTTTCAATAATGTACACAGGGGGAGAGAGGGCCCATAAAGTCATGGAGTCACACACATGACAAAAGAGTTTACACATTAAACATCTTTTAAATACATTAGTACAAAAGAAAAAATTTGAATCTCAATCTCAATAATAATTTACATTTCAACCATACCAAGTTTCTTCCTGAAGTGTTCAACTTTAACTTTGGAGAGAGGCTTGGTGAGAATGTCTGTTGTTTGATCATTTGTACTAATATACTCCAACTGGATCACATTCCTTTCTACCATGTCTCTCACATAGTGGTAAGGAATCTCAATATGTTTTGATCTATCATGGAATACTGGATTCACTGAAAGCTTAATGCAACTCTGATTGTCACAGTGGATAATAGTCGGATTCAAGGACTCACCGAATAATCCCACAAGTAATTTCCGAAGCCATACTGCTTCTCTTGCCCCCATAGAGGCTGCAATATATTCAGCTTTTGTTGAGCTTTGTGCCACTGAGGACTGTTTCTTGTTGATCCAAGAGATCATAGCCGATCCTAAACTGAAGCAACATCCTGATGTGCTTTTCCAATCGGTTACACTTCCAACCCAATCAGAGTATCCATGTAAGTCTAGGTTGTCATTCTTGTATTTAAGACCATATCCAATGGTACCTTCAAGGTATCTCAATATATGCTTCACAGCAACAAGGTGAATTTCCTTTGGCTCACACATAAACTGGCTTAGGGCATTCACTGCATAGCAAATATCTAGTCTGGTGTTAACCAAGTACATTAATGATCCAATTATCTGTCTATAGAGAGTAGGATCTACAAATTTTGATTTTGTTGCTACTTCTTTCAATTTGTGTAAGTTGGTTTCCATAGGTGTAGACATGGGTCTACAGTCTAACATCCCAAATCTCTTCAAAATATCAATAGTGTACTTTCCTTGATTTATGATGATACCATCTGATTTCTGCCAGACTTCTAACCCCAGGAATTAATGTAAAATGCCCAAGTCTTTCATGTCAAATTCTGAAGCCAAGTCCTTTTTACATTGAGGAATAAGGTGATCTTCTCCTGTTTTTGAAAAGATAAGCAGCATTTACAGGGTGTCGTACCCTTTACACAACGAGCCACAAGGGCCAAAAAGGACAAACATGGTTTTGAAAGGGCCAAGAACCTTTTACAGAGCTAAAGCATCACCGACATAAGAGAAACCCAGCACGAGCAGACACACCACAGCACACAGCAGAAGCATCAACAACACTTGGTCACCAAATAACCAGGCGAAGGAGGACTGTCAAAACCAACAATCCCCAAAACAAAGAAAGTCAAAGCAATCCAAATCTGGTACTTGAACCAAAAGCAACTATAACTTAGGGCAAGCAACAACCCTAAGCAACCTTCCACACAACAAGCCCTAAGGTCTTGCCAGAAACTAACCAAGCCACTAACCACCTACAGCAATTGGACTGCAGCAGAACTACCGGTCAAAACTGAGCCAACCCGATTTCCTCCAAAGGAGGGGTAAGAAACCCTCCTAGCAACATAGAAAATAACTTCACAATGCGTCAATCCAAGAACAACCATAGCTAAATCATAGCAGACCCACCGCGCACCAGCCTTCCAGCCATAAAAGGAAGGCAATCCATAGATAATCACCAAAGCTGAAGCAAGAGAAGCAACAACTAACATGCAGCACCAACCCACCTGGAAAACCAACACAAACTCCACCTCAATAGGAGATGGCTCCCCTCTAAAGGAGCAAACAAAATGAAAACCCTCCAGACCAATGCCACCACTCACCCACTCAACCAGAATCCACCTTGATAGGAACTCATAAGAGGGGAAAGCTCTCTCCACCATCTCAACAGCAACCATCTCTACCTCTAAAAGAGAGGGCTCCCCCTCAATAGGAGCAGACTTCACCTCAAAAGAAACCAGCTGAAGAACATAGCAGAGAATAGTGACCAATGAAAGGAAGGCCATCACATCTGTTGGCAACACAGGAAGCAGGCACGACATCCCAGTCAACATCTTAAACATCCCACCCCTCTCGTCCGAACAGAACAGACCCAAGTCAACATCCTCTCCTGTTATTAGCAAGTCATCAACATATAAAATTAATATTAGCATATCACCTTTAATTACCTTAAAATAGAGATTTGGATCTGCATCATTTTTGGAAAATCCTAGTCCCAAAAGATAGCTGTCAATTCTTTCATACCAGGCTCTGGGAGCCTGTTTGAGTCCATACAGAGCTTTCTTCAATCTGTATACATGTGAGTCTGCTTTATGTATCACAAAACCTTTAGGTTGCTCTAAATAGACTTCTTCTTCAATGGTCCCATTCAGGAAGGCAGTTTTCACATCCATTTGATGGATCTTCTAGCCTCTAGCTGCTGCAATAGCTATTACTGCTCTCACAGAGGTGTACCAGGCAACAAGTGCAAATGTCTCTTCATAATCAATACCTTCCTTTTGTGAGAAACCTCTGGCCACAAAACGTACCTTGTGTTTCTCTATACTGCCATCAACAACATGTTTGATTTTGAAGAGCCATTTGGAAGAGAAAATAGATTTCTCTTTTGGTCTAGGTACTATATCCCATACATCATTTTTCAAAATGGACTAATACTCTTCCGTCATCGCATCTTTCCACACTTGATGCTTGAGACCTTCCGTAATGCTAGTTGGTTCTGAACTAATGATCTCATTCATTAAGGCAACATAGCTTGAGAATATTTTGGGTCTCTTACTTTCTCTAAAAGTTCCTTTGGGTGTTGTATAATTCTCAGCTTCCTTAATAATCTTTCTAGCCCAAAGTGGTCTCCTCTTGCTGTTCTTATTAGGATTCTCTTCTGGAGCAGTTTGGTTTTCATTTATGATTTCTTCAAGATACTCCCTCTGAATCTCAGGAGCAGATCCTCCTCCAAGACTTTAGGAGAATCTTGAATTTCTATCTCATTTGAACTCTTTGCCCTTTTCAAAGCAATGTCTTCCTCAAATATGACATCTCTACTTAGTTCAATTTGTTTATGTCCGGATATGTATATTTTGTAGGCTTTTGAGGTTTCACTATAGCCCACAAATATCCCTTTCTTTCCAGAAGGTTCTAATTTAGATCTCTTTTTCTTTAGGTACATGAATGTAGACAGGGCAACCAAAGATCCTCAAGTGACTTATGTCAGGTTTTACAGCAGTAAATGCTTCTTCAAGAGTCTTGTTATCTAGATGTGAGTGGGGACATCTATTTTGAATGTAAACAGCTGTCCTCGAGGCTTCTGCCCAAAATGAGGTTTCTATGTTTTGGTCGAACAACATTGCTCTAGCAGCTTCTACAATAGTTCTATTTTTTCTCTCAACAACACCATTTTGTTAACGATTGTAGGCTACAGTAAACTCCCTCTTAATCCCAGCATTTACACAAAATTCCTTAAAGATTTCTGAGGTGTATTCCTTCCCATTATATGTTCTTAGTATTTTTATTTTCTTCCCAAAGAAGTTTTCTGTAAGTGCTTTGAACTCCTTAAACCTTTTAAGGACTTCTATCGACTCTTTACATTTAAGAAAATATATCCAGGTCTTCCTAGAGAAGTCATCTACAAATATTAAATAATATAAGAATCTCGCCATGGAGGGTACAGACATTGGTCCACATAAGTCGGAGTGTACTAGTTCTAATACATTTTTGGTTTTACTCAAACTATTTTGGAAGGTCCCCTTTGTATTCTTCCCTAGGGCACACCCTTTGCATGCTCCTTCATGAATTTGTTTTAGTTTGGGCAATCCTATTACTAATTTTTCTACAGAAGGTAGGGCATAGAAATGAATATGTCCTAATCTTCGATGCCAAATTTCATTTGAATCAGAGGTCTCATGAATAAGAGCTTGCTTAGAGTCAGTGCACAGTTTGTAGAGATATCCTTGTCTTATACCTATAGTTTGTGCTTTCTTTATAGTGGAGTTCTTTGGCCATGCCAGAACTTTTCCATCCATAAAGGTAACCCTATATCTGTTGTCTTCAAAAGCAGAAATGGATATTAGATTCCTCTTTATTCCTGGTACAAACAATACTCCAGTGAGTTGTAGAGAGAGGCCAAACTTCAAATTTATGGTGCAAGTTCCAACCCCCCTTACTGGATGTGCAGAATCATCCCCAATAGTTACTTCTTCATCAATTTCTTCTATCATAGTATCTAGGTGTTCTTTGAACCTTGTGATGTGCCTTGATGAACCACTATCAATTACCCAGTTGTTGACTTTGTTTGATACTTGACTTGATAGTGCTGAGTAGAAGACAAATTTCTCCGAGTCATATTTTGTATTTGTCTTTCCAACTTTAGCAAAGGATTCTTGTTTTGTTCTATCAAAGCACTTCATTGCATGGTGTCCATATTGATCACATCTGAAACATTGTATTTGCAAGATGTCTTTCCTTTTCTTGAATGATCCCTTTCCATAAGAATTCTTCTTTCTCTTGAAGTTTTCTTCTAACCTTTCTTATGAGAATTTGTGTTTAGCACATGAATATCCTCATCTATGGTTTTCTGATTGTTTTCTTTTGTCATTAGTCTTGTTTCTTCTTGTAAGCACTCTATTCTTAGCCTATCAAATTTAGGGAGTTATGATCTTGCACTTATTCCTTGAACAAATGACTCCCATGAGTTTGGTATGCCACCTAGAGCTATTAGTGTTAACTCCTAGCTATCAATTTGATATCCGACTATTGACAGTTGATTTCTTAATTCATTAATTCTCATGAAATATGCATTAATAGATTATCCCTTGTTTATTTGAACATGATTAAGTTGCTTCTTTAGAGCAAGGGTCCTACTGTTGTTGTTTATTTCAAAGGTGCTCTCAAGGGATTTAAACATTTGATATGCAGTCTCATGTTTAGAGAGAATAGGTACTATATGGTCCCTAACTGCATCTACTATAATTTTCATAGTTTTCTCATCGTTCTTAATCCATTGAGTTTTCTCCAGATCATTCTCTGGCTCTATCTTGTTTTCTTTCACAAATGAGTCTAACTTATTTTTTTTCAGAATCATCATGATTCTGAATTTCCATGAAGTAAAGTTGTTTGCACCTTCAAGACGATCCTCGAATCTAATTACACTTGACATTATGAAGAATGAAATGTGTTTGTGATTTCAAGAGAAAATACAATTTTTAAATAATCTGATATCTGGATTTAATCGGATCTTTTCTCAATGTGGCTCTGATACCATGTTAAATATGATCAAATCTATCAGATTATAAACAGAATAATGAACTTGAAATTATGAAGTTGATGTCAAATCAAATCTTGGATATATGTATCATGAAAATTTCTAAGTCTGAATTTCTCTTATTGATATTCGATCCTCAAGTGCAGAACATATATTAATTTCGATGTCTTCAAATGAGGATCGGATGTATATTAAATATCTTAAAGGGAGACACGTCTGCTCATGGGACGTGTCCCTTTATTTGTGCCAATTCGTCTAACTAACCACCCGATTACCAATCGGTGGTTAGTTACTTTAACAAACGTATATGTTTGCTAAGTTCGATCTGAACTTAACTTGCACAAATAAATAACAATATCCGATCTGGAAGTGATCACTGGAAATGATGCATGATCGGGTTTTAATGAAGAACATACAAAGCCAATAATCTGCAAGTAATAACCTCTAATTGCAGATCGACAATATACTTGGGATGTAGCAGATTTTGGTATATATATAAATGATGATGTTGAATATATTCAATTATCATTTATATCTGACCGAAGCTACCTTAATTCAACAATTTTTCATTCGATGCTATTATGCTATATATTATCGGCAAGTAAAATTAAATACTAAATGTTGTATGCATACTCAACAAGTTGCAAGTTCTTCTTCAGCTGAGCAGAATTTGAGTACATGCTCCTTCATCCACTCGATCAAGCACAATCATTTGGGTGCAAAAAAAGCAAAGGATTTGGTCTATATACACTCCAACCTTCGTCTCTTATCACATAAGAAACCTGAATACAATGAGGGTGTGACAAAGAATTGGGATCTCGCCCCTGAGTGTGCTGATTTAGATGCTACAATTGCACAACTTGCCTTAGCTTCTATAGATGACAATGAGGCAACTGATGCATTTGGCGCACCTAGTGGGAGTGGCAATCCAATTGATAGTGGTTCAAATGAGATTGAACCAATTGAGTACCACGCCCTTGATGCTTTTGATGAAGACAAATTTCAAGACTACTAAATTAAATATTGATTGTAATTTGAATTTTCAATGTGTAATGACATTTTAAGACTTGACACATATATTTAGAGAGGGCAACCAAGTGGCGGATGCCTTGGCTAATCTTGGCACTTGTTGGGGCTTTACTAAATGTTGGAGAATGGAAAAGATACCGCCAAAAATTCAAAATATCATCTTGAGAGAAAAAAGCAACCAATTATTGCAATGATTTTAAATCTATGGATGTCGGGTGCTAAATGGGGGGTCCACTTGATTTTCTTTGGGGTCTTGTGGATGAGTGTTAATGCTGAGATGGCTTACAGGTGGAGGGACTCTAACTTTATGGCTCACCATGGGCCTAGAGATATTCGTGTGTGGGGCACAGGCTGGAGGACCCACTTGTCTATCCTTTGGGCCTGGTGGATGAGATCTATTACTAAGGTGGCTGACAAGTGGCGGGGTTTAAATTTTAAGGCTTGTAATATGAATAAAAAAGGCGGCTTTATGAAGGAAATAAGAAAAGACGTGACTTCAATGAATTTGAGTGGCTGTGTCGTGCGATCTCTTCTCTTGGGGATCGTGCGATATCTTGTTTTATCTCATCTTAGCCTCCGTACGATTGAAAGTTTTAATACTGATTTGACTCCTAATTATGAAAGAATGCTTCCTTCTAGTGCCGTCGTGCTTGCTAGTTTAGTGCGAGTCTCAAATTGCACCCTTAGGAATGTTTCTATATTCAGCCATATGGCCAATTTGCCTTGTTTTTCGCGCATTTACTACAAGGTGAAGGAACCCTGCATGCCTGCCAATTCCTGTCTTGCTGGCTGCAATCTTCCCAAGATCCACATTTACTCCGTTGTCAAGTCACCCTGTGGTGATTTTCCTTTCCGCGCATGCGACCTATACGCTGGCGTAATTACCCATCGCTACATCCCTTGCCTAAATGACCACTATGTGATGATTATCCGTTATCCTGCTGGCTTCTACATTTGGTGCCTTTTGCAAACTCTTTGGCTTCCTGTGTAGGTTGGAAAAATGGGTGGCGAACACGTGAGAACTGAGCCGGATAACTGTGATGAATTCCGGAATAATCCGTTAGTTTGGCACATCTATGTGGAAGGTGGCATTGCTCCTCTCATGGAGATATTGGTTGGCCATGACCCTAATTTGTCTGGTCAGTTTGCAAACTCGTGGAAGGACCGAAGGGTCACAATGGGCGGTATTTCGTTTGAAATTAGTGAGGAAGTTATCACGCAAGCAACTGGATTACAGTGTACCGGGAAAAAATACCCCAAGCACACTAAGAAGCCGGACAAGGAAAAATTGAAATCTTTTTTCAAAGGAGACGAGGAATCGGTGCAGAACCAGTCGGGTTTTGAGAGAGAAGCTCTCTCGAAGCCTTGGGACCAAGTGTGCCTTGTGCTGATGAAATATGTCACCTTGGAAGGTAGGTTCAAAACCTACTTCTTCTATCACTTTCCCCTGTTAAATCATTTAAGACATAAAATGTTGCTTACCTTTCCCTTCTTTCTTCTAATGGATTTGGAAAACTCAGTCGAGAAATGCAAAGAGTTAGTTAGCCTTAACCCCAGTGACCTCTTGCCTCTTCCGCTCCATCAGGGGCTCATTCTGAGACTTTACCACTTCCACCTGACCCTCTGTCCTCCCAAAGCTATTAGGGGTGTGCGCATTGATGATATCGAAGCCCTGTCGGCTGTGAACATTTCCCCGACTGAGTCAAAAAGCCCTCCCCGGAAATCCAATATGGGCATTGCGGGAAACCCCAAAGCCAAGACGGCTACCAAGAAACTGAAGGGAGGGTTGGGTAAGGCACATGCTAGTGCGGCGGCCGGTCTCTGTGAATTGGAATCCACTCTAGCAAAATTTGCCTACAAGGCCAACACTGCAAAAAAAGGGAAGGAGAAAGGCACGTCGGATCCGATTGTGAGGGAAGGGAAGGGAAAGAACATAATAGGGAAAGACTCCAAAGGAGACACTATTGTGGGGACCAAGGTAATGACTGGTGGGGAGAACACCAGAAAGAGATCCGGGAGGCTTGCAAAGAACAGTAAAATGTCATGTCCCCAAAATAGCAACACAAAAATAAATAAACCTCAAACATTTAAATGCAATTTGCATAAGAAAATGCAAATAAGTAACAAAATATATTAAAATTATAAAAATAAAAATTAGTAATTATAATTATCATAAGATAGTATTACAATTGTAATCATCAAATATAATATTGAAATACAAACATTAACAATTTAAATATTATTATGAAAATATATAAATACAAAAATAATAATAATAAATAAATATTATAATTATTACACATCAAAGATTGTAATACATTAGAATAAAATAATAATAAGATATTAACAAATTGGTTTTATTATTATACTTTAATATTAAAATATGTTCAATAAAACATCAAAATAAAATAATAAAATTAGTATATAATTTGAAATATCATAATTATTAGTAATAATATATTATTTTCAAAAATAGATATTATTGTGATAATAAGCCTTTAAAGGTAGCAATTAAATCTAACAAAGGGATATATTTTATGAAAAGTCACCTCTTTCACCAAACAATACATTCCCCCCATGAGTCACCTACTTTGAATGGTATAAATAGAAGGAAGAGGGAAAACATTGAGAAACAAAAACAGCAGCAACAATGATTGTTATGCATTGGAATATAGAGCCATTTAATATATATATATATTATTTAATAGGCATACAAGTATATATGCATAGATATAGATAAATTTTATAATAAATAATATGCAATGAATAAAGAAAGAATAATTATATAAACATATATATATATATAATGGATTTAAGTAAAAGAATAATTATAGATATATGTATATAAAGTATATATATATATATATATATATACATACACGATTATGCAATAATGATACTTATAAGTAATGATGACTCTTTAATATAAACATAAGTAGATTATGTATATTTATGAATTGTCCTCATCCTATGATCAATTCAGTATAAGGTTGAAGGAGGCGAATAAGGAAACATGGAGAGATAGCAACTCAGGTGATGTACTCACTTAGCAATAATATTTAGCATATTTTTGAATATAAGAAATTGATATTGCTAATTTGATTATTGATATAATGCTTTCTTTAATCTTATCATAATGAGAATTATTCTAGGAAATGATGAACTTAAAGAACCATTGATAAATGAAGATATATTTGATTATAGGCATGAAATAAATCTTGGATGAATGCAAATATAGCTGATCGTGTAAAGATTGTCTTCTTTGTGCTTGTAACCCTATCAGGAAGGGTGAACCATGGTTTAAGTAGATTGTCTAAAAACCCCACTTTCAGCCCCTTAGGCTCTAGACAAGGGATTGGGCCCTGCAGCCCCTTAGGCCCTTGACTAGGGATTGGGTTATAGAAGGTTGGGGGTCCCACCTAGGCTTGTGCCCCTTAGGCCCTAGACAAGGGATTGGGCCTTGCAGCCCCTTAGGCCCTTGACTAGGGATTGGGCGAATAGGAGGTGGTAGACCTTAGGCTACTTAAGGATTCCATGATTCCTCTCCCCTTGATAGAATGAGTGTCTTCAAGGTGTTGCCATGAATGGAGTATGTAGGTACTAAGCCACTAGGCAAGAAGGATTGGGATGGACAACCTCTTGAGATTTATTTGAAGGCTTCAGGGCGGATCCACCCATGGCACTCCTCTTGCTTGTTAAATTGCATTTATGATTATGCTTATATTTTGGATATCTAGATATTAATGCTAACAAATATATGTGTGTGTGGGAATGTTGTTAATATGGTGAATGCAGATTTCAAATCAAGATTACTTAATTCAAAAGAACAATCATGTGGAAAGAAGGAACCCTAAACCTAATCAACAAATGAATTCTAGGGCAAACCAGCTAAGGGACATTACATAAAAAGAGGCAGATAATTGAGGATTCGGAGGAGGAGCAGTCTAACAGCAAAGAGTACCAGGACGAGGAAATTGAGGATGATGAGGACGAGAATGTGGAGGGGCCCCAGTTTACTCTGGAGGACAGCAAGGTACCAAAAGATGTCTCGGCCTCTCACTCTTCGCATCCCCTGGTTGAAGAGCCTGGTGAGATCCCGGGGACTATGGACATCGAGGAGGAGCCCTGTGCCTTGGAGGAGAAACTAGACACGCTCAACAAAAGGTTTCGTGGGTTGACCCGCTTCACTATGAAGTTGGGCCAATTCGTCACTAGCACCCTATCAAATGTCATAAAGGAGGAGTTGGAGGGAAATAACAGCCAAAAGAATAAAGATTGGGTTGGTGATGATGCTGTGGACCTCCTGTTTAAAAACTGGGATAACGCCAATTAGTTGTTGCCTGCGCCGATGTCCTGTCTCTTGGCTGCCTTTCCGTGGTTTCTACGCTGTTAGTGGGTTGTCTCTGTTACTTTTACTTTAATGTTTGTTTTCTAGTGCTGCTCTTTTTTGGCCCTTGTGGCTCGTTGTGAAGGGTACAGCGCCCTGTAAATGCTGCTTAACTTTTCAAAAACATATTATAAGGTTATCTTGCTAATTAATATTAATAGTATTGTTATTAATATAAAAATCATTTATCATGATCAAAACAACATACCTTAGGTTGTTTAATACTTATTTTATACAGATCGTGGTCTTATTTAAGACCTTTATCCTTCTCTTCACAGATCCGTACCTAATCTGTATCTTGCGGTTTTCAATGTTTACTTTATATAATCTATTCATTTTTATATAATTACTTTTAAGGCTCAATTTTTGTTGCAAGCATCATTATTGCATAATTATATATATATATATATATATATATATAATGTTAATCTATATATAATTATCCTTAACTGTTTTCAATCTTCCCATAATCACTTTGCATGAATTATAAATCATATTTAAACAATACATGATATCCTACGATTATTCCTTCACAGTTATTTTAACTTATAGTGCAAGCAGAATTCTTATGACCAACAGATATCTTCTTTATATCCTAATCGATCCCTTCTTGTTATTTTCCTCCCCTTTCCATGCTATTCTACTTGAGAATCATTCATTCTAAATACCCGATATGTTGAAAGGCATTTTCTTGGCACCTTTTTGGCTAGGGACGTGTCTTCTTGTTCAATCGTTGTCTTAGACCATTCTAAATGAACCGCCTCATATGGTAAACACAATAATTGTTGCCTTAGATTTTTGTTAGGGATCACTACATTAAGGATGATTAGTATGCCTTTTAGATTCCCATTAGGGATCGATGCCTTTATAGGATCCCTCTATTTGTTGTTAGTATAATTTTTTTAAATATTTCTTATTTTATATTGTTTTCTTGTGAGCATTATTTGTATTATTATGATATTTACAATTAGTAATATTAACTGTTCCATTTATTATGATAATTATATTATAATTGTATTTTGTGAATATTATGATAATTATATTGTAATTATAATATTATCTACGATAATTATAATTATAATAATGTTTGAATTGCTATTATAATAATAATATCTTGTTGATAAATATATATATATATATATATATATTTCTTTATTTATTTTCGCGTTGTTGATAACAATATTATTATATTCAATAATAATAAATTGCTAATATTCATCTTTGTATATTTTAATATATATTTTATTCATTTTATTTTTCAACGCTTTATATCTTAGCGTCACAATTCTGGGGACATGACAAATGTATGCATGTTTGCAAAAGTTGTTGTAGCAATATAGTCATAGGTCCACAGGGACGCGTCCCCCTCAAAAAAGCAGTCGTCTCGAAGACGGGGATGTTTCCGAGACGCGGGGACGTCAGGGAAACGTCCCCCGACCGTCCCCCCGCCGTCTCCCCATCCCTCTGCCATCCCCTGGACGTTTCCTTCACAAGGAGCCTTCTGCGCATCTCCAAGTCTCCTCGAAGCCTTATCCGTGTCTCCAAGTTTCCCACGTCCCCCACGTCCCCCTTAATAAAATAATGATTTTTTAAAAAAAATTCAAAAAACAAAACTTTATCATAAAATTTAAAGTTTAAAATTTTAATTATTTAATATTATATTTTTTAACTTATTATAAAATTATAAATTAAAATATAATATATTATATTATTAAAAAATAAAATCTTATGACTTCTAAAGTCAAGTCTAAAATTTTAATTATCATTTTTAAGTTTTTAACTTTCCCTTGATTTTCATTTCCGTGTGCCTTGCGACTGCGTCTGGCGTGAGTGAGCCAGAGTCTGAGCCCTGAGAAGGAAGTCGAAGAAGTTAAGAACTCAACCGAACCAGGAGATTCAGGACCAAGTATTTGATTTAGGTTTTCCGTTTTTAATATTTTATTTTAAAAAAAAAAAAAATCGTTTTGCAATGCCCGACCTGACACACGAGCTAGGGCAGTGGAGTCTTGGACTGCGATGAACTGTTGACGAGATGCCTCAAAGGACGCATTCCATGAACTGACATCCCTTTGAGGCATCCCGTCAACAGTTCACCTCACTCGAACGCTTCACAATCTATTTTTTTTTTTTTTGTTAACTTTTAATTTCTTTATCAAACAGTTCACTTGCCTGTGCTTCCACATTTTCATGCACAAAATGCATGAAAATGTGGAAGCACAGGCAAGTGAACTGTTTGATAAAAAAATTTAAAAAAATTTACAATGCAAGAAAATGTGGAAGCCCAGGCAAGTGAACTATGCACGGAATGCATGAAAGCACATTTTCATGCATTTTGTGCATAGTTCACTTGCCTGTGCTTCCACATTTTCATGCACTGTCACAGTCAAACAGTTCACTTGCCTGTGCTTCCACATTTTCATGCACTCTGTCATGCTTCCACATTTTGCAAAGCAGTCAAACAGTTCACATGCCTTGCCTGTGCTTCCACATTTTCATGCATTATGCCATTATGTCAAACAGTTCACATGCCTTGCCTTTGCTTCCACATTTTGCAGAGCACAATTGATGCATTTTGTCAAACAGTTCACATGCCTTGCTTATGCTTCCACATTTTGCATATCTTGCAATATTGCAATCCATGAGACCACATTTCTTTCCACTTTCAAGTTTCTAAGTTTCGATTTATAAGTCTGATTTTTTTTTTTACATCGTAGGTCTAATTATTTTTTAAATTTTTAACATTGTTTTTGCAGCATCATCATCATAATGAATTCACACAACAGAAGTGATGATGGACCAGGAATTCAAAGTGAAAATGATTCATTAGATGATCCTGACTTTCAAATAGGTGATGAGGTTGTGGGTGAAGTTGAACCACAAGTTCCACGACATGGCTCAACCTCAAATACTCAAACTACCACAAGTTCCATTGGCACTAAAGATAATAGTTGCCCTTCAGAAATCCTTCAAGAATGGGCCAAGGGCATCTTTGATCCAAAAACACCTCTAAAACAATTTGCATCCAAGGTAGCAACAAAACCTGGGACAATTGGGGGCACTAGATTATGGAAGTGTCACATGTGTGAGCTTACATGGTTTGGCAGCATTACAAGAACTAATGCACACTTTCTTCTTATTCGAGGCAAAGGTGTAGATATATGCAAAGTTGTGGAAGGTAACTTGAAGTACAGGGCTGAAATTTTAAAATTATGGGGTTGTAATGAGGATGAAGTGCCTACATCTGCTACATTGCCACATAGGAGTTTGGGTGATCATATTTCAACAGTGTCTACTTCTACTTTGCAAAGTCATAGGCCACCAAATCCGTTCAGTTCAAGTGCAGCAGAGCCTAGGGGGAAACGTAAGATGGCATCTTCACAACCTTTAGCAGATTTATTCAATGTGCAGGCAAAGGATGAGGCAGATGATGCCATTGGCAAATTATTCTTTGCCAATGGCATTCCATTCCACGTGGCTCGCTCTCCTTATTATAAGGAAGTTGTGTCAAAGATAATAAGGGCAGGACAATCATATGTGCCACCAAGGGAGAATAAATTGAGGACAACAATCTTGGATCAAAATTATTCCAAGATTAATATTTTGATGGAGAAGATGAAGAGAACTTAGGTCACAAGTGGATGCAACATAGTCATGGATGGGTGGACGGACATTAGGCATTGTCCACTCATCAATATCATCGTCACATCTGTAGCGGGCCCTTATTTCCTTAAGGCTATTGATTGTTCAGGGCATAGCAAGGATGCCCATTATCAGTTTCAGATCCTCAAAGATGCTATAGAGGAGTTTGGACCACAAAATGTGGTGCAGGTAGTGACAGATGCGGCCCATGTGTGCAAAGCTACAGGGAGGTTGATTGAGGCAACCTATAGACATTTTATGGACTCCTTGTTGTGTGCATGCTATGAATAATGCACTTAAGGACATGGGTAAAATCAGCTGGATCAAATCTCTTGTCAGTGATGCTAGAGATGTACAGATGTTTATCTGCAACCATCATCATTCACATGCACTTTTCAGGTCCTTCTCCAAGAAGGAATTCCTAAAGCCTATAGAGACTCGGTATGCATCATACTTTATTCTCTTGGAGAGGATGCTTGAGTTGCAAGAGCCTTTGCAACTAATGGTAATGACAGCAGAATGGAATAGATGGCCTGAGTCAAAGACACAACACGGATTGAGGGTTAAGGAGGTGGTGAAGAATGATGTCTTTTGGGCTGATGCCAAATATATTGTCTCCATCATTGAGCCAGTCTTCAAAGTTATTAGATTTGGGGATTCTAATGCACCTTCCCTTGGAGAGGTATACGAATGCATTGATTCCATGCTTGATCAAATGAAGGCTAAAGTGCGAGAGAAAGACCCCACAATGCAATTCTACACCGAGCATATTTATCCAATCATTCAGCATAGATGGGAGAAACTCAACACTCCCTTACACATGGCTACCTACGCATTGAACCCAAAGTGGTATGTGCCACGTCTTGGTAGAGTGACACCTATAGAGGATGTTGAGGTGAAGGAAGGGTTCATGAAGGCCATTGACAAAACGTATGATCCTATAGAGGCCAGCTTGCTTCGTACTAAGTGGACAAAATTTGCTACTCTTTGGGGATATTCAGAGGCAACCAAATTAGATTTGGAGACTATGTCACAGGAGGACCCCAAGTTGTGGTGGACTATACATGGGCCTAGATCTTTGATTACTACTCTAGCCATTCGTTGCTGTCCCAGGTTTCTAGTTCTTCTGCTTGTGAGAGGAACTGGTCCACTTATAACTTCATCCACTCTGTTAAGAGGAACAGGCTCACTTCTAGGAGGGCAGAGAAGCTTGTGGCTGTCCATAGTGCCTTACGTCTCATTGATCGCAGCACAACTACATACAAGGAGAGTCCAACAGCCAGATGGGATGTAGAGCCAGAAGAGCCAGCATAGATAGATGAGGATGCTACACAGTGAAATATACTCTCTCAATTTTTTTGATTTTTTCAGTAAACATTTACAATGTAACCAAGCACCCATTAAGGTTACCATAACCCAAAACGTGCATGAAAGAACTCTAACCAAGAATGCGCCCTAAAACCACTTAAGGAGGAGGGGCGGGCATATGGTCAGAGGATCCCTAGGATCTACTAAATCAAATATTACAACAATTACACTGAAAGAGAGATTAAACTCGACACCAAGAATGTGCACACAAGATCCTTTAGAAGGCGAGGTACTAACATATGGTGGAGTACTAATGCTGAAATTGAAATGAACAAAGGCGGATAACCAACCATAAGGAACTTTCCACGCTACCACCAAATAGTGGGGGGAAAAGATTACAATTAAAACACTTCGTTTGCTGCGGCAAGCATCCACTCATGAGTGGGAATTCACCACTTTTCCAGTGGGTACAATGAGAGAATTAGCAAGTTCTTTTTTCCACAATGGCGGTAAACCATCCAGGGGTTACAATGTGATAATTAAACACAAATAAGCAGCAATTAAACAGACTAAAACAATACTACTGTTATCAGCTTTACAAAATGAGGAAGAGCTGCAAATTACATGAGAATTACAATAGTTTTGAAGCACCAAGAAATAGAAGATCTCCCACTCTAGATTTCTCTCAATTATTGACAAAATAAACTGAAATTAAAGACTGAAATAATTATGATATAAAATCAGCAAACTGAAAGTTTGAATCAGCAAACATCAACTCACCAAAAATGTCAAATCTCTTACCACACTCCACGGACTTGAACCAAACTGAAAGTGTCTCTCTTCTATAGCTAGGCGACCAAGAAACCACCACTTTCCAACCTTCAAACTCACCAAAGACAACCAGCACACATTCCAAAGTAATAAATGAATGGTACGGCCCTAGGAGAGGGTCGACCTCACTTATAAAATCAACCACTTCATATTAAATTCTGTCCTTGCACCAAAAGGGGCGCCTCTAGCATATAGATGGATAGAAACAATACCCATAAGCAAACAAAAATCATACCAAAAGCTGTATATGAAAATCTCCTTCAGCCAAACAATAACCAGCAACATGAAAACTAGAAATATCTCACCAAAATTCCACAATAATGCTCAATATGTACTTTTGGACGAAGTACACTCTTAGATCACCATCTAGGGAACCATAGTTTCAGGCCCGAAGAATGGAGTAAACTTGCTAAGCTTTCCCTTAGCCGGATTTTGGATTTCAAACCAGCAGCATAACTTTACAATATTTTCCAAAGATATCAAAAGTTGGAGCAAGACTTCTCTTTTATAGAAAAAGAGGTGACTTTACAAATTCCCAAAACTCCTCCAAGAATGGGACGCCAAAAGTTCTCTTTTTGAAATATTTTATAATTCACAAATATTTAATCCCTCTTAGAATGGCGTCCACTTCAAGACATAAATAAACTTTATTAAATGTTTAATATTTCCTTCATGAAGGCGTCCCCCTTCATGGCCACCTTTTAAACACAACTTAAAGTTAATGAGTTAGGCCAAGGGGTCAACTTGAAATTAAAACATTAATGCCTTGAAATATATTATTTCACCAAAATGGCCTCAAAATGCTGAAAGCCAATTATGCTCCAAACTGCACTACCTGAAATGGAAACTGAAATGACTATTGATGCTACTGCCCAAGATGGCACTACCAGAAATAGAACTTACTAAAAATAGTAAATTCTAAAAAGATGCCCAATGCCTTTGCAGGTCATACCACTGTGAATCTCTCTAAAAACCCAGAAAGAATCCGCAATCCTTATTCATGCAAACCTTCTTTAGAACCCCTATAAAATAGGAAACCCTAATTTGCACATCTGAGTAGCCTATGGATTTCCGGAAATAGGCTAAATCCAAATGAAGAGCATAGGGCAAAATTGGGGACATTACACATAGACAGGGCTGGTTGGTATTGGTTTAGATGAGCTTGCGCATTTGGGGTCCTCGTCCGACGATTCCAGTGATGAGGAGATTGGCATGGAGCTTGGAGTTGGAGATGATTAGATGATTAGAGGCATTAGGCCATTAGCTATTTAGTATTTAGTATTTCATTTTTGAAGTTTGAAGTTTGAACACTGTTGTGTTGATAACTTGATACTTGATTGTAATTATGAATCATGACTATGAAATTTTGAAATTCAAATTATGAATATGAAACAGCTAGTTCTCGTTCCAATCACAATGTCTATTAAGTTACAAGTATATTTTCATTTTGATTTTCATTGTTTCAATGTTCACTAGTTCAATGAAATCATTGCAATGTGTTTAACTTTAAAGTTTAAACTCTAAAATTTACTTATTCAGTTATTCCTTAGGCTTTTACAATTATACATCTTTTTATAACTAATTTTTCAAGTACTATATGTATTTCAGCGCACCGCTCCTCCGCCGCCCCCTCGCCGCCGTCCCCCTGCTGTCCCCTCGCCGTCCCCAAACTTAGCCCCCCTGCCCCCGCGCCCCCGAAACCCGTCCCCCGTCGTCCCCCCATCCCCGTCCTCGAAACTCGGTGGAACTATGAATATAGTTTAATGTAGAACTAACCTTTCATAAATTGAATGCTTTGTAGTTCATTTACATTTTGAAACCCAATTTGAATCTAGGGTATCAATGAATGTAATATCCCTTGCTACTTCTGATCTGAATTTTGCCTTCAAGGAATATCGTCAGGGTTACCAAATGTGAAACAAAGATCTTGGTTGCTAAGTCCTTCTAACACTTTAGGGTTTTTCACCTAAAGGAGAGGGATAGACCAAAATGACAATGCTCACACTTTGAAACCACTGAAATATGCAAAAATTGGCCTAAGTTTGCCTCAAGGAATATTGTCAAACACTTCACACACAATCTCTTTACATGTTGTTTTTGTGTTTCAGTCTGATTATTCTGACTCCCAATGATGACTAATGTGATTTATGAAAGATACCCTCTCAATTTTTTCTTGATTTTTTATTTCAAATACAATGCAACCATGCACCCGTTAAGGTTAGCTTCAAACCAAATGATGTAGAATGGTAACTCTAACCAAGAATGCGCCCTAAGACCCGATGAGTGAGGAGGGGCAGACATATGGTCAGAGGATCCCTAGGATCTAATTAACTCAATAACTGAATTGATTACAATTGAGAGAGAAGAACTAAACTCAACACCAAGAATGTGCACACAAGATCCTTTAGAAGGCGAGGTGCTAACATATGGTGGAGTACTAATTACAAAACTGAAAGAACTTAGGCGGATAACCAGCCATGAGAGATTTTCCACACTTCCATTAAAATAGTGGGGGGAATGAAATTACAAATAAAACAATTCATCCAATACGGCAAGCATCCACTCAAGAGTGGGGATTCACCACTTGGCAGTGGGTACAAGAAAGCTTAAACAATTTGTTTTTCCACACTAGCGGTATACCATCCAGGGGTGCTTAATGTGAAATTAAGAAATAATTGCAGCAATAATAAACTGGAACAGTACTACTGTTTACAGTTTTACAATATGAGAATGAGCTGCAAATTACATGAATATTACAATGATTTCAAAGCACCAAGAAACTGGATGATTCCACGTTAAACATCAACAATAATTGATGAAGAAAAGACTGGAAATTCAAACTGAAACAAGTCTGATATAAATCTGTAATTCTGGAAATGAATAACCAGCAACTTGTAAACTCACTTAAATGTTCATAACTTCACCAAATTACCTCTGAATTGACTGAATTCTTTTGCAAAGGCTCTCAAGGAGTATGGCGCCCCAGAACAAAACAGAAAACAGTATCAAAACCCCTTCATTTATTTGGCATGAATTCCAATGTGCTCTAAGAGGGTACGACCTGGCTGCAAGGGCGATTTTGCTCTTAAAAATCAGGTTCTTTGAATTTAAATCTCAGCTTCCATGGAAAGAGTCGCCCAAGGTCAACAAACACATAGCATCAATACCCAAAACAAGATTAAATTTATTCAAAAAGCTGCTCACAAAAATCAACTTCAGCTGTATGAACATCAGCAACATAGAAATTGAAAATAACATCTAAATCTTCAACAATAAAATCTGCAAATGCACAATTAGGGGTGCCAAGAGCACAGACATTGAATGATCGAACACCCATAATGAAATTTAAATCATACTAAGAACTACATATGAAAATCTACTTCAACCATAGAATAACCAGCAAGCTCAAAACTAGAAATTATCACCAAAATCAGCAACAATGAAGCTCAATATGCACTTCTGAATGAAGCACACTCTCAATCAACCATCTAGGAGACCATAGTTTCAGGCCCGAAGAATGGAGTAGAAATGCTAGAATGGAGTAGAAATGCTAAGCTTTCCTTTAGCCGGATTCTGAAATTAATTCAACAACATAACTTTACAACATTTTCAAAGATGAGAATGAATGAGCAATGGCCTGCTTTTATAGAATTGAAGGTGACTGTTGGCTCTTCAGCTTCCATCTTTTTTCCCTCCAAAAGGAATGCCCATTTCACTTTTGAAATATTTTAATTTTTAAAACATTATATTCACCTTTCTAAGCATCTGAAACTTGAAGATAAATATTTACTTTAGAAATATTTAAATAATCTCTCAATGAGGCGTCCACCCTCAAAGGTCACCTTTTTAAAACAACTTTAAGTCATTAATACTAAACCAAGGGAGCCAATAAGAAATTATAACATTAATGACTTAGAATAAATGATTTTACCCAAAATGAGCCTCAAAATGCTGAAAGCCAAATATGCCCAAATTGCAATGCCCAAAATGGAAACTGAGTTGATTGTTGATGCAACTGTCCAAGATGGCCCTGCCAGAAATAAAATTTACTAAAAATAGTAAATTCAGAAAAGTTGTTTGATGACTATGCATACTATATCACTGTGAAGCTCTCTGAAAACCCAGAAAGAATCCACCATCCTCATTCATGCAAACCTTCTTCAAAACTCCTATAAAATAGGAAACCCTAATTTCACCTCTGACGAACCTACGGGCTTCCGGGAATAGGCTATTAGACACTGAAGAGCGTATGGCTAAAAATGGGGACATTACAATTTAATTGCTTGCAAATGATCACTAAGATGTCTAAGCAAAGTACTATGATGCAAATGCAATTTCTCTTGTATTTTTGAAGCATATAGATGACTGAAACTACTTGCAAAATGCAGCTACAGCAACTAGTAATTATGACATACACTTTGGATGCAACCTAAGATGGCATATGTGCAACAATAGCCAAGTGGCATTAACACAAACACTAGGTATGCAATCCTATAATAATATTTATGCCAACATAAGAACCTACAACCAAAAGACAATTTGTCAAACATTTGGCATGAAAACTAATATGTTGCTCATGAACAATATAGACATGACATTACATCAAATATTTGGCATGCAACTTATCACTCCTTATTGATGTGCCAACTCTCTAATACAATGATAATGTAGATAGCCAATGCTCTTGGCTTTACAACAATGCACTTCAAAGTCTGAGTACAATGGCAGCAAATAAACTTATTCTAAATGTTGATATGAGTATGCAAATAGCATTAAGAACCTGGTTGGGAGAAGCGCCTATGTTGAGGAAGATGTGGCAGCCAATAAACAATCCAAAATGAGCTTTCCTCAATCCAAATCAAACCCTTACATCAGCCGCCCCTGTTCTGGACCAGATTGCCAAAATAAAATGATTGCAGCCCTTTCACGCCTCCTTCAAGCCCCAAGCATCATTGCCTAGCATCAAGGAATGGAGCGCTCAAGTACCCATGTGAAATCGACCCCTTAGTAGCTTGCCATGAACAAAATCATGGGTCTCCCAATTGCTGCAATATGACTGTAATTTGACAACAGCAATGTCCCCTATCAATCTTCAATGATGCAAATCGTCCTAATCAGCAATACCAAAACTTCAAGTATCCTCAATCGATTCTCTTAATAAGCTTCAACAAGCTGATAAGAAAAAGTTTTCTCCAATTTGGCCAAAGGCCACAAAATTGCAATGAAGCACAAATTGAACTTCTGAAGTGAAGCCCACTCAATTAGCAATAATTCAGCTGATATTCCACAACCTCAAAATTGCATAACCAATGAGATTTTTCGTTCCCAATGGTTGGAAATGGCAGAAACCCTAACTGACTCCTTCACCAACAATCTTCAACAAACAAATATCAATACTTAGATGTCCAAAAATGAGCCCTTAAGATCCTTTTATACTTTTCCTAGGAGAGCTCACACACTGTCCTTGTCAATGTGGGATAAAAGTTATATTTTACTTTTTTAGTGACTTTATGATATAATATTTTATTTAAGTCACTTTATTAAATTAATTATATATAAGGTCACCTTATAATATTTATTTATTTAATAACCTTACAAATAATTAGTTTAATACCACTTTAATTTAATTAAAATAATCAATTAGTCATCCATATGAAATATTATTATTTTGGACAACTTAATCAATTGATTTAATTAAATTACTCTGCCTCCAAATTAAATTACTCTGCCTCCAAATCGGGGACATTACAATGAATGCAAACATTTGTAATGAAATCTAGGTTTGTCTTAGCTAATTTTTAAATATTGCAATCTTAAAGTTATTTTCCCTAAATATTTATTCAAGAACATTACATAGGCTCTTTGAGGGAATATAGTATTATTATTTTTTTCCCCTTTCTCCCCAAAACAATTTTAGAAGTGTCTAGAAAGGCCTTTTAATTAATCCATCACTTTTGGCCCCTTTTCCTAATGACACTTTATCTGGTCCACTTTTAACATTGCATTGGACCTTTCATTTACAAATAATAATAAGTTGCCCTTTTTAACAATGTTATAAAATAAAATCATTAGGACAACTTAAGATATTATTTTAATCATTTCCTTAGCTTTATTTGAAAAGAAGACATGACAAAGGGTGTGACAAAGCCAATTGAAGGATTCAATAGATCTTTTGAGTATTGTATGTGTTGATACAAGGAGAACTCAATTGTAGTAGATTGTAAGCTTGACGGTGAATAATTAGAACAACTACTAATCATATCCCCTCCTTGTATTTGTGTTGTTGATAATAAAAATTAGTTGGTTTTTCCCTCTAAAGGGGTTTTCCAAGATTAAAATTCTCTAGGTTGTGTGTTTTTTTGCAAATTTTCTTATGTTTCCCTATTTCTAACACAACATTCTTGTCTTATCAAATTTTATTTGTAACTAAGCAAGTAGAACAATAGTTATACTAGTAGTTTTCATTAATTCTACAACTTGTTTGATGAAATTACAAATCAAGATTTGGTGAAGAGGATTTTTTTTTCAATGGAAAGGAGTATTGTTGGAATTGATTGTCATTGATGTCAAAAGAGTATGAGAGATTGTTAGAATATTGTCATTGATGTCAAAGGTGAGAAGAGCACTCTGTCAATAGAAGAAATTGCATGATGGACAAAGGCCAAAGGCCACTAATCAATGTTCGAAGACCAAGTAAAATCAGATTGAAAAGAGTGGATAAAAGGTGAAGTGTGTGAGTGGAGCAACAAAAGATATATCAATAATGAAATGAATCATATATCAATGATGAAGTAAATCGAATTCAATAAAGGAATAAGGGAATGAGTAGAAGATGTATTATGAAGTGCTTCTTACATGATAAAGAAATTAATTAATTAAATAAAGATTAGTTTTAACCAAAAGTCAGAAGGGTACGGTGAAGGGTTGTGTCTCATGATGAGACAAAATATATGAGAGACGTCATTCCATGAGATCTTATGTGTGGGTAAGTTTTATCATTCAAGAGTGAGCAAGGAATAAAAAAAGGGAGGAAGGTTTTATCATTCAAAGAAGAAGTGTATGGAATTAGAATATCTAGTGTGAAGTAAATAAGAGGAATAAAAAAGAATGAAGTGAATGAATATTATTAATTGAAGATCTGATTAAGAATAGTCAAGAGACATGTTGAAGAGCTATGACCATTGAAGAATAAGAAAATAATAGATCATTCAAAGGTGGCCATTAAGGAGAAAGACAAGGTAATAAAAGGCAGCAATTAGTCTTAACAAAAAGACATCCTTGTAAAGAGTTATCTCTTTTCAAAGAGATGCAACTTTTCATTGAGATGTAAAGATATAAATAGATGTGTGTGGAATAGAGAGGAAGATCTATTAGTCAATAGAGAAGTAAGTGGAGGATAAAAATATATATTATTGTAGATATGTGTTAAAAGGCACCAATTAGTCTTAACAAACAGACATATCCATTTAAACAATTAGCTCTTTTCAAAAAGATGCAACTCTTCATTGAGATGTAAAGATATAAATAGATGTGTGTGGAATAGAAAGAAAGATTTATTAGTCAAGAGAGGTGTGTGTGGAGGATAAAAATATATATTATTGTGGATATATGTGAAAAGGCAGCAATTATTATTTAAGAGTCATGACTATTTGAAGGCTCATACAAGCAGATTTGTATGAAGAAGAAGCAGATTTAAGAGGAGACACAAAGATATATCATTCAAGAACTAGAAGATCTAAGAAGAAGAATATATGCAGATTTGTGTATGAATATTTAAGAAAGAGAATATATGCAGATTTGTGTGTGACGATTTTGGGGAGGAGAATATAAAAGGAGATCATTAAAGGCTATTTATAAAGAAGATTTATTGAATTCTCAAAAAGACAAGATTCTATTGAAGAAATCGGTGCCTCATGTTGGAAAGGTTGGTGCCCCATATTGACAAGGTCAGTGCCTCATATCAAAGAGATTGGTGTCTCTTGCTGAGTTGGTGTTCAGTTGTGGGGCTTGGTGTCTCCAGTGGGTTGGTGCTCACAAATTGTATAAGAGGGGATTGGTGTCTCCTATAGGTTGGTGCCTTCAAAGATTGTAAAAGAGATTTATATAAAAAACAATATTTTGTCGTGGTTTTCTCCCATAAGTGTTTCCACATAAATCGTGTGTTCTTCTTGTGTTGCATAATTGTTAGATCTTATGTGAATGATATTGTGCAATTGACATTATTGTGGTTGTTAGTTTGAAAAGAAAAAGAATTGTCTTATACTAATTCATCCGCCACCCCACCCCCCCTTCCTCTTAGTATAAGTGTGTGCTCATCAAGTATTAGGAGGGGTATGAAAAATAGAACACATAGAGGTAGAAATGTAACTTATAAGTATTCTTTAATATCCTATGACCAAACATGGTATGACATAGGTTTACTAAGTGAATTGATTCATGTGTGAAGCAGTCCTAAGAAAATAAATTGCATAATATTCATTGGATAGGCTCTTCAATATTAAGAGGAGAAAGACAAAACCTTAAAATTGCATCCAAGAGCCAAACCTCCAATAGAAGATTATTAGAGGAGAACAAAGTGATATTAAGATAGGAGAAGAAAATTAGCTGCATAACTCAATCTTAGAAGAAAAACAATTAGTATAGATGCCTTCATATAATAGAGAAACATTGCCTAAATTAACTGAGTCAAAGAGTTTTTTACCTTGTGCTTCTTTTGAATTCTTCCAAAAAAATACCAAATGTATTCCACATTTTCAAGCAATTGTTCTTCATTTAAAACACTTCCCATGTATAATTATCTTGAAAGAAATGAAACTTTTTTTAAGAGGGTTCTCACAAGAGGCATTAAATGTGACATCTAGCATCACATCTTTAGTGCTGGAGATACAGTTATGAATATCAAGGACCTAATGACACATCTCCCAATAATCTAATCCAGTTTTAGCATTGAATCTTTCACGGTTGTAATCAATTTCAACCACAGGAAGCCAAGGATAACACCCAATGTATCAGTTATGCCATTCCCCCTTGCAGATTCAGCATCCTCATATCATACGTGAATATGGTATTATGCTTATTCGTTATGCCCTAGGTCCAGCTTACATACATATCCGATTTGGTTACAACCTTAAGTATGTCTAGGAGGCATAACTGATAGGATAGACACAAAATCTAAGCCATTTCCTACAAGAATTTTAAATAAAAGTCACAATAATCATAATTTAAACGACAAACCAAAGTGCAGAAAAAGAAAAACTGAAATATACCAAGCCAATTTTTTTTTTATTTTTCAATGAACAATTACAAAGTAACCAAGCACCCGTTAAAGTTAGCTTAAACCAAATGTTGCATAAAGAACTTTAACCAAGGATGCGCCCTAAAACCACTTAAGGAAGAGGGGCGGGCATATGGTCAGAGGATCCCTAGGATCTACAATTGCTAAAAGTAAAACTCAACACCAAGCATGTGCTTTCAATCCCAGGGTGGGAATGGAGCTACCATATGGCGGAGAAATGCTGAAGAGTAACTCTAACCAAGAATGTGCCCAAGTGGACGATCATATGGTCAGAGGATCCCTACCAACTACAATTGCTGAAAATAAACTCAACGCCAAGCATGTGCTTTTAATCCCCAGGAGGGAATGGAGCTACCATATGGCGGAGGTACTTTAAACTACAATGCAATTAAATGTAAATAGGCGGTAGGCCAGCCTCTTCCACAAACGTGGGAATACAATGAAATAGGCAGGATAATTAAAATAGTTGAACAATACTACTGAACAACTTTACAATGAGAATAATCCTGCAAGTAACACTGTATTAGAATTCTCCAAATGTTGCAAATGATATCAAATGTTTCTCTAACTCCAAGAGACTCTCAACCATGAAAAACAAGCCCCAAAACTCCAACTATTGAAAACCGATATGACAAACCAGCAAGCTGAAACTACAAACCAGCAACTCATAAACTCACAAAAATGCTCATAACTCTCTCATAACTACTCCGGATGACATGAGACCAAGTGCAATGGACTCGTAAGAAGATGGCGATCAATTTATGACAGAGAAACAGCTGCAAAACCCACTCAATGAATTATCTAAACATTTGCCGGCATGACGAGGAAGAACAGCCTCAAGAGGGGCGACTTCTACAAAATAAAACCCAATTCTGCATAATAAAATCTGAAAATTGACACAAAGGGGCGCCCAACATAGACAAAAGGAAGTATGCAATACCTAGAATGAATATCTTTTGATTTTCTGATTTATAAATGAAACTACAGATTCAGCCTTGTTATCAGCAACTCCAGAAAATGACATAAAATGCAATAAACTGAACTACAATGCAAAACACGAGCTACACAAACCTCACTACAAAACTCTCAAAAACAACTAAATCTCCACTAGATGCTATCTCTCAAGCATGAAGTCGAGCCAAGGCTAGGAGGCATTCATTCCTCGAAGCAGTCCAGCAACCATTTCGGCAGCATAACAATATTGTAAAACATTCGATCCTGAAAGAGAGAGCAAAGCCTCTTATTTATAACTTTCTCCAACCTCAAATTCAAATTCCTTTTCCCTCCAATTAGGTCGCCCCCATGAGATTCACATTCAAATTCACTTTGACATTTGCCTTTCATTTCAAACTTCATTCTCCATAACTTGGCGTCCAAACATAAGGAGGATGAAACTTTATTTAAAATGTCAGTAAAGTATATTTTGGCGTCCAAAATAATAATAAAGTGAAACACTTTATTAAAGTGAAATATAAATATAATTGACCACTTATTTCTCCAAGGCGTCCAAACATGCCTTTTAAATATTTCACTTAAAATAATATTTTCATCAAATATCAAATTTGCCGAAATAATCACCTCAAATGCTGGAGACCAACTGACTATACTGCCCTGCCCGAAATAGCCATAATACCAAGTTGTTGAAACACTGCCAAAAATAGCACCAAGGGTGTTGGAGACCAAACTGCTCCAATTGACCTACCAAATATAACCACTGAACTGAACTACAGAAACCCTGCTAAAAATAGTACGGCTAAAAATAGAACTTACTAAAAATAGCATACTGCTAAAAATAGTAAGTTGTTCCAAACTCATTTTAACCACAATCCAAGCAGCCGTCATACTTACTAAAAATAGTAAGTCCAAAAAAGTTCTCGGATTCAGTTGCATGTCATGCTGTCGCGAAGCTCTCTGAAAACCCAGAAGGAATCCAAAATCCGAACTATAAAACTCCAACATGTAGCCGTTGTAACTTACTAAAAATAGTAAGTTCGGAAAAGTTCTCTGATTCAGTTGCATGTCATACTACTGTGAAGCTCTCTGAAAACCTAGAAGGAATCCAGAATCCGAACTGTAAAACTCCAACATGCAGATCCCTAAATCCTCAAGGAAAACCTCCAAGTAGCTGGAAACCCTAATTCTGCCTCTGACTAGCCTACGAGCATCCAAGAATAGGCTAACAGTCACTAGAAGATGTAGTGATAAAAATGGGGACATTACAAAAACCATGTCTCACTATATATGGTAGAAACCGTCATTTTTGCACATAGCATTCATCTTTTCTATGCATTTTTTAGGGGTTTATTTTAATGTTCTGTGTTCTATGGTTTTTTCTTTGAATCAATGACTTATGTATTGTTTTAGATGACATATGACTGCTTATCCTGTGATCTATTCACAATACTCTAAAGTTTTGTTGTGTACAAATCAAATATAATACCCGCATTGGTAATTATCTGTATCCAGGCAACTTAACTCTCAATATGCCCACACAAATCCATTGAAAAATGAATTATACTACACATAGAAGGCATGGCCTGAGTGAGCCTGATTGTGAAGACAGGTTGTGTATTGCATAGAGGAGGCCCACGTTCAAATCTGGGAGGAGGGAGCAAGTTAGGAAAGTTTAGTGCATGTACCACCTCATTAAACAAAATTTTAAGGTAAATGTAAAAAAACAATCCCCTTGTGGGCTTCCACAAGATGCATCATATACACCAAATTGGTGTCATGATTGGCAATGACCCAAAACATGTTAGAGCTCTTTCAATAAGGAAAAATGCAATTCACTGAGAGATTTCTATATTGCATTTGATATGAATCTCATGCTCACTATATTCAATCCACCTTTTTTCTTTTGTTGTGTAAATTTTATATGCAAGGCAATTTTCTGCTAAACAAAATTTCACAAAGGGTCATATGATGAAGCCAAAATGAGGCATTCTGATGAATTTGAGTAAGAAAAAGGGCAGTTGTCAGTGTCAGAAAATTGGATAGTGACTTGTATCAGTATGATGTCAAAACCTTAATTCATCTTATTAAAATGTTGAAATCACTCTATTACTATCGTTATTAAGTGCCAGTTAAGAGAGAGAGAGAGAGAGAGAGAGAGAGCAAAATAATGGATCTGTGGATCTGTCATATGCATACCGTATTTATCACAATGATCTGCCAAAAGCAATCCCACATTGAATATCAATTTTCCAAGATCCTTGAATGCTGCAGTTATGGAGTAGATGCAACCATGAAATAAAAAATAAGTATTCCAACTACGATCTCCCTATTTAAAAGGAAGTTTTCATAAAGAAACCAATATTCATGGTTTAACTCAAAATAAGAATTCAAAGGCCTCAATTGTCAATTGAAGACACGACCTTTCCTTAAACATAGTATGGAAATCAATCAACAATTACATCTTATGAAGTTGAGGAACCCAATAGAAATGATACCCAAAAGATGACAACAAAAAAGGTGTACTTACCAAGTTCAAGCTCAGGCAATGTGCTCTTGGGCCATACATTTTCTCGGCAATATGATGGATACCTACATCATAAAACAAACAGTAGAGTTCAATCACATGAAGCAAGCATAAACAGCTTATAAACATGCAGAACTATTCATAAGATTGCAGCTATATATCATAGAAAACTTGCTTCAAAAGGTCAATCAATACATCATATATGTTATTAACAAGACATTCTTTATACAAAGATGGCAATTGGCCAGCTACATAAGTAAGTTTAATTGAGATGACTGACCAAAGAACAAGATGCAGTCAAATTCAAAAATGAAAAGAGAAAACGCTTGACTCAACCGCTACACCTGCATTTTGAAAAAACCAAGGTTACATGAGGATGCCCTGCCATCTCCCACCTCCTCCCCCAAAACATTTCCCCACATCCACCTTCCTCCTGTTGTTTTCAGTACAATTGGTGAATTGGAACATCCCCCTGCTAGTAAGAAATTCAGGGACATGTTCCAAGTGTGCTCTACACCCTAGAGACAATTGAGATCACCTATAGCATCCCCCGACTGTCCTAAGGGATGTCCTCACAATTATTGTCATCTTTTCAATAAAAAAAATTCAATTAAAAAAACAACCTGCTACTAATTGATAGATTTTGCATTATTTAAGATTTGCAATCTAAAGGAGAATACATGAATAGGGCAACAATTACATAGGATATGGACCTCCACTATAGCTGGGTAACAATTATTGGCCCTTTGATTTTCCTACTTCAATGTTCTTCCTAAAACTGAGCTTTCAGTTTATCTCTAGTAATACTTATGCACATTTGTGGGGCTTCTTCAAGTAAAAATGTTTGTCTGTCCCTCTGATGGGAATATATGTGCATTTGTACCAGAAGGGCCATTTTTTCATTATATATTTCAAATTTGTAATGAAAGCAATGAAATTTGTATTGCTGCTATACTTCAATCAATGAACATTGAATCTCAAATTTGATGCATTATGTGAATGACAAAACTTGACGTCATATAAAGTAAAACTTGAAAAAAATAAAATATATATAATGTCATCACCACAAATGGCCTCCAGAACCGTTGTCCCCACCCTAGAAATGCCATGGAAGATAGAAAGAAACCAAGGAACAATAGTTTTTATTACTAAATGTAAGCAGATTTAATGTAATATAACGGATGAAATTAAGCAGCATAAGAATAATGTCAACAATGATGATGTTTGGAACTTGAGTCAAACATGGGTAGTCAAAACCAATCATTTGAAGCCTTAATAACAATAGGGTAGGCCATAGCAATGACAAGATCAATTACTAACAGAAAATGACCAACATGGCATCCTATATAAGGATAGCATAATTGAAATTGGTACATATGTAAAATAGAATAAAAAATTGAAATCCCTAAATAGGGGTCTAGAAGTTGGAAGAAAAATGATGGAGAGAAAAGAGGATAAAATGAAGTTAAGTCTAGATATACATATCAAAATATAATAGTTTTCTATTCTAACAAGCTTCATATAAAAATTGGGATATAAGTGGCAATATTAGATGCCACATTTTATTCCTAAAAAACCTTCTCTACAACTTCTTCACAATATGAAACACAATAGAATTTGAACAGCATTACATACAAAGAATGACAAATTACCAACTATGGTCTGTCATGAACATTATCATCAATCACAATATACAAGAGCATAGAACTTGTAAAATATAGATGTGCCATTATATCCCTATATGATGTACATGGTCACTAATAAAACCCGAATGACATAATATAATGTAAAAATAGACACAAGGGGGTAACCCCAACCTACCTTCAACAGCTCATAAAAATAGTAGGGATGAGTAGTAAGTGCAATGGACTGACCCCGATCATCCCATCAACTAACACCTACACCCCTGCCCCCAATAGAAAATAAGAAAATGCATAAAAGAAAAACAAATGTATATCATAACAAAGGACTAAAGACTTTTTTCTGACCATGTTTTCTCTTTATTACGGCATAAACAATGTCTATGAAAACACATGCTACATCTACTCCTGAGCCTAATCTTAGCATCATCCATGATGACTCTATAGTTGTCAAGATAGAAATAACTAAATAAATGTGTTAATGTGTAATTAGTCCCCAACCGTTGGTTGGTTGTACTTGGTAGTTTGTCATGTCCCCTTTTTTGGTTCCCTTGTAGTGCAGTTGGCATTGACCTTGTGGATGTGTGTCAACGTGATCAGGGGAGTTATTTGATTATTCCAATGAGCTCAAGAGGTCTGGAAGACTCATATACCACATTTCAAGGTGATTTCCGCCTTCTGGTGTGCTCTCCAAGATTCTTCGAGAGGGCGTCTATTTATAGTAACTCGCTTGGTTGGCCCACTTTATCATTATTCTTCACGAGGATCAGTCTAGTGCAATCAGTTTTCGATTCCAATGCATTCCGACAGTTTCCGTAAAATGGGTGTATTAATGGCTTTATTTTAACTATTTTACTAAGGTCGCCAAAAAATAATTAAAATATTTAAAAAACACCTTAATGTTATAGCTCGTCTAAACCAGGATGAAATGTTTTAAATCTTGGATGTAAAAAACAAGGACCTTGCGCGTCATAATATTATTATTCAAAAAAGGTTTTTTGGAGCCAAAAAGGAGTTATTTTTATTAAAAGTGAGTTTCTAAATATAACTTCTCGAAAGTTCCATGGAAAAGTATAAAAGGAGTTTTGGTGAACTCATTTGTATATGCTTGAATATTATTTTGGATATGACCTTCGCTGGTTTATGACTGGTGTCCATTGTCTTTTGAGGATGAAAACCCTCGGAAGGTACAGTAACTGCAAGAGTGAAAGATCTCCCAAGGTTGCTTGTTGAAGGCTTCATTTAGAGGTCTTGTCGGCGCTTGTTATCGCAGATTTTCAGAGTTGTTTGTTTGCATATTAGAGGTTTGTTTTAGTGATCTACGCACAGGGAATATATTGCAGATTGGTGTTGTTTGTGAATGCCTATATTGATAGTTGTTGGCAGTACCATTCCTTCAACTAGGTTGTACCACATTGTAGTATTTTGGGAAGGATTTGGATACCATTTGCATTGCTATTTAGCTCTTAGGATTCAAGTGTGTTTATCAGAGGAAAGGGAGGACTTCATTTGCTATTATAAACTAGAGATAATACTCTCCAGCCACCATATTCCATTCATTTCTAGTCGTACCATCCAAGGAGGGAGGCATGGGAATTCTAGAGCACAGCGCCCCATTCTGAGAGTCGGGTATTGTTTAATTTGAGGCACCTTATTGTTTGTTGCTGCAGTATATCATTTGGAAAGTGGTTGAGCATTGTATTGACTCCATTTTGGAGCTATTTGTGGCATCTAACTAGCTCCATTATTTTATATCAGACCTGCAATTTATGAATAGCGAAATGGGTATGTTTCTATTCTGATTTTAATGATTACTCTACATCTGAGTATTTGTCATTATTTTGTTTTAGCAACTGGGTATTTGGTTTATGGTTATTTCTGCTTTATTTATGCATTTTCATACAAGAAAAAACACAAAGGGTTACAACAGCAGTATTCAGAAAATAAAACAAAAAGAATATACAAAAAGCGGGTGGGACATTACATAGTTGCCAACGGTTGGTGTCCTCAACCAACATCAACTAGCTATATGTTGTGTGTTTGCATTTGTAATCGAGGACTGTATACATTTTGGTATTTTGTAATTATTGCCAATCCGATGAATGAAGAATACAAGACATATATTTTGTGTATTGTCTAAGTAATTGATATTTTTTATTATTGTTGTTATATATTTCTGTTTACTCTTTATTAATCGGTCAAGTAGCATTAAGGAGTAAACATTTGGCGTCATTGCTGATATGAACCCTGGTGATACACAACACAAAGACAAGAATCATGACGATGTAATGGGACAGCCAGCCAAAGAACCTATGCAAGCAAACAAAGAAAAGGAAGATGCGTTAACAAAAGACTTGATAAACCTGTGGGACATTTCGCTAAAGGAACACATACAGAGGGAAGCTCTCAAGAGAGAGGTCCCTCAGGCCGCCATATGGGACAATCTGACTGTCAACCCAAAGGTCGCTCGTCTTCTTGACAAACTATCAAGACTAATTGCGCATCACTACATCATCCAACAAGATCTTTGGGCTGAGAAAGATAAGGAACAACGAAAGCAATAGATATTGCAACAGTACGAAGATCAAAACAAAAGGAAAGAAGAAGACAGTGACACCGACCGACAACATACGTCAAAGAATTAATGCCCTTAACCTTAAATAAAACCAGGAAATTAATACAAAGTGGTCAAGAATCAATCAACCAAAAAATAAGATCCTTGAGAATAAAAGAGCAAAGAGAACGACGACAACGATTGAGGGGTGAAGTTGAAGAAGGCGAAGGGTTTTTGAGGGAAAGCCCGAGCCCACCCAAGAGTAGAAGCCGAAGTGTAAGTAGAAGTCGTAGTCGGGAGAGAAAGAAAACCATTAGGACAAGAGAACATACAAAGGGAGAGTGGGTAGAGATAATCCGACACCTACCACTTCCCGACGAAACATACACTGTTCTCACCAACCAAGCCAGAGAACTATCTGTACCATCAGCATCAGACGAAGAGGAAAGTGAAGAGAACACCGTCAAAGAACCATACAAACCGTCACCAGCAAACGAAGAAGCATCGTCAAGTGATAAAGAAGGATCACCGTCGAGCAAAGGGGAAGGCAAGGAGGGAACCATGTAATGTTCCCCTTTTGGCAGTAACCTTGTCAGTGGCTCATCAGCCTATTCCGGAATCCTATAGGCTCGTTGAGGTGAATCAAAGGATTCCAATTTTGGAGGTTTTGTGATCTTTCCTCATTATTTACTATTTATAGTAAATACTATTTTTGGCAGTTAGCAGTTGTCAGCCTTCAGTTCAACACGTCATTGGTAGCAGTATTCAGAACTTAGCCTTGGCCTTTTGAAAATATTAATTTAATGGATTTCTTCATTAATTGAGCAAATGGTTCTAATTCGTAGTTACCCCTTGGCCTAAGGAATTAACTTCAAGTTGTTTTAAAAGGGGGGCTTTAAGGGTGGCACCACATGAAGAATTTAAAAGGTTTTTATATTAATTCTTCATTATCTCAAGTGGGGCGTATTTTTTAAGAGTTATATTTCTTTTTTGGAAATTGAAAAGGTGATGGCTTTTGGCGTACCTTCTTGGAGGATTTGAACAGTCTCCTCTCTTCCTTTAAAATTGAGGCTTGGCTCCAGCATTTGATCATCCATTATTTTGCTAAACTTATGCTGTCGAAATGATTTATCATTTTATGCTTCGAGGAATGCTGACCTCCTAGTTCCTTCTTCAATTTCGTGTTTGCAAGATAACACCTAATTGAATTATTGTTGCTTCTCATCCAAACTAGCAGATTGAGTTTCAAGGTGAAATTTTGATGTATTTTCCAATTTTACGGTTGCTGTTTGCATAGAGCTAAATGTTGTTTTTGTTCATGCCTGAATGTACGAATTTTATATTGTTCTAGGCATTTGATATTATTAATCCTAAGGTCTAGGCGACCAACTCCTTCAAGTGGCAGATTTTAATTTGAAGTGGTTATTTTTATAATAAGAAATCGCCCCTCTCAAGGGTCATACCTGTTGACGTGCTTTTTATGACAACGCCAGCACAGAATAAAATGTCCAACGGTCACTCTATTCTCTCTTGATCAAAGTATTCCGCATGCTAAGATTGCGTGAAAGTTCATGCGTTCAACTCCAAGGTTCCTTTTATCGCGAATAGACTCAGTTGGTTGATGTGTATATGCTGGTTATTTCAAGGGGACTTACGTAGTTGTTCAATCATAGTGAAACAATGAATGATTTTGACGATATTGCTCTGATGTTCGAATCGATCGGGAAATACTGAATTAAAGGGAAAGGGATAGGAATCCTACAATCTATTTCTAAGGATGGAAGGCAAAACTAGCTTTAACAATCTCCAAACCAAACTTTGTATCGTCTCCTCTTCGGACAACTCTGACAAAGCTGATGCAATCTTCAAAGGATAGGTAGATATTCAGATCGAGATTCAACATGCACACCCCTTCACCACGAAGCAAGTGGACACACAAATCGCAACCGAAGTTAAGTGCTGAAATTCCAGTTGACCACGCAGGGCAGACTTACCGTCAGCAAGCCTGCTAGTGGTATGGATATAGGGAGATATGCTCAAACCAATGTTGCATTCCACAATTAACGCTACTTGCATGGAAACAAAATCTATTCTACTTTACTCTATTCGAATTGGAAAGAAGAAAAGACCTCGTCAACTACCCACAACACAAAATGAAGTCACCAATCAATGAAGTCTTTATATCATGAGAGTCTTACACAACAATCTTTTGCAAAAACTTTCAAAGGGAAAGTCTTTCTTTCCTTTCCAACTAAGCTAACTCCTAGCTCTACTTTATCAATCTCTATCTCAGTCTAGTTCTGATCTATCTCTAATTCTAATTCTATCTAATATATTACAAATGAGGGGGGATACCCCTTTTATAATAAACCCAGTCCAGTGGACGGTTCAGATCTGATTACAATAAAGGGCTCAGATTGAGCCACCCATGCCCTAATTAGGGTTTATGCCCTAAAAACCGCCACTGAGAGGAGTGGGGCAATGAATGTGCAGAATATTCTCCACTCCTCTGCAGGCCCACTAACTGCAATCAATGCACATCGTCCTCCTGTAGCAGATCGTCATCCAGAAGAGCGTTTCCTTTCTCCTTCTCGCTGGCTGCAAATCTGGTGAACCTGGCTAATACTTCCTCAACTTCCTAATCGGAGATAGGAGGAATATGATCCAACTGAAACTCTAAAACCGCAACTGTTTGCCCATGCCGGGCACATGATTTCTTCCAGGCAACAAGGGCATCCTAGGTGTTCTGTATGATACTAGAGAATGTGGCAGTGTTCTCGAAATCATCCTGAGTGAAGGTTTTTACCTCAGAGAAGAATGGCGTCAATCTTCCCTTTAGTCCATCTGCAGTTATCTCTTCGGAAGTCAACCTCCTGGCAAAGATTGCCTCCAACGTGTTGAGGACTCCATCTAAGATGTTCGTCATGGCCTTTGTGACCCTGACAGAATCTGCTTGTGATGCATCATAGAATCCCCGGCCTGTGACTACTGAAGAATACCATCTGGCGAAGTCGTATCTATCTCCCTGCTGGATAACACCTCCCTCAACCAAAGTGTGTTGAGGTATGCTCATCAAAGCTCCTAGACGGAGAACAACTCTCGTCTGATAGATGTGAGCCTCACCCCAAGCATGGTTAACTACCTCCACTCTAGCCATAATATCGGAAGCTTGCCCATAGGCATGTGCAAGATCTTCCATAAACTTTCTTGTCTCTGTACGCACACTAGCAACCCACGTGTCTTCCTGCTGTGCCATTCTCCTTAAATCTTCTAATCCACTGATTGACTCCCTGGAAAACTCAGCTAGGAGCTCGATTGCAGGATTTTCTTGCCCACAAGGACGGGACAAGTGTTGCACGTAGCCAATCAGTGTCCGATGCTCTACCTTCAACCTTTTGTACTTGCCCTCAACATGGGACAATCTGTCCTTGAGTGCCCGATAGGAATTATCGCACTCCTCTACCACCTGTGCCCCAGTAGGGCGGCCTAGTTCCATGGTTGTCACAATATAGTTCTCAGGAACAGCCTCGTCTCTATCACATTCCTCCCGTGGAATTGCCATATGCAAGGTTCGGGATCCATCCTCATCTGTGGATATTCTGCAAAACTTCCTAGCCTTCTTCTTCGTGGGAGGTGCATTGATCCTTTGCAGCAATTCCTCCATCTCGACTGCAGGATCAGTCTCATCCACAGGATCACGCCTCATCCTATCCCTCAGCCAGTCTGGCACCTCCTGTCGTGTGTCTGCTATGATGAAAGGCTGCTCTACCTCGGCCTCTACTTCATGGCCCTCGTTCCGACGAGGCTCGTCATCATCTATGGGCTCAGTGTCTCTTGAGCTCTGGGCATCTCGATCGGAAGCAGCATCATCCTCGACAGCTACCTCAATCTCATGCTGAAACTGAGTATCTGTGGCAGTGCCTTCATCGGTCTCCTGCCGGTTCTCCTCTTGATTATCCTCTCGGGGCACGTTGATGCTCTAGCCCATGGACTCCCTACGAAGTGGCTGGCTCTCTATTTGTACTGCCTGTTCTGCCTGTTCTTCCTGCAACCTCTCCCTTTGGTCAGCAAATAGGGACACTTCTTGTATGCTCGGAGAATGTGTTCGAACCGGCATGTGCAAGGATTCCTCAACTATCACAGGCTCCGGTCGAGCTGGCTCTTTTCCCCTAGGCTCTAGAGTTGGATTACTCCGTCTCCTCGGATCAGTCGATGGTAACCTGCTATCTCCCATCAAATTGTAGGTAAGGGGAATTGACCTTCCCTTTAGTCGGCTGACATGTCTCTCTATCCAACTCCGTGTAAATGTCAGGACTGGGATACAAAGTGTATCCAAGTCGGTGATCTCTGGTTCTGACCAATCTGGGAGTGGCAAAGGCGTGTTTCTTACTGTGTCGTAATCAACCTGTACAACGTTTATGTCCTCCTCAATCTAATCTGGTACAGGAATAATCTCGCACTCTCTGATCATTGCCAATGGTATCCGGGAAAACATCCTCTTTCTAACTTCGACCTCATCCACTGCACTTGCCCAAAAGTCTTCTATTTGTGCCTTGTGCCTAAACTCCTCTATCAATACCCACCTGATATTTCTATGAGGATCGTAGTAGTGTCTGCTGGAATGGTAAGAAAGCTGAAAGAACTGGAGCTCTGCCTCTACCTCCCTTGCTGCCTGCAGTGATGGGCATACTTCGTCTGAATTTCCCATAGCAATCGGGAACCCAAGTCCGCCCTTCTTCTTCTTCTTTTGAATCTTATCGTAGGCAATCAGTTGCCTAGAAACTTCCAACATCACTACCCTGTTCGTGGGATATCGGGGCAACCTGTATGGGTAGGAAGAGAATCCCTGCAGCCTTATGTAAGTGAATTTTGGGAATTGGATAAACCAACATCCAAATTTTTCAATCATTTCTTGCGCCTCCCTCGATATTCTGTGATGGGTCCTTTGCTGCAAGGTCCTTGTGATGTGCATAGTAAAGGCATCGTTGACTCTTTTGTAATTAGTGGTGCTTGTCAAATGCAACTGCGGACAAGCCTCGTATATTTTGAATTGCTGAGAACCGCAACCAATCGGTTCTTTGTAAGAGATCCCCCTGTATCTTGTCATGCGAGCCAGCATATAGACGAGGTAAGAGCCCATATAAAATGTTTTAGTCCTCCTCACATTGCGAAGCTGCTCATGTAGACCATCACTGATTAACAGTGCCCAATCCATGAAATCCCTGCCCTCCAGTACCAAGTTGACAAAGTAAAACATCCAAGGTTCGAAGACGAACGCTTGGGGACACCCTCCAACTCTACTCAACATCATAATCAGGTCGCCAAACTCTTGCTTCAAGTCTTCGGAAATTATCTGTTTGGGCAACTTCTTACGAGTTGGTTTGGGCTTGATCATCCACCTAGTGTTTATCACATCAGCACACCGGTCCGTTGTAGATGAATACATTCTGTCAACCCTGTCCTTCGTTTTGTAAATCATTTTCTCGTGGGTGAGGATCCCGAATGCCTCTCCGATTGCTTGTGGTGTCAGGTTAGCCAGCACCTTGCCATCTGGCGCAACGATCGTCCTCTTCTCTGAATCGTAGTGGTGAGAGCATTCCATAATGAGCTCCAGGCACCGGATGGCTGGTGGAAAATTTGCAGCTGCATATAATCCACTTCTGACAATGCTATGTGACGTCACTGATGGGCGATGGCCTCCAGTCCCCATTATCCTTCTTTTGAACGCCTCCAGGTTAAACGAGCCCAGGTTTGTGTCTGCCAGCCTGCCCAACTTTGATGTGAATTTTGATTCTGGCAGGAAAGACTTGCTTAATTTCTTGATTACTGCCTGTCTGGACTCAGTGTGGACGTTCTTTCCTGCAGCTCTTCTGCTTGACTCGGCCATTCTCAACTGCGCCTGTTTACTTCAAGGTTTTTTTAGGAGTTTCTCTACTTGCAACAACACAATGTCAGATGCTTGGAAATGTTTGCCTGCAGCAATTTAACTTTAACAAATTTGAAACCTCCTCTTTGAAGTTCGCACTTTTCCTTCTAACCTCGCAACTTTCAGCAACTTAAAACTTTCTTCTCAAGTCGCACTTCAGCATTCAGCAACTTCACTTTGATAAATTCGAACCTCCTCAGGAATTGCAGCGACTTAGAAACTCACTTCTCAGCAACTTGAAATCTTGATAAGGTAGGTCACACTTGTTGATGTTAATGCAGCGTCGGTCTTCACTAGTACATGGGCCGACCTTATATTTAAGTTATACAATGTACTTATTTTGGCCGACTTTATTTGTTATTAAATATTTATCAAAAGGCCGACCTATATGAAGAGGCGCCAAGAAGGTATATATACAAAGTCACCTTTTGATGTTAACTCATATTCGAATACACAAAAGAAGTTCGCTATTTTGGCAGAGCAGAATTCGCAGTCATAGAAGAAGCTCATACTTGGATTCGCATACCTAGAAGAAGTTCATACTTGAACAGCAGATCATCATTTTGTAGCAGCAGACCGATTTCAAGGAGAAACATATTCATTTGTATCTTTGCATCTAAGAGAGATGCTATTATTCATTGTATCAAATTCGGCATTGTGTTGGGCCTGAGTTCAAGCAGATTTCTGCTCTTATTCCTTCAATATATAAGAGATATATTTGCTGGGTTTTTCTCCCTCAAGAGGAGGGTTTTCCCAGGGTATCTTGTTGTGTTCATTGTCTTATGTGTTGCATTTCTTTTATTCAATTGATTAAATAATCTGATCTAAGAAACACTAACATGGTATCAGAGCGGGTGTGAAAAAGATCGTGATCAGATTTAGTTCGCAAACACTTATTCTTTTTCAGTCTATCTTCCAAATTTCTCAAGATGGTGAATGGTCTGAAAATCGAGGATAGACTCGAAGGGATCTCGAACTACATATCATGGAGATTCAAGTTCATGCTAACCTTGGAAGAGAATGATTTGGCTGAGTTTGTGAAAACAAAAGTTCCCGAACCTGAGGGGGAAGAAGAGAAGCTGCAATGGAGGAAGAAAGACACTAGGGCAAAGAAAGCATTGGTTGATTCCGTCAAAGATCATATTGTACCAATTATCTTCAAGTTGGATACAGCAAGAGAGATGTTTACAACCTTGGAAGAGATGTACGAAATCAACAACACCAGTCGTGCCCTTGCTCTGAAGCAACAACTTCATCATGTGAAAATGGAGAAAGGAGAATCTGTTATTACATACTTCATGAGGATTTCAGAGATAAAAGATCAGCTCTCCACTATTGGACACATGATTGATGATAAAGAACTGACTATGCTTGCTCTCAATGGTCTTCCGCTTTCATGGGAGGCATTCATCCAAGGAATCAGTGCAAGATCCGAACTTCCTAAGTTTGATCGATTGAGGATTGATTGCATTCAAGAAGAGTCAAGACTAACAGCAAGGGGGATTGGTCAAAGCTCAAAGAATGAAGAATTACAAGTTCTTACCTCTCATTCATCAAACAAAGGAAAAGGACTTAAGAAAGGATTCTTCAAAAGGAATCGAGAAGATGGAAATGATGATGCTCCTACCTTCAAAAGAAAACGAGACATGTCCAAGATTCAATGTTTTCGTTGTGATAAGTATGGTCACTTTGCGAGGGTGTGCCCTCAACGACCTAAGCTTCAAGTTGCCACTGCAGATGTTGAAGAAGTCACTCCACAAAAGGACTCCAGTAATTATCTATTTTATTCAGCCTTGTCTAGCAATGTTTCTACGGACTCTTACACTTGGTTGATTGACAGTGGTGCTTCTAGACACATCACCGGATTCAGAAGTCACCTTTCAAACTTAATGGAAAGCAACTCTAGTGATCAAGTTGTTATTGGAGATGATGCTAGATATTCTGTAAAAGGGTTTGGAAATTCCACTCTTCACTTGGATTCTGGAATTTCTTTGGAATTGAATGATGTACTGTTCGTACCAGGGATAAAGAGGAACCTTGTTTCAATTTCAGCATTAGAAGACAAAGGTTATCAAGTTGCCTTCTCTAAAGGGAAAGTTCTTATATGGGCAAAGAACTCCAGCTTCAAATATGCTCAAGTGATTGGAGTCAGACATGAATGTCTCTACATGCTGTGCACTCGTCCCCTTCAAGCACTTGTGCATAACAGTACCAGCATGTGTGAACTTTGGCATCGAAGATTGGCTCACATTCACTTTCGTGCTCTACCTATCATGGAGAAGATGGTCACCGGTCTTCCGAAATTCGATCAAGAACATGAAGGTACATGCAAGGGATGTGCCCTAGGCAAGAACACAAAAGGTATGTTCCATTCCAGTGAAAGTAGATCTAAATGTATTCTTGATCTCATTCATTCTGATTTATGTGGTCCAATGTCTATTGCATCATCTAGTGGTTTCTTGTATTATATTATTTTCATTGATGATTACTCTAGAAAGACTTGGATTTATTTCTTGAGATCGAAAGAATCAGAAGAAGTATTAGTAAGATTCAGAGAATTCAAAGCGCAGATTGAAAATCTGTCTGGGAAGAAGATCAAAGTATTAAGATCTGATAATGGTGGAGAATACACTTCTGGCACCTTTCGAGACTTTTGTATTGAAGCAGGGATTAAGAGGGAGTTCAGTGTTCCCTATAATCCACAACAAAATGGTATTGCTGAAAGGAAGAATAGGTCTATTGTGGAAGCAGTGAAAGCTATGATCCATGATCAAGACTTACAAATCTCTCTTTGGGCTGAAGCATCAAGAACAGCCGTCTATGTTCAAAACAGGAGTCCCCACAGGATCTTAGAGAATAAAACTCCTGAAGAAGCATTCTCAGGCGTGAAGCCTGAAGTTAGTCATTTGAGGATCTTTGGCTGTCCAGTCTATGTTCATATTCCAAAGGAAAAGAGAACAAAGCTAGAACCTTCTGGGAAGAAAGGAATTCTTGTAGGCTACAGTGAGACATCAAAAGCTTACAGGATCTACATTCCAGGACAGAAGTCTATTGAGATTAGTAGAGACGTCACATTTGAGGAAGATGTTGCTTATAGAAAGTCCAAAGGCACTCCGATGGAGGTCGATGAAGAAGAACCTCCTCAAGATATGGAAGTTGACCATATCCCAGAGAATCTGAAGGAGGATACAGAACCTAAAGAAGATATTGATCCAGCTGAGCCTTTGGATCCTACTGATGGGCCTCTAGACATTGTGATTGGAAAGAAAAGACCTCTTTGGGCTCGCAGGACAATGCAGGAAGCAGAAAGGTTTGTAGCTCCAAGAGGAACCTTCAGAGAAAGCAAGAGACCTCACAAGTTCTCTAGCTATGTTGCCTTGATGAGTCAGATTATTGAGTCAGAGCCTTCAAATGTTGAAGAAGCTTCTAGTCAACAAGTATGGAAAGATGCCATGATTGAGGAGTATCAGTCTATACTTAAGAACGATGTTTGGGATATAGTTCCTAGACCCAAAGACAAATCTGTGGTGTCTTCTAAGTGGCTCTTCAAGATCAAGCATGCAGCTGATGGGAGCATTGAGAAACACAAGGCTAGATTTGTGGCTAGAGGGTTCTCACAAAAAGAGGGAGTTGACTATGAAGAAACTTTTGCTCCTGTGGCTCGTTACACGTCTGTTAGAACCATCATTGCTATTGCCGCATCTAGAGGATGGAAGATTCACCAAATGGATGTAAAGACAGCTTTTCTGAATGGCATAATAGAAGAAGAGGTTTACATTGAGCAACCAGAAGGATTTGAGGTACATGAGAAAGAATCTCATGTCTGCAAGTTGAAGAAGGCCTTGTATGGTCTTAAACAAGCTCCTCGTGCTTGGTATGAAAGAATTGATCAGTACCTTTCAAGTTTGGGTTTCTCAAAGAATGATGCAGATTCTAACCTCTACTTCAAGGTAGTAAATGGTGAAGCATTGATTTTAGTTTTATATGTTGATGACTTGATCATTACTGGTGAAGAACATCTAATACTAAAATGCAAGAAGGAATTAGCTTCAGAGTTTGAGATGAAGAATCTAGGTCTTATGCATTACTTTCTTGGCTTAGAAGTTTGGCAAAAGCCAAATGAGATGATTCTAAGTCAAGGCAAGTATACTGTTGACATTCTCAAAAGGTTTGGTATGCTTGACTGCAAACCTATGTCTACACCCATGGAGTCTAATTTAGATAAGTTGAAAGAAGCTGCAGCTAGTTCAGAACCAGTGGATTCTACGATGTATAGACAGTTGATTGGTTCATTGATGTATCTAGTTAACACTAGACCTGATATCTGCTATGCAGTGAGTGCACTTAGCCAGTTTATGTGTGAACCAAAGCAAATACATCTTGTAGCAGCTAAACATATCCTGAGATATTTATGTGGCACAATTGGATATGGGTTGAGATATTCTTCAAATGTGGATTTGGAGCTGCATGGTTTTACTGATTCTGATTGGGCAGGATGTGTCTCAGATCGGAAGAGTACTTCTGGTTGTTGCTTCAGTTTGGGGACTGCTATGATCTCCTGGTGTAGCAGGAAACAGTCTTCAGTGGCCTTGAGTACAACTGAAGCAGAGTATATTGCAGCTTGTGTGGCAGCTCGTGAGGCAGTGTGGCTTCGTAAGCTCCTTGCAGGATTGTTTGGTCAATCAATGGAGCCTACTATCATACACTGTGATAATCAAAGCTGTGTGAAGCTTTCTGTCAATCCTGTGTTTCATGACAGAACAAAACATGTTGAGATCAAGTACCACTATATTAGAGATATGGTGCAAAGGAAAGCTATACAGTTGAGGTATATCAGCACTGAAGAGCAAACGGCAGACATTCTCACCAAGCCTCTCGCCAGGATGAAGTTTGTATACTTCCGAGAGAAACTTGGTATGGTGGAGAATGCAGCCTTGACTGAGAAAGAGTCTCAGTAATCAGTGATCCTTATTGAGAATGCAACTCTCTGCTGAGTGAGAGTTGAGGTGCAAGCCCTTGTTAATACAATTCTCTGCTGAGAGAGAGTTGAGGTGTAAGTCCTTGATAATGCAATTCTCTGATGAGAGAGAGTTGAGGTGAAAGCCCTTGTTTCCACCCTCTGGGAGAAGCTATGGTGGATGTCATGTGTGTGACTCCATGACAACATCACGTGAGAGAATCCGTGATGAGTTTTTACCATCTATGGGAGTAGCCATAATGGTTAATATCACGTTGAGGTGATATTTTATTTTGTTTTCATTCTAACATAATGTGTCTTGTGCAGATGGAAGTTCATCCCTAGCTGAGAGGGAGTGTTGATGTTAATGCAGCGTCGGTCTTCACTAGTACATGGGCCGACCTTATATTTAAGTTATACAATGTACTTATTTTGGCCGACTTTATTTGTTATTAAATATTTATCAAAAGGCCGACCTATATGAAGAGGCGCCAAGAAGGTATATATACAAAGTCACCTTTTGATGTTAACTCATATTCGAATACACAAAAGAAGTTCGCTATTTTGGCAGAGCAGAATTCGCAGTCATAGAAGAAGCTCATACTTGGATTCGCATACCTAGAAGAAGTTCATACTTGAACAGCAGATCATCATTTTGTAGCAGCAGACCGATTTCAAGGAGAAACATATTCATTTGTATCTTTGCATCTAAGAGAGATGCTATTATTCATTGTATCAAATTCGGCATTGTGTTGGGCCTGAGTTCAAGCAGATTTCTGCTCTTATTCCTTCAATATATAAGAGATATATTTGCTGGGTTTTTCTCCCTCAAGAGGAGGGTTTTCCCAGGGTATCTTGTTGTGTTCATTGTCTTATGTGTTGCATTTCTTTTATTCAATTGATTAAATAATCTGATCTAAGAAACACTAACAACACTTCTCCAGCAAGTTTGTGACTTCAGCAATTCGTACTTCAGTAACCCCAGCTCTTCAGGGATTCGAAATCTTCAACCTCCAGCTCTCTAAAAATTTGAAATCCTCAGCAACTTTCAGCTCTTCTCACAAATTCGTACTTCTCACTTTCAGCTCTTCAGCAACTCGCGAGAGAAAAATGAAGAGGACTTCAAAACTTATAGCTTGGGCGAATTCCTACAGAGGCTAAACTTAGCAAATATTTTGAATTCATTTTCCCTCTCTTTTCCAGTCGCAACACTTGTCGTCTGAAGCACCGGAATCTCAAACTTCTAGAATTATGAATTCATCACCTCTGCACAGGCCTGTCTCGTTGCGTTTGATTTCTCAAAATATTAAATCGTTTACTTCTTCGAGCAATTTCGAAAAGTTTGGCTAAGGCATTCTGGGAAAATTATCAAGTTCAAACTCCTTAGTGAAATTTCTCATACATTTTATTCGTTTGCCTTAGAGGAATTTCTCAATTTCGCCTTAGGAATTTTATTAAGATAGGTACTGGGCAAAATACCCACTGAAACGATGTGAGTGAGGCGTGGAGTAGCTCTGAATCACTTCCGAATTGCAAACGTTTAATACCCAGAAGAAAAATCTTCCTGAAATCCATTGTTTTCATGTGTATCCGAACAAAGGGGTACGTTTAATTTTTCTTATTTTTAAAAATAATAATAAAAAGGCTAATGTTTTTAATCTTGTCCTCCGGATGTCGTCCACCCCTGCAATTTCAATCTTCTCGGCCTTGGCAAATTATCTTGATTTTCCCTGAAGAATTTTCCTCTGAAGATTTTTTTTTTTTTAACTCTGGCAACTGGCATCATCCTCTAGGCGTATTCATTATTTTCCATTTTCCCTTAAGAAAATGCCTTAGGAATTTTAAATTTAATTATTTTACCCTTGAAGGGCGTATTTGGGCATGTCAACTTCTATTTCTTCTCTTAGGCAATTCCACGCCTAGACATTTCCTTTCTCACTTAGCCATTTTCATTCTTCAAGTCTCCACTTACTAGGCGCATTTCATGATGTGAAGAGGAAGAAATAAATACATATAACCCATGGTCTTTAAAACAATTACGCCCTTCTTAACATTACTTTTCCCTTGGCGCATTTCACATGGTGACCCTTCACCTTCCTCTAGCGCATTCCTCAAGTGTAGCTTCCACCTTCACCGTTTTACCTTTCATCCTTACCTTTTTCTTGGGGCGCAAATGCCATGAAGAACTCTCATGCCTAGGGTGACTCTTCACCTCCTCTTGGCGCATATGGGCTAGTAGACTTCCTTGTTATCCTTGAGCGCATTTCCTTCACCACCCCACGCCTAAGACATGACCCTTCACCTCCTTCTAGCGCATTCCTCATGTGCAACCTCCTTCTTTGAGCGCATTCTCCTATGCAAGATGGAAAACCCACGCCTAAAGTGACTGTTCAGCTTCCTTGGGCGCATTTAGGCCATGGAACTTCCATTCTAGGCGCATTTGACCTTGTGAGGAGGAATTCTATGCCTTAGGAATTTTTTTTCATGTCTTCTTTGGTGACCTTTCATCTTCCCTAGGCGCATATAGCCCATGATACTTCCATCTTAGGCGCATTTGACCTTGTGAGGAGGAAATCCGCCCTCTTTCAGTGACTCTTCAGCTCCTTTAGGCGCATTTTGCCTTGTAGACTTCCATTTTTGAATGCCCTTGAGGATGTCGTAGGAAATTTTGATGCCTTGGCGAATTTTTTTACATTTTGGTGACCTTTCACCTTCCCTAGGCGCATATAGCCTTGCTCAGGGAAATTCTCACACTTAGAGAATTTTTTGAATCTTTCCTTCCTCCTGGGCGCATATGAGAGTGTTTGCCTGTCAGCTATGTTTGTAAAATTTCCAACGCCCTTTATGCCCTAGCCTTCTATTTTTAGTAAATTCGGAGGAGTCAGGGTTTCTTTGCATTTCATCCTGTTTCGAGCTGGAAGTGGTGTGGCTGTGCCCTCGTTGACCTGTATCACCTCGTTTATACTTGATTTGGCACAGTACATGCTATTTTTAGCCATTTGCTATTTTTAGCAAACCCTAGAATTGACCAATTTCGTATCTCTGTTTGTTTTGGAATTTGCTCCGGTTGCCCTTGATGCTGCAAGAGACTCGCTCACACCTTTTCCTTGACGAGGACATGCTATTTTTAGCCATGAGGTGACTTGCTAAAAATAGTAAGTATTCAAATCGTGTTCAAATTTTACCAGTAGGTAGCCTGAAGGATGCTGATTCTGGTGGCGTGCTTCGTTCTGTCATTTCTGCATTTTGCTTCATTTATTTTTAGACGTGGTAGGGGAAACCCTAATCCGACTTGCATGTGCTCTGATTTGTTCCTGACTGTCCCTGATCATGCCTTGTCGCACCTGATCGCTGGACTGGAGTGGTGGGTCGGTGCTGGGATGATACTGCTATTTATAGTAAGTGTCTGGAAAGTGGTCACCCGGATGTCAGACGAGCTTGCATGTCACAGTGCCCGTGGGATCTCGAAAAACCCAGAAAATTGGTCAAAGTTTTGGCACTGGCTAAAAATAGTAAGTCCTTGAAAACTGACCCGATCCATCTACATGTCATATCATTGCGAAGGCCTCGCAAAACCCACATGGAATATCTGGACATGCACTGAAAATTCTTGCATGCAAACCCTAAAAATAGCCTCGGGAGGCTGAACTCTGAAAGTCACCACCTCGCCTTGCATGCTACATCATTGCGAAGGTCTTCGAAAACCCAGATCAATTCCCCCGTCACTCACCGGAGAATTGCTCGTTTAAATCCTGAAAATAGCCTCTGAAGGTTGAACTGCTAAAAATAGCCAGTTGTTGGAATCCATTCAAATTTCGCGCGTAGGCATTCTGAGGCTGCCTGATTGTGGTGGAACTGACAGAATTCCAAAATCTCGATAAAATAGTCCCAAATTGAATACTTACTAAAAATAGTAAGTTGTCAGAATACAGTGAAAATTTAGTGGGACCCTGCTGGAAGTCTTCTGACTGCTGTACTAAGCTCGAATTTCAATTTTATAACTCAGTTTGACCTTTAATAAGCTTGACGGATGAAAACCCTAATTTCACAGACTTGAACAATACTTCAACCCAAGTCAAATGACGGGACATCCCCGGAAGGACCAGAGATAGAGAGAGAGACGCACTAACCAAAGCCAAAAGACCAGAACGGAGCAAAAATTAGGGGGTCCCCATCTGGGATGGGGTGATGTGTGAAAAAGGTCACAACAGTACCATTCAGCATGCATTGGGAAGTGTGCCATTAAATATTGCAGGTGTTTCGGAGTTGTTTTTGTGTCTCAACAAGGGCGCCTATCTCCCAATTAACCTTTGCCTTCGATTTCACGCCATTCGGAGGTATTTTGATCAAGTTGTGAGCATTTTACATATTTTTGTAGTTGCTGATTACCATTTCCAGAATTGCAGTTTATGAGATTTAAGCAATTCATTTGTTGTTTCCATATTCTATCTTCTTTCTTATCATTCTCTAACTCGGAAACATTGTATAAAGTGGTGCTTAGAAATATGGTGATGAACAATGTAATTTGCAGCTTTTTACCTTGTACAAACTGTTAACAGTAGTACTGTTTCAGTTTTAGCTTTGCTGCATTAATTAATTAACTTCACATTAAGCACCCCTGAATGGTATACCACCAGTGTGGATAGTTCTGTTTTGTAATATCTTTCATGCCCACTTCAAGTGGTGAATCCCCACTCTTCAATGGATGCCTGCCGCAGCAGAAGAAGTAATCATTTGTAATCTTTTGCCCCCACTGTTTGGTGGTAGCGTGGAAAGCTCTTTGGCTAGTTATCTACCTTGTTCATTTGAATTCAGCAGTAGTACTCCACCATATGTTAGCACCTCGCCTATCAAAGGATCTTGAGTGCACATCCTTGGTGTCGAGTTTAATATTTCTCTTTCAAGTGTAATCTCGTACTTATTGTTTCAGTAGATCCTAGGGATCCTCTGACCATATGCTCGCCCCTCCTCCTTAAGTGGTTTTAGGGCGCATTCTTGGTTAGAGTTCTTTCATGTACGTTTTGGTTATGCTAACCTTAACGCGTGATTGATTCTATTGTAAATGTTTGGTTTAAAAATCAAAAAAATTGAGAGAGAATATTTCAAACCACCAACTTGACAATGAAATAACAATTAGTACCAATAAAATCAGTTGAAGGCTAGAGGAAACCTAACGACATCTATTAGAGACCAATACGCCAGATTGAAGACTTGACATTCACGAAAGAAGTGAACATTGGAAGATTGGAGCCAAAAACACCAAGACAAAGGGAGCTCGAAGGTAGCCCAAGGGTGACGAACACTAAAGAGGGACGAGTAGAGGATTGCGGCGTGTCCGAGAGTGCAGGGAACACACTAAAAGGTACGAATCAAAACTCTCCAAAAAATTTATCATCACAAAAGGTGCAATAGAGAGGTAAGATGGTGACTCCCCCAGCAAATTCGAATGTGGAGCGACAGAAACTCCCAAAGTTCACCCAAAACGAGTCAGAGGACCCTATAAGGCATTGCAAAACTTGTGAGATAATTTGGGTAGTGAATGATCAAGATGACAAAGCGTATTGGCTGAGAGCATTTCCAGCATCTCTCAAAGGAATAGCCATTAACTAGTATACCGAATTGGAAGCTTCTTTTAGTATGGATGACAGTGTGCCTAAGTTGGAATTCTTCACTTGGGTCCAACATACAATTTGCAATAATGTTGAGTAGCAACAAATTTTCCAAGTTGATGATCGACCGACTGCTCAAGTTTTTCATACGCCAAATCTTCAAAAAAATTAGTTTGATGTGCATGAGTTTCCTTATGCAAGTCAGCAAAATGATGAAGAAATTTTTTTGTTAAAATATGAATTGGAGGTGTTTTCTTTTTGCCTCAATTCACACGAGGAGGTCAACAAGTATGAAAATACTATATCTTCTTTTGGGGTTGATCTAAGTTTTCAAGTTATGTCATAGGTTGCTATGGATAAGAATGATATATTAGTGAGTGGTTTGGTGACATGTTTTTTGGTTGCCATGCAATGGCAAGCTTGACACTAGAGGTAGTCTTCACTTTCTTAGAGGTAACCATGAGTTTGTGCATGTAAGAAGGAAGCCACATTGGTTGCAAATGGTTGAAGGAAGTGGCTTCAGGTTGAGAGAAGTCGGTTCATTTAGCAGGATGGTGTTCGATAGAGGCAAGTAGCTCCATCCATCTTCTGTAGGGTTGGCCTACATGTTAAAATTTCGTTTCACAACATTCATTTCATTGTCTATGTGTTGTCACACTAATTGGCTATGAGTTTCGTCATGTAAATGTTTTTACTATTCTTTGTCTGTTCATCTCATCCTTTTGTTCCCCATTTTTGGCCTACCCAAAGATTCAAGATTCTTGTGGTGCTTGTAGGAGGCACTCGTCCCCAACCAAAAACACTTTTAGGGATTTGCTAAAAAATTGCAAAATCTTCCATGTTTACCTATGTACCTTCGTTTGCCTTTAGTGTTGCTTTGAAAATTTCACTTGTTTTGGTGTTCCTTTTGTTTCCTTGAAGTTTCAGGTCCCGATCGAGACTTGGAACCTAAGGTTCCAAGTTTGTTCTTCATGCGCCCTGTTTTCCCTTTGCTTGGCTTTCCTTTTGTTTTGATTCCCTATCAGGCCTCAAGCCCCAATAGGAACTTGAAACTATCTTTTCTCGTTCCACATTCCCTCTCGTCCTCCATTCCCTACTTAGTCTTACCTTCCATTCCTTATCAAGCCCCAAGCCCCAATAAGAACCTAGAACCCTAAGTTTTGGTTATCAGTTCCCTCCCCACTCCCTACCTCCAATATTCAATGGACTTTAGACTTGGTTCTGAATTTGGAAATTGCGTTCTAAATTCCCTCTTTCTTCTCGCCTCCCGCTTCCCACCTTTCTTCTTTTGGTTCATGCTTCCTTTTACTTCTCGAACCCTAACACCCACTCTCTTGCAGGTCCTTGGTTCTAGGTTCCCCCTAGAACTCAAACCCGAACAAGGATGTGGAAAAATGACTAAGGAAGAAAGTATTAAGTGTCAAAACTTTGCGGTGGTTCCAAAACTGCCTCGAGTTACCGATAGGTGCCAGGTTCCCAACAAGCGTTTTAAGACCCAACATGCATTGGGTGGTAGAGCTCTAACTTGGTTCCAAAACCTCATATGGTTCTTGATGATGCTCAAGGAGCTCTTCAATGGAGTTCCAATTGAGTAGCGTTTCCCCAACATTCAGGAACCTGGAACCTCCACCTTAGGTTGCAAGTTCCTACTCTTTCCCAAACAAGCGACAAAATAGAACAAGTAATAACAAAGAGGAACCTGATGAGTTCCCACAAGACGGAGAACCTCGCTAGAGATAGGTCATCAGCACTTTACAAGGAACCAAGAACCCAGAACCTTCACCCTAGTTCCAAGTTCTCGACTAATCTTTGACAAAGAGGTAGCATTGAGAAGTTCTTGATGAGTGCATGGTTCCCAATGAGGCTTTGGAGGCTAACAAACATGCCATCACAATTGAGAAGTTCCCGGTGGGCGGCATTGTCCCAACAAGCAAGAAGTTCTTGATGTTCTCCCAAAACCCAAAACCTTCACTAAGGTTCCTGTTGTGACCTTTTCACACATCACCCCATCCAAGATGGGGGACCCCCTAATTTTTGCTCTATTCTGGTCTTTTGGCTTTGGTTCTCTCTCTCTCTAGTCGTTCTGCTCTTTCGGGCATGTCCCATCATTTGACCTAGATTGAAATGTTAGCTAAGTCTGTGAAATTGGGGTTTTTATCCTTCAGGCTTGCTTGAGGTCAAATAAGGTTATCAAAGTAAAATCTGAGCGTAGTAGTACAATCAGAAGGCTCAAGGCAGGATCCCATTGAACTTTTACTGAAATCTGACAACTTACTATTTTTAGTAAGTACCTAATATGAGGCCTTTTCCTCAAAATTTCGGGATTCTGACTGCAACAACACTTCCAGGTAACTTCAAGATGCCTGCACGAGAAATTTGAACAAATTCCAGCAACTTGCTATTTTTAGCAATTCAAGCTTCAAGAGCCATTTTTAGGGTATGAACATATGATTTTCCAATGCATGATTGGAGAATGTATCTGGGTTTTTCAAGACCTTCACAGTGATCTGACATGCAAATCAAGATGATGACTTTCAGTGGTATAGCCTTCAAAGGCTATTTTTAGGGTTTGCATGCAGAGCTTTTCAACGTATGTAGGGATTTTTCTTATGGGTTTTGCGAGAGCTTTGCAGTGATGTAACTGGCAAGCAGAATGGATCATTTTTCAGGAACTTACTATTTTTAGCCAGTGCCCGCATGTGGACCAATTTTCTGGGTTTTTTGAGATCCCACGGGCAATTTAACATGCAAACTCATCCAACATCAGATTGATCGCTTTCCGGAAATTTACTATAAATAGCAGCTTCACTCCAGCAACTCTTCAACACTTCGGTTCAGCGAGCAGAACGACAGGCAACAGAAATCAAGTCAAACGGAAACAGTTCAGGGTACATGCAAGTCAGATTAGGGTTTCCACTATATGCCTAAAAATAGGGGGAATGAAACACAAAGGTTGTCGAAACGAGGTGCACCACCATGATCAGCATCTTTCAGGCTGCCTACTGGCAAAATTTGAATGAAATCTGAGCACTTACTATTTTTAGTAAGTCACTTCATGACTATAAATAGCATGTCTATGCCAGAGGAAGATGTGAATGGGACACTTAAATCATTAAGGACAAATGGAGCGAATTTCGGGTCAAGCGGAGCTGCAAAGATCAATCAATTTTAGGGTTTGCTAAAAATAGCAGGATGGCTAAAAATAGCATACCAGTGTGGACAGAGGGTATAAACAAGGTGGCAAAGTCTATAGAGGCATAGCCATGCCTGCTCCAACTCATAACAGATGAAAAATGCGTGGAAATCCCCACTTCTCCGGATTTGCTAAAAATATAAGGGCAAGGCATGGCTAGGGCGTTGGAAATTTACAGATAAAAACTGGCATGAAGATACAACAAAAACGCCCTTATGGGAGAAAGCTTGATGACAAATTTTCTAAGTCATGAGAAATTCCTTCCCACTACCTGAAAGGCGCCCAAGGCATGGGAGAAAGTTGATGAAAACGCTAAGTGTTGGAATTCCTCCTCATAGGGTGGAATGTGCTCAAGGCATAAGCAAGTTCCTCCATCATGTGTGAAATGCGCCCACAAATTCCTTCACCACCCCTCAAATGCGCCCAAAAGTGGAAGTCCACATGCTCAAATGCGCCCTCAAAGGGTTGAAAATAGAAGTCAATTAGGCTATATGCGCCTAAGACAAGGAGTTCCCCCTCATGGGGACAAATGCGCCTTCAAATCGAAGTGGCCTATGACAAATGCGTCAAGGAGGGCAGGTAAGAGGTTAAAATATTCTAAGTGTGGGCAGATTTCCTTCCCACCCCCCTAAATGCACCCTCAAGTTCCTACATGACACATGAAATGCGCCCAAAAGTTTCTCCACCAAGGGTGAAATGCGCTCAAAGGTTTCCTCTCCACATGCTATATGCGCCTAAGAAGACAAGGCAAGGAGGGCATGATTTTGAAAAATATTCTAAGAATAATGAAAGTCCTTCCCACTAGGTGAAATGCGCTTAAGGTTTTACAAATTCCTTCTCACCATGTCAAATGCGCCCAAAGGGGTTAGGATTTGAGGAGGAAAATTGCTAAGTGTAAGACAAGATTGCTAAGGCGTGGAAAGGTAAAGAGGGTAAAATGGAAGTTCATACCCTCAAATGCGCCCCTCATGGGTAAGTTAAATAAATTTAAAATTCTCTAAGGCATTACAAGGAGAAATTAGGAAATAAGCCTAGGAGTGATGATAAAATTTTCTTAAGGCAAGATGAAATGCACCCAAGGACAGACAGGAAATTCTTCAGGAAAATCAAGGAAAATGCCAAGGCAAGAAAAATGAAGATCGCAGGTGTGGAATGCGTCCAGAACAAAAATGAGCAAACCTTAGCAAATTTTATTTTTTTTTCAAAATAATAAAAAATTAAATGTACCCCTTCGTCCGGATACACATGAAAACGATGCGTTCTGAAGGGAATTTTCTTCTGGGTATTGGACATTTCCAACTGGGAGATGGTTTGAACTTGTTCCACACCTCACTCATGTCATTTTGACAGAGAATTTTGCCCGGTGCCTGTTTTAATGAATTTCCTAAGGCGAAGTTAAAATTTCTCTAAGGCGAATGTGATGAATGTTTTCACAAAATGTTTTAGCTTGAGAAGTGAACTGGATAACTGGAATAATTTTGCCGAAGCAAGCGTGAAATCAAATTCCCTAGCCAGTTAAAAAGGAATTGTTCACGGAGGATACTGGATTTAATATTTTAAGATGCAAATATGATGAAGCAAGCCTATGCAGGGATGATGAAATTTCAAGATTCTATAAGTCAAATATTCCGATGCTCCGAGTGACAAGTGTTGCAACTGGCAGAAGAGGGAAAATGGAAATTCAAAAAATTTGCTAAGTTTAGCCTCTTCCAGAATTCGACTTGGCTATAAGATTTCAAGTTCTTTTCATATTTCTCACAGGTTGCTGAATGCAAAATATTCTCAAATGCTGAAAATACGAGTTTGAGGAAGGACTTGAGTTGCTAAAGTGTGAATTTGTGAAGAGGTTTTGAAATTGTTGAAGTGCAAGTTTGCAAAGAGAAACTTCTTGAGTTGCTAAATGTACGATTTTGATTTGTAAAGATTGAAGTTGCTGAAGGCATGACTTTGCAAAGAGAAGAATTAAGTGGCTGAAGTACGAACTTGAAGAGAAGAGTTACAAGTTGTTGAGACTTCTAAATCTCTGCGATCAAATCTTTCCAAGTATTGGACATTGTGTTGCTACAAGTAGAAAAACTTCTAAACATTGAAGTGATAAAGGCATTGAGGTTTGCAGCTGAAAACAACAACGTGTTGCAGCCTTTTTATTTTTCGAACATCTGTTGGCACCCTCAGAATGATGTTGTTTTTCTAAGACTTGTTTTCTAATAACTCTCTTGTATTTTTTGCAGAATGGCTGTCATGTCCCCTTCCAGTTGACATCTCTCAGAACTGATGATTAGCCTATTATGCGACCCTCGTAGGCTGATAGGATGGATAGAGGGTCTTGATGGAGCGTGGCTTGGCTTCAGTTGTCAGAATTTCTCCAGTTGGCTTTCGTTTGGGCTCATTCGGACACTACTTGCCTGAGTTGCTATTTTTAGCAATATTTGACACTCAACGAGGCACCCCTGCTATTTTTAGCAGTATGGTTTGATCATGTGCAGAATCATTCACTCTTTCGCCAGCTTCAGACGGTTCGTGAATCGGACGCTTCTTGAGGGAGATATTAATATTTAATTGATTAATTAAATATTAATTAATTGGAGCATATATTATAAGGTTATAATATTTTAATATTATAACTTAAGTGAACTGCTGAAGGGGATCGCCCATCATGGAAGGGGTCATTTTTAATTATAATTTATAATTAAAAATTTGATTGAAGACTATTGAAATAATTTAAAGAAAAGTTCGAATTTATTTAAATGATGCTCAATTGAGAAAAGTCGCACTTTTCAAGAATATAAGGGTTTTGCCTTGGGATTCGAGCCATTATGATGATTATGAGATTTTTGAACAAGTCTTCTTCCGGAGAACGAAGCCTAGGGTTTCTGTTGTCTACAGACATTGGAGAATGAGCCATCTTCAGTGTTGCGATTCAGAGGCTGTGAAATACTAGCTGATCTATTGCTTTTCAGAGAGATTTCTTCATTCAGAAGTGATCACAGAGCATTCACAAAGTATTCACCAGTCAGGGTTTTGATCTGGATTTCATCTGACAGTCAGCAAACTGAGGCGCCCATTCTTTGCTTCATATTTTGCACCTCTTGCAAGGGCCGTACCAAATCTTTATTTGCTGTCCAGATCCGTACATCTGCTGTACCAGGCCATACCATTGAGACAAGGGCCGTACTTTCTTGTAAAAGGCAAATCGCCTATTATTTTAGTTTCCAGTCTTCTTCCTTGGTGGTGCCTAATCCTCTGGAGCATTTCTGGAGCATCAAACAGAGGGAGAAGTAGCTGTATGTGAAGGCCGTACCATTTTATGAAGATTACCAGCTTGCTGCAATATCAAGTTTTCATCAAAAATATCATTGCCTTTTGATTGCATGTTATTGGATATTATTTGTAATCGTTCCAAAAGATAAATAAATAGTCTAGCATCAGCATTTTCAATAGTTTCTATCGTTTCCAGAGTTGAATGATTTTATTTGAATTTATTATCAAACTCTTGCAAAATCGCCACTTTCTTTATTCATGCAAAAAACCACAAAAAAATCAAAATACAAACAAAACTATCAAGAAACAGTCAGATTCAGAAAACGGGGAAACAAGGGTTTCTACAATGGCTAAAACAAGCAGAAGAGCTGCAGGAAGAGGAAATCACACTGAGTCCACAAGAGCAAGCACATCAAGACAGGCAATGATAAAGAAGTTGAGCAAATCCTTCCTGTCGGAGTCAAATTTTTCTTCAAAATTGGGCAAACTGAGTGACACAAACATTGGCTCATTCAACTTGGAGACTTTCAGAAGGCGAATAATGGGAACTGGAGGCCATCATCCGTCAGTTACTTCACATAACATTGTGAGGAGTGGACTTTACGCAGCTGTTGGTTTTCCACCAACAATCCGGTGTCCAGAGCTGATCATGGAATGTGCCAATTTTTATAACACAGAGCAGAGGACTATTATTTCACCAGATGGCAAATTGTTGGCCAATCTTACACCGGAGGCATTCGCAATCCCAACTCATGAAAAGATGATTTACAAAACGAGGGAGGGCTGAAAAGATGTACTCATCCACATTTGACCGATGTGCTGACTTGATAAATTCTAGGTGGATGAACAAGCCCAAACCAACTCGCATGAAGATGCCTAAGCAGATAATTTCAGAAGATTTGAGGCAGGACTTTTGTGACTTAATAATGATGCTGAGCAGAGTTGGAGGGTGCCCCCAAGCGTTCATCTTTGAACCTTGGATGTTCTATTATATCAACCTAGTGCTGGAAGGCAAGGACTACGTAAACTGGGCAGTGATGATCAGTGATAATTTACACGAGCAACTCCGGAGTCTAAGGAGGACAAAAACATTCTACATGAGCTCTTACATCGTCTACATGCTGGCCCGAATGACAAAGTACAAAGGGATTTCGTATAAGGAGCCAATCGGGTGTGGCTCCCATCAGTTTAAAATACATGAGGCTTGTCCGCAGTTACATTTGACAAGTACCTCCAACTACAAGAGGGTCAATGACGCCTTCACGATGCACATAACGAGGACCTTGCATCTCATCATAGAATATCCAGAGAGGCACAAGAGCTGATTGAAAAGTTCAGGCGTTGGTTTATCCAGTTCCCGAAGTTTACATATATTAGGCTGCAAGGATTCTCCTCTTACCCATACAGATTGCCCCGATATACCACAAACAGGATTGTGATGCTAGAGATATCTAGGCAGCTTATTGCCTATGATAAGATTCAAAAGAAGAAGAAGAAAGGTGGACTTGGATTCCCAATTACCATGGTGAATTCAAATCAAATTTGTCCATCACTACAAGCAGCAAGGGAGGCAGAAAATGAACTCCAGTTCTTCCATCTTTCCTACCATACCAGCAGACAGCACTATGATCCCCACAGGAATTTCAGATGGATATTGTCCGAGGAATTAAGACATAAAGCACAAATTGAAGACTTCTAGGCAAGTGTGGTGGATGAGATTGAGGTTAGGAGGAGGATGTTTTCACGGATACCGTTGGGGATGGTTAGGGAATGCAAAATTGTCCCAGTACCAGACCAAATCGAGGAGGATATAAATGTAGTACAAGCTGATTATGAGACAGTGAGGGATACGCCACTCCCACTCCCGGATTGGTCTGAACCAGAGATTACAAACTTGGATACACTTTGCATCCCAGTCTTGACGTTCACACGGAGTTGGGTAGAGAGGCATGTAAGCCGACTTAAGGGCAAATCAATTCCCCTTACTTACAATTTCATGGGAGATCACAGATCACCGGTTGCTAGGCAGGGAAGGCAGATTGCTCAAGCTCCAGAGCCACAAGGAAAAGAACTAGTCCGACCTGAACCTCTAAGAATTGAAGAATCCACCCATACGCCATCACAAGCACATTCTCCGAGTATGCAAGAAGTGTCACTGTTTGCTGATCAAAGAGAAAGATTGAATGCAGAACAGGCAGTGCAAGTCGCAAGTCAACCACCTTGCAGAGAGTCAGTGGGCCAAAGCATCAACATGCCTAGGGAGGAAAATCAGCAAGCGACAGATGAAGGGACGGCCACTGACACTCAATTTCAGCATGAGATTGAGGCAGCTCTTGAGGATGATGCTACTTCGGATCAAGATGCCCAGAGCTCAGGAGATACTGAGCCTATAGAAGATGATGAGCCTCGTCAACATAAGGGCATAGAGGAAGTTCATGAGGTTGAGGCCGAAGTTGAGCAGCCTTTCGTTATTTCAGTCTTGCGGCAAGAGGTGCCAGAATGGCTAAGGGACAGGATGAGACATGATCCTGTTGATGAAACTGATCCAGCAGCTGAGATGGAAGAGTTGATGAGTAGGATTAGTGCACCTCCAACAAAGAACAAGGCCAAAAAATTCTCCAAAATCTCAATAGATGAGGATGGCTCTCGGATGTTGCATGTGGTCGTGCCTAGAGTAGTGTGTGATCGAGATGAAGCTGTTCCGGAGAATTATGTGATTACGACTATGGAACTTGGTCGCCCCTACTAGGGCACAAGTGGTTGAGGAGTGTGACAATTCATATCAGGCACTCAAGGACAAATTGTTCCATATCAAGGGAAAATACAAGAGATTGAAGGTAGAGCACAAAACATTGATTGGCTATGTACAACACTTGTCCCGTCCTTGTGGGCAAGAAAATCCGGCAATTGAGCTCCCAGCCGAATTTCCCAAAGAGTCAATCAGTGGCTTAGAAGATTTGAAAAGAATGGCACATCAGGCAGATAAGTGGGTTGCCAATGTTCGTGTTGAGACAGAAAATTTTATGGAGGATCTTGCACATGCCTATCGGCAAGCCTCCTACATTATGGCAAGAATGGATGCAATTAATCATGCTTGGAGTGAGGCTTGTATCTATCAAACGAGAGTTGTTCTTCGCTTAGGAGCTTTGATGCACACACCTCTATAGGTTTTGGTTGAGGGAGGTGTGATTCAGGAAGGAGATAGATACGACTTCGCCGGCCGGTACTCTTCAGTGGTCACGAGCCAAGGATTTTATGATGCATCACAAGCAGATTCGGTCAAGGTCAGAAAGGCCATGACAAATATTCTCGATGGAGTCCTCAATACGCTAGAGGCTATCTTTCCCAAGAGGCTGACTTCTGAAGAGGTAACTGCAGATGGTTTGAAGAATAGATTAACACCATTCTTTTTTGAGGTGAAGGCCTTTGTCCAGGATGACTTCGAGAACACCTCCACCTTCTCGAGCATTATTCAGAATACCCAGGATGCGCTTGTTGCCTGGAAGAAATCTTGTGTCGGGCATGGGCAAACAGTTACAGTGTTGGAGTTTCAGTTGGATCATATCCCTCCCATTTCAGATCAGGAAGTTGAGGCTGTGTTGACCAGGTTCATCAAGTTTGCAGCCAGGGAAAAGGAGAAAGGAAACGCCCTTTTGGACGATGATCTTCTAGAAGGGGATGATGTGCATTGATTACAGATAGTGGTTCTTGCAGAGGAGTGGAGAATCTTCGGTGCATTCATTGCCCCACTCCTCTCAGTGGCGGTTTTTAGGGCTGAAACCCTAATCAGGGCATATGTGGCTCAATCTGAGCCTTCCATTGTATTTGAATCTAAGTTGTCCATTGGACTGGGCTTGATATAAAAGGGGTATCCCCCCTCATTTGTAAATAATTAGATATCAGAGTTAGACAAGAATCGGAAATAGAGTTGAGCTAGAGAGTAAAAGAGGCTTTTAGTTAGAAGTTAGCTTAGTTTGAAAAGGAAAGAAAAGATTTCCCTTTGAAAGTTTTTGTAAAAGGTTGTTGTGGAGAACTCTCATAATATAAATAACTTCATTGATTGGTGATTCTCTCTTTCGTTGTGAGTGGTTGACAAGGCCTTTTCGGCTTTCCGAATCAAGTAGATAGAGTAAAGTAGATTTAATTCCATGCAAGTAGTTGTTAATTGTGGAATGTGGCATTTGATTTAAGCAAGTCTTCTTTCATCCATACCACTAGTGGGCTCGCTGATGGTGAGTTCGCCATGCGTAGTCAACTGGAATACTGGCACTTACTTCGATTGTGGTACATATGTCCATATGCATCATTGTGATGGTATGTACATGTTGTGTCATAATTTGAACATCTTTCTCATCCTTTGAAGATTGCACTGATTTTGTGGAAGTTGTCCGAAGGGAGACAAAGCAAAGTTTGGTTTGAAAATTGTTGAAGTCGATCCTCGCATTTCACCCTTTAGAAATAGATTATAGAATCCCTACCCTCATTCCTTTTAAATTCAGCATTTTCCCGATTAACTTAAGAATCAGAGCATTATCGTCAAATCATTCGTGTCTTAATTGCTTCACAAAGTTGAACAAATTGTGTAAGTCCCCTTGGAATACCCAGCATATTCACATCAACCAATTGAGCCTATTCGCTACATAAGGAACCTTGGAGTTGAACACATGATCTTTCACGCAATCTTAGCATGCGGAATATTTTGATCAACAGAGGATAGGGTGTTCGTTGGAAACTTTATTTTGTGTTGGTGTGGTCATAAAGCACCCGTCAACAATTCCAATTTCCTAGATCTCCTATACCTCGATATAAAAGGAGAGGCCATGTTACTAGCAACCCAATAATTATAAAGTAAATTATTTTCAAATAGTTTTGAACACCAAACAAAGTGGCATTGTGTTCACTGACTGTATGATCACCATTAAATGCAGGGTAGCTCTCCTAGCTACCTGCATCAACTTCAGATGCTCTACATTACTCCTCCCAGCTACCTACATTAACTTCATATGCTCTCCATTACTCCTGTCAACTACTCTTTGTACCTCCAATAGCTGATGTTCAATCCGAGACATAGTGATTGCATATCATTGATATTTTTGGTGCTACAGTGCTAAAAAAACAGATTAGGGTTTCACCTTGTTGCTATTATAGTGAATATTTTGGTTCATTTTTTAGGTTGGTCATTGGATGGTCTCCAAAGGCCAAAGAGTTGCCAATGTGTTGCAGGGTAACCAAAAATGTCGGTGCAATTTGTTTAAAGGGTACAAGCTTGTGAAATCAAAGGAGATTACTATTGTAAGTGGATTTTATAGTGAAATGTTCCCAAGGCATTAGATATATATCTAGGAGATTTTCTTAGTTGCAACTAAAGATTTTCTCTTGTCACATTTGCTGACACTAATGCAATATTGAGTTAGATGAATGTGACAACATTTTAAAAACATTGCAAGCTTTGTAGTGATCTTTCTCATTTTATATATGGATGTATACAGTTATGTTTTGGATAACTAAGTATGCTCTGCTGTGAATTTCATAATCTTTGTTGTATGCAAATACATAGCTCATGATTCTCTGATTTCAGTTTTAATTACGTTTGGTGAACTATGACTCTGTTGCCCAATTAGATAAGCATCAATCTAGAACCATTTTACCAATCTCTCATCAAATCAAAAACATTAATCAGTAGTTTAGAGTTAAAAACACTCTCTGTGCATTCATGATTGTCAATATGACCAGGAAAACTATCTTCAATGAACCTCAAATGGATTCAATTTATGTGGGTCATGCTCGCACAATCATATCAACTATATAAGTGTTTTACGCAGCCAGTCTTTCTTGACTTAGTGACAATATTTGGGGTCAAAAATGCAATTGGGTTTGGTTGTAGTTATTTTTGGTTGTCCATTTTGTTTGATTCAAATACCTATTAAAATATACCCCTACAAACACCCTTTTGAGTCTAAGCTAAGCTTGAAGCATAGGAGAGATAATCCACTCTCATAGAGTTGACCTTTAACCCTCCATATTTTGTCGATGAGCTGATTTCACTTGCATGACAATAACCCTAGCCTTGTGAATAAGATTTTAATCTGCGAAGTGGAGCAGCAGTTTTGGGACCCAACATGGCATATGACAGATTTCCTTGATAAAAGCTGAAAATACATTATAAAGCATGCACCTAGTAAGGTAGCCAACAATTCAATTTGAAATATCAATGCAAAACCATATATAGAGGTGCCAAATATAGCTGACTAACCAAGAATTATAAAGGAAGAGTTTTCTATTTATTTATGTGTGTGCCCATTCAAAGGATAATGCCTTTTCAAAATAGATACATCCGCTATTTATATGAGAAGCATCCATCTGTCAAAGACAAATCAGCTGCAGCAAGCAAGTTCCTTCATTTTGAGCAGCAATCAGATTTCAAGCTTTTGACATCAGACTTCATTAACGAGCAGTAACTTCATTTTCACCTACAACAGGCAGCACCACTCATATCTTGAAGCAGACAACAACAGGACTTTTTGAGCAACAACAAGGTTTTCATTAAAAACGTAGTCATCTACAGCAAATTTTCCTTCAAGTTCACTGTATTTTCAAAGGTTTTTTGATGCATGATTGTGTTTTGAAGAATTATCATAAGACATAATGTAGCTCATTTGAGGATCACTTTCAGATTTTAGTTACATTTTGTCATGCCTCTCACAGTATTTTCATATCTTTCAACAGAGATATCTATTTTCAGTCATCATAATTTCATGCGTCATCTTCAAAAAGGGTTTCCATATCACTCAAGGTAGCAGAAATCAATAGAATTCAGGTCTTCAAATTCAAGCAACAAAGTCAATTATCAGAATTTCAGTGTTTCTTCAAATATAATTATCATAGAAGTTTTGGCATTGCCAAGTTTGTAGAGATGGTGGAAGATTGATGTTAGGCTACTCAAAGTGCCCAAGGGTTTGTACTTGCAGTCTAAGATATAATTTGGTGTGACGATCAACATAGATGGTAACAAATCATATTCATAGCATCAGATCATCAATGTTTCCAGTTGTCTTTGGTGGCTCTGTCAATTTTAGAACACAAAAGCTTCATAGAATTGCCTCCAACCCAAACATCAAAAAATCTATTTTTAGCTGCACTATTTTTATTTGTCATTGTTTTTTAGGAGATCAGCAATTTCTAATAAGGCAAATTTTTGGAGGCTATTTTTAGAGAATTTTTGGAGGCTAGTTATAGTTATCCTTACGGGGAATCAATCTGAAGATTGCCAAAGTTGGATTTAGTACTAGTGGATAGAATTTTGTAAAAAGTCTTTCATTGCATGCAAGCAATCTATTCCTAGGAAGTTGTTAGTTTTTTATTTCTTTTTCATGCAATGCACTGTAAAATATTATAAATAAATGCTCTTGGCACTTAGTTTACAAATTCAGAATATCAGTCATTCAATAGAATTTAGTAATGCCTACATTGCTTCTAGATTGTAGTTTAAATGTTCTATGTTACTTCTGCTTTTAAGAATTAAATATGTTAGTTTTTATGATCAGATATTTAAAATCAGAAATGCAGCACTTAAGACAATAAACACAACAAGATACCCTGGGAAAACCCTCCAACTTGAGGGAGAAAAACCCAGCAAATATATCTCTTATATATTGAAGTAATAAGAGCAGAAATCTGCTTACAACTCAGGCACAACATAATGTCGATTTTGATACAATGAATAATTGCACCTCTCCTAGATGCAGATACAAATGAATATGTTCCTACTTGAAATCGATCTGCTGTTACAGAATAATGATCTGCTGCTCAAGCGCGAACTTCTTCTTAAAATACAAATTATGATGAATGAACTTGATGATCAAATGAGTGATCATCACTCATATAAATACATGCTAGAGGGAAAAGACGTGCCTCCTCAAAGAATGAAGTCGGCCTCAAAAAAATGACGTGTCTCTCCAAGAGTAGCGAATGAGACAAAGTCGGCCCAGATTTAAATATTAATTAATATACAAGGTGAAGCGCCTCTTCACCAATAGTTATCTCAATAGGTTAAATATTATAAATGAAGCACTTCTTCATATTTAAATCGACTTTAATAAATTGAATAGCCAAAAGGCTATATGAGATTTATTGTTGCAAGTCGTGGCTGGAAGTGATGCCCGACGCTGCAACATCAACACTCCCTCTCAGCTAGGGAGGAATACTTCCAGTTGTGCAAGACATCACCTCATCATGATATCAACCACCATGGCTACTCCCATATGTGGAAAAGAGCATATCACCTCATCGTGATATCAATCATCATGGCTACTCCCATGAATGGTATATGTGCACAAGTGCCCATCACTCAACGTGATGTCATCACCTCATCATGATGTTCACCATGGCTACTCCCAAAGGGTGAAAAACACAAGTACAAGAAAATCATCACGGATTCTCTCACGCGATGTTGTCATGGAGTCACACACATGACATCCACCTTGGCTACTCCCAGAGGGTGGAAACAAGGGCTTGCACCTCAAATATCTCTCACAGAAAGAAATGCATTAAAGCAAATAATAGAAGATCACTGAAGCTGAGACTCCCTCTCAGCTAGGGCTTCATTCTCCACAATACCAAGCTTGTCTCGGAAGTACACAAACTTTACTCTGGAGAGGGGCTTGGTGAGAATGTTTGTCGTCTGCTCATCAATGCTAATGTATCTCAACTGAATTGCTTTCCTCAATACCATATCTCTGATATAGTGGTATTTGATCTCAACATGTTTAGTTCTGTCATGAAACACAAGATAGATAGAAAGCTTCACATAGCTTTGATTATCACAATGAATGACAGTAGGCTCCAATGATTGTCCAAACAATCCTACAAGGAGCTTCTGAAGCCACACTGCTTCTCGAGCTACCACACATGCTGCAATATACTCTGCCTCTGCAGTGCTTAGTGCCACTGAAGACTGCTTCCTACTACACCAGGAGATCATCGCAGACCCCAAACTGAAACAACATCCAGAGGTGCTTTTCCAATCAGCAACACAACTTGCCCAATCAGAATCTATCTAACCATGCAGCTTCAAGTCCACATCAAAAGAATATCTCAAGCCATACCCAATTGTGCCACGCAAGTATCTCAGGATATGCTTCACTGCAACTAGGTGTATTTTCCTTGGTTCACACATGAACTGACTAAGTGCACTCACTGCATAGCAAATATCTGGTCTAGTATTGACTAGATACATCAATGATCCAATCAATCGCCTGTACATGGTGGGATCCACCAGATCTGAACTAGTTGCAGCTTCCTTTAACTTCTGAAAATTGGTTTCCATAGGTGTAGACATGGATTTGCAATCCATCATACTAAATCTCTTCAAGATGTCTATTGTATACTTCCCTCGACTTAGAATGATCTCATTAGGCCTCTGCCACACTTCTTAAGCAAGGAAGTAATGCATGTACTTAAGATCCTTCATTCAAATTCAAAAGCCAACTCTTTCTTGCATTTGATAATGAGGTGTTCTTCTCCAATAAGAAATAGATCAACATAGAGAACCAATATCAAGGCCTCACCATTAATTAACTTGAAATATAGATTAGAATCAACATCATTCTTGGAGAAGCCCAAGCTCAGCAGGTATCAATCAATCCTCTCATACCAAGCACGAGGAACCTGCTTAAGGCCATACAAAGCCTTCTTCAATCTGCAAACATGAGACTCTTTCCCATGAACTTCAAATCCATCAAGTTGCTCAATGTATACCTCTTCTTCAATTACACCATTTAGAAATGTTGTCTTCACCTCCATTTGGTGTAACTTCCATCCTTTAACTGCTACAATGGCAATGATTGTTCTAATGGAGGTATAACGAGCAACTGGAGCAAATGTTTCCTCATAGTCTATTCCCTCTTTCTGAGAGAATCCCCTAGCCACAAATCTAACTTTGTACTTCTCAATGCTTCCATCAGTCGCATGCTTGATCTTAAAAATCCACTTAGAAGATACAACCGGTTTACCTTCAGGTCTAGGTACAATGTCCCAAACATCGTTCTTGACGATAGATTGATATTCTTCAGCCATAGCATCTTTCCATACTTGCTGACTTGTAGCTTCCTCAACATTGGAAGGCTCAAACTCAATCATTTGACTCATCAATGCAACATAGTTTGAAAACTTTTGGGGTCTTTTGCTTTCTCTGAATGTTCCTCTAGGGGCTGCAAACTTCTCTGCCTCCTGCATTGTTTTCCTTGCCCATAGAGGTCTCTTCCGACCAATTACAATGTCTGTAGGCCCATCAGTGGGTTCCAACCGCTCAACTAGATCATCATCTTCTTTAGAATCAGTAGCCTCCCTCTGAATCTCAGGATGGTCAACTTCCATATCCTGAGGAGACTCTTGGTCTTCATAGTCTATCTCCGTGTGAGTGCCTTTAGATCTCCTGAATGCAACATCTTCAAATGTAACATCCCTACTGATCTCGATCAGTTTCTAACTTGGAATATAAATCCCGTAGGCTTTTGAAAACTCACTGTAGCCCACAAATATTCCCTTCTTGCCAGATGGTTCCAACTTTGTTCTTTCATCTTTAGGGACATGAACATACATAGGACAACCAAATATTCTCAAATGGTTGACTTCAGACTTCACACCTGTGAAAGCTTCTTCAGGAGTCATGTTCTCCAAGATACGATGAGGGCTCCGATTTAGAACATACACAGCTGTCCTAGAAGCTTCGGCCCAAAGGAAGATTTGTAGATCCTGATCATGAATCATGGCTTTAGCTGCTTCTACAATAGATCTGTTCTTCCTTTCTGCTACACCGTTTTGTTGTGGATTGTAGGGAACACAAAACTCCCTCTTAATTCCTGCTTCAACACAAAAGTTACGAAAGCTTCCAGAGATGTATTCTCCTTCGTTGTTAGATCTCAAAACTTTGATCCTCTTCCCGAACAAGTTTTCTACTTGAGCTTTGAATTCCTTGAATCTCTCAAGTACTTCCTCAGATTCTTTAGTCTTTAAGAAATAAATCCGAGTCTTTCTAGAGTAATCATCAATGAAAATTACATAATACAAGAAACCACTCAAAGAAGTAACAGACATTGGACCACACAAATCAGAATTAACAAGATCTAGAATGCATTTAGATCTACTTTCACTACTATGAAAGGGTCTTTTAGTATTCTTGCCCAATGCGCATCCTCAGCAAGTACCTTCATGCTCCTGGCTGAGTTTAGGAATGTCGGTGACCATCTTCTCCATGGTTGGAAGCGCTCGGAAGTGAATGTGAGCAAGTCTTCTATGCCAAAGCTCACATGAACTTGATGTATCATGCAACAAGGCCTGTAGAGGACGGGTGGAAAGTCTGTAGAGAGACTCTTGCCGAACACCAATCACACTGGCTGACTTGATGTTAGAGTTCTTTGGCCATGCAAGAACTTTTTCTTCAGAGAATGCTACTTGATATCCCTTATCTTCTAAGGTCTGTAGAGGATGGGTGGAAAGTCTGTAGAGACACTCTTGCCGAACACCAATCACACTGGCTGACGTGATGTTAGAGTTCTTTGGCCATGCAAGAACTTTTCCTTCAGAGAATGCTACTTGATATCCCTTATCTTCTAAGGCTGAAATTGAGACAAGGTTCCTCTTGATGCCTGGTACAAATAGTGCATCACTCAACTGCAAGGAGACACCAGAATCTAAGAGAATAGTGGAGGTCCCAACACCTTTCATAGAATAACATGCATCATCTCCAATTATGACTTGAACACTTGAATCTCTCATCACCAAATCTGAAAAATGTTCTCTAAATCCAGTAACGTGACGAGAGGCGCCACTATCAATCAACCAAGTGTTGCTATCTGCTGGAACATTGCTTGATAAGGCAGAATAGAATAGAAATTCCCTTGAATCTTTTTGAGGAGAGATCTCATCCACATCAACAAATGAAGCATGTTGTTTTGGTCTAGTAGGGCAATCCTTTGCATAGTGACCAAACTTGTCACATCTGAAGCACTGAAGGTGGGAGAGATCCTTCTTCTTTTTATATGGAGGAGCTCCATCAGATCTTCTATCTTTATTCCTCTTGAAGTAGCCTTTCTTTCCTTCTCTTCCTTTCTTCTTCGAAGATTGAGCGGTAAGAACATGCATCTCCTCATTGGTAGAACTTTTCCCATTGCCTCTTGTTGCTAATCTCGATTCCTCTTGAATGCAATCTGCCCTCAAGCGATCAAACCTAGGTAGCTTTGATCTTGCGCTAATACCTTGGATATATGGTTCCCAAGATTTAGGTAGACCATTAAGAGCCAACATGGCCAAATCCTTATCATCAACCATATGCCCAATGGTAGAGAGCTGATCTCTCAATTTAGTGATCTTCATGAAGTAGGACATGACAAAATCTCCTTTTGCCATCTTTACATGATGAAGTTGTTGCTTCAAGGCAAGTGCTCTACTTGTGTTATTGAACTCATACATTTCCTCCAAGGTTTTGAACATTTCTCTTGCTGTCTTCAACTTGGAGATAATTGGCACAAGGTGGTCCTTCACCGAATCAACCAAAATCTTTTTTGCCTCGATGCAATTTTTCCTCCATTGAGGCTTCGCATTTTCATCAGATGGTTCAAGAACTTCGTCTTCCACGAACTCAACAATCTCATTTTCTTCAAATGCAAGCATCATTCTAAACTTCCAGGAGGCGAAGTTTGATGCACCCTCAAGTCTATCTTTGATCTTGAGCCCGTTCACCATCTTGATAAAAGGATAGATGCAATCAAAGATGAGAACAATAATGGATGAATGCGCTGCTTATATAAATCTGATCAGACCTTTTCCTTAGACCTGCTCTGATACCATGTTAGTTTTTATGATCAGATATTTAAAATCAGAAATGCAGCACTTAAGACAATAAACACAACAAGATACCCTAGGAAAACCCTCCAACTTGAAGGAGAAAAACTCAGCAAATATATCTCTTATATATTGAAGTAATAAGAGCAAAAATCTGCTTACAACTCAGGCACAACACAATGTCGATTTTGATACAATGAATAATCGCACCTCTCCTAGATGCAGATACAAATGAATATGTTTCTACTTGAAATCGATCTGCTGTTACAGAATAATAATCTGCTGCTCAGGCGCGAACTTCTTCTTGAAATACAAATTATGATTAATGAACTTGATGATCAAATGAGTGATCATCACTAATATAAATACATGCTAGAGGGAAAAGACGTGCCTCCTCAAAGAATGAAGTCGGCCTCCAAAAATGGCGTGTCTCTCCAAGAGTAGTGAATGAGACAAAGTCGGCCCAGATTTAAATATTAATTAATATACAAGGTGAAGCGCCTCTTCACCAATAGTTATCTCAATAAGTTAAATATTATAAATGAAGCGCTTCTTCATATTTAAATCGACTTTAATAAATTGAATAGCCGAAAGGCTATATGAGATTTATTGTTGCAAGTCGTGGCTGGAAGTGATGCCCGATGCTGCAACATCAACAAAATATATCTTAAAATTTATTGAAAGTTTTGTATTGCACTAGTTGCTAAGTATTAAGAAAAATTAAAGAAACAAGATTGAGAGGAATCGGTGTAACTCTTATGAATAGAATATCATATTATATTATTGAACATAGTCTAAAACTAGAAAGTAATTACATACTAAATATAGACAGCAATTACAAAGGACTGTTGTTATTTATTAAAGACTACCAACTACCACTAGTAGCTAACTTATTACATATCAGTGTAAACGTACACTTTATTGTATTATTATACTAATATTTGAATACCCCTTAATAACTAAACCAAAAATAACACCAAGCTTGCACCAAAATTTGAGAAAATGAGCAGAACCAAGAGGTTTAGTCATTAAATCAGCAGGTTGTTCCTAAGAAATGAGAAGATGAAGAGAAATATCTCCACACTCTACTACTTATGTTGAGCATCAACTAATCCCACCCAATGAAAATATGTATATCCAATCAAACCAAAATTTGTTGTCCTCTACAAGAATACACCAAAGTCAAGAGTAATTTTGACATATCACAAAACTTGCTTTGCGGTTATCCAATGAAAAAACTTCACTTTTAACAAAAACCAAGAGAGATAGCTCATAACAAAGCAAAGATATGGTCTAGCAGTTATAAGATATACCAAGCTGCCAACCAACTGTCTCTAAAGTGATTCCTTGACCTGAGACAAATCATCAAACTCTAACAACTTTAATCTGACCTCCGCAAGTGTAGAAGTTGAGTTACAATCTGTCATCCCAAAACATTCCAAAATATTTGTAGCATATTTGATTTGAGCCATGAAGAATCAAAATGATCAAACTACCAAAACTCAACTCCTAGAAAATAATGTATAAGGCCTAAATCAAATATGTCAAAATCCGCACATTGATCTCATGTGTTGAATTTGAGTGTTTATGCTTCATGTGATGGCGAGATCACAAACATATAAAACCACAACAACTATATCATTACCATACTTTTCACATATACATTTGGATTAAAAAGTCTCCTAAATCCTTAATATTTTAGGTGTCTATCAATTTGGAGATACCAAGCTCGGGAGCCTGCTTAAGACCATACAAGGACATAATCAACCTCCAAACAAGATGTTCACAACTAGGAACCTAAAAACCCTCAAGCTACACCATATAGACCTCCTTATTCAAATTTTCATTCTTGAAGACACTTTTAACATCTAATTGATACACGCCTTCCAACCAAATTGAGCAACTATGAAGAGAAGCAACCAAAATGTAACCATCTTTGCAATAGGAGAAAAAAATTCTTCACAGTCTATCACCTCCTATTGCAAAAAGCCTTGAGCAACAAGACATGCCTTGTATTTGTCTAGGGAACCATCAGCTTTGCACTTTATTTTATAAACCCATCTGCACCCAATGGGCATTTTCCCTAGAGGCCATTCTACCAACTCCCAAGTATGATTTTTCAACAATGCATCATACTCAACCTTCTGATGCAAGGGCATCAAGCATTTCCCTTCAATTTTGGTTTTAGTTTGTTATTTGCAGTTTTTGCTTCCCTTCTCTATGACATGTAGCCATTTTGGTTGTCTACAAGATTCTTGAATCTTGTTTTTCCCCTCACCTCTCATTGTGTAGAGATGATGATGGTAGTTAGGGCATGGGTTTCTTACCTGTCGCCGCATGAAGTTCGAGTCATTCTGCCAGTTAGGGAGGTCGACGATTTGGGAAAGAAAGGAGGGAGCCCGATCAACTTTGGGTAGGGATAGTGTTGGATATTGGGCAGAGAACATAACAAAAGGAAGTTTCTGATTGGGAACAAAGGAGAACGAGAAAGAAAGAGAAGAGGCAAACACCAGGGGAGGATCGGTTGGTTGAGGAAGAACGCGAGTTGGATAGGTTGCAAAGATAGATCAATTGGAAGAGGGTAACCAAGCTGTGAATAAAGAAATTCGATTCCTTTGAGAATTAGTTGTGCATTGGAAGCAAACTTTGCATAAACCACTACGCCCTGTTTCCTTGATCTGGGAGTTGCGCACTTGTAAGCAAGGAAATGAGATGGCCCTGTTTGCTTTCATTGTCGCCTGTAAACTTTGAGTCCTGTCACTAGGAAGAGGAATGGACTGTGTAAAGGTTGTTGTCGTCCTTGGCAAGGGTTCGGCCCTATTTCAAGCCAGCATCCTGTAGGATGATATATTAGTTTGATGTTTAGTGTGCAACTTCTTGTCGCTTGTGTGTGTTTCATTTTGTCTTCAGCTATACAGAATGTCATCATTTGGTATCAGAGCCATAAGAGATTGGGAGATTGGGAAGTGGGCAAAATGCCACCAAGAAGGATGAAAAGAGGAGGTGCTCAAGGTGGTGGTCAAAGAGGCCATGAAGGAGTTCTAGAGTTGTTGCAAAACCTGCCAGCAAGGTTGGATGCCATGGAGCAAGCACAACGACGGGGAATAGCCATTGATGATGTTAGTGAAGTTGGGGAAGAAGCACAAACCCAAACTTATGAGGAAGTTCGAAAAGAACCAGAAGGAGTGGAAGAAAGATTAATAAAGGTCGTTATGAGTGTGGGAGCCAAACCAAAAATAGAAGTCCCTACTTATTCTGGAGCCTAAATGGGGAAGAACTCATTGACTGGATCAATGATCTGGACAAATATTTTGAGTATGAAGGAGTTACAGAAGAAAGGAAAGTTAAGTTTTCCTGCACAAGGCTCAAAGGCCACGCTGCAATGTGGTAGGATTACATACAGTCTGAAAGACAAAAGAAGAACAAGGAGAAGATAACTTCTTGGGATCGAATGGTTGCCAAATTGAAGGCTAAATTCCTTTCGGGAGACTACCAGATCAATCTTTCAAAAGATTGCAGAATCTCAAGCAAAAGGATATGTCAGTAAAGGAATATACGAAAGAGTTCTATAAGTTGGTGATTCGGTCAAGCCAAAGTGAAGAGGATATGGAAAAGGTAGCAAGATACCTTAATGGCTTGAAGTATAGTTTACAGGATGAACTAAGTCTAGTGTCCCCTAGAACTCTTAAGGAATCCTATCAGTTTGCCATTAAGGCAAAAGAGAAGCTTATGAGGAAGTAGAATCGGCAAGAACGAAGCAGAGGACAAAGCTATGGAGAAAGAGGACAACAGCACCATCAAGATAGAGAGGCAAGTAGTTCAAGTGGGCAAGTCAACTCAGTAAAAGAAGGTTATCAAGATAGAGGAGAAAGATCATTTGGAAGTGAAGGTTATCAAGGAAAAGGAGGAGGTTTTGTTGGTAAATGTTTTAAGTGCAAACAAAATGCTCGTCATAAGAGTTGGGAGTGTTCGGAATTCTTAAGAGGTCACACAAGGCCAGAAAGGAGCAAACAGATCAAGAAAGCGTAGGATCACCTACTCATCACAATGAAGAACCTAAGACGGGAGAGTCTTTTCTGTTCAAGTGAGTATTGTTGAAGCCACCAAAGGAGAGTCAAGAAACAGTACAAAGAAGAGCTTTATTCAAGACAAAGTGCAAAGCGAGAAGTAAGTGCTGCAAATTGATTATTGACAGTGGTAGTACTGATAATCTAGTGGTTGTTGAAATGGTGGATAAACTAGGTCTTAAGAGAACTAAACATCCCACACCTTATAGAGTTTCTTGGCTACAGAAGGCCCATCAGTTGTTGGTAGATGAACAAGCTTTGGTTAAATTTCAAATAGGAAGCTATAAGGATAGTGTTGTGTGTGATATCATGCCTATGGATGTGTGTCACATATTTCTTGGTAGACCTTGGCAATTTGACCACAATGCCATACATGATGGAAGAAACAATACTTACACTTTTGAGGAGGATGGTCTTAAACATACCTTGCTTCCTTTGCAAGAACCAAAAGAGGACAGTCATTGCAGCAGTAGTAAGGTGATGTTAATAAGTGGAAAAGAGTTTATAAATGGAAGGGAGACAAACGAAGTTGCAGCAGCAACCAAGAAGGTGATCCTTCATTTGCCTAAATGTTGCAAGGATTTAAACTGTGCTGATTTGCAGGTAGGACAGCCAACAACATGTGTTGACACAAATGAATGGGAAGTTGAGGCAGATATTGATCTTTGGAAGGACATACAGAAGTGGAAGAAATTGGCATTGTTGAGTGAAAGGGAGATATTAGAACACTAGGACAAAAAAATTGCAATAGACAAGCGAGAAGCAAATGTTGGGGTAGCAGTAGAGATTGGTCTTATGAAGGATACAGAAATACAGGAAAGTTCAAAACAGCGATGACAAGATGTATACATGGGCAAGAGTATGCATGGACAAAGTGTGGAGACAACAAAAGAGAATGTGGAAGATGATTGGTCACGTCAAATTGAGGCCGTTGAGAAAGAGTGGCTTGAACTGACAAGAGGTGGGGCAAACATTGTAGCAGCCAATGGTGAAGTAATATCTCAGTTTTCAAACCACTTGGATACAGTTGAAGATGATTTCATGAATATGCAATGATTGCAATGGAGAGGTATGCAGAAGCCAAACAACATAGCGCAACAAAGGAGACAAGAAATATTACACCATCATTAATTTCTCAAATTTTGTTCATACGAATGTTGGAGCTGATTATTGTTTGAGGGAAATGCGAAAAGAATGGGAAAGGTGCAGTAATGAGAGGCTATCTGTAGAGTGGCCGAAACATGTTGAAGATGATGAGATGGGGTGTGTAAACAACAATTTTAACTGGAGGACAATAAATCCAGAGGAGTTAACTCTCCCGATGGTTTGGAATAAGATGAAGCCAACAAGCGGAAAGAGAATAAGGGAGTATTTGGGAAGAGGAGTTTGATGTATGGTGGACATGGATCCACAAACGATCATGAAGTTGCGACATTCATCTCATTATGTAATGGAGGAACTATTTCAGCCATATGCTAGAAGAAAAGAAAGAAGTAATGGTTACAAGTTGTCGTTTTTTAAGCATAGGGGGATATGCTGCAAGTGATTACAACTTGAAAGGGTAGTCCTACTACCCAACTCCCTTTGTGAGCTACACTCACAAACAACTCACTCGAGGAGCCTGATGCAGCGGCATCGAGCATTTCCATTCAATTTTGGTTTCAGTTTGTTATTTGAAGTTTTCGCTTCCCTTCTCTATGACATGTGGCCATTTTGATTGTCTACAAGATTCTTGAATCTTGTTTTTCCCCTCACCTCTTGTTGTGCAGAGATGATGATGGTAGTTAGGGCATGGGTTTCTTACCTGTCACCACATGAAGTTCGGACCATTCTGTCGGTTAGGGAGGTTGATAGTTTGGGAAAGAAAGGAGGGAGCCCAATCTGCTTTGGGCAAGGAGAGTGGTTGATGTTGGGCGAAGAACAGAACGGAAGAAAGTTTCCGATTAGGAACAGAGAACAGAAAAGAAAGAGAAGAGGCAAACGCCAAGGATCGGTTGGCTAAGGAGGAACATGAGTTGGATAGGTTACAAAGACAGATCGATTGGAAGAGGGTAACCGAGTTGGGAATAAAGAAAATTGATTCCTTTGAGAATCGGTTGTGCATTGGAAGCAAACTTTGCATAAACCACTACGCCCTGTTTCCTTGATCTAGGAGTTGCGCGCTTGTAAGCAAGGAAATGAGATGGCCCTGTTTGCTTTCATTGTCACCTATAAACTTTGAGTCCTACCCCTCGGACGAGGAATGGAATATGTAAATCCTATAGGATGATATATTAGTTTGACGTTTAGTGTGCAGCTTCTTGTCGCTTGTGTGTGTTTCATTTTGTCTTCAGCTATACAAGCTATCATCACTTTCATAGCAACTTCCCATTGTGGTTTTCCTTGGGCCTTAGAAATTTCATGTGATTCAAGAACTTGAAAAAAGAACATGCTCAATAGCTGAACCAACAATCCATGTTAATTTCTACAATATTATATCTAGTTGAGGAGCTTCATAGTCATGTACATCGTCCAAAGTGTATTAATACTACTTAGGTCTCTAATGTGCCTCAAGCATATGTTGTGAAGAGAAAATATCTATAGGATTCATAGCCTAAAGTGGAACACTTTCAATCTTGAATCTCTGATAGATAAGTCGAAAAGAGCTAGCCAAATGTTGATGCATAGGCTGCATTGATGGAGTAGATAGTTCGTCTTTCAAAGGGACCATAATACTAGATTTGGAAACTTCATTGATCTCCTATTGAGTATAGGAAAAATATGGCTCAATCTCTTTTACATCAACATCTTGACTAACAATGACTTTGTTAATAGAAATATCAATAAGCATGTATGCCTTAGATTGTTCACCATAACTAGCAAAGAAATATCTAAGACTCTTGGAATCTATCCTAAGTCTTCTCTACTCAAGAACAGAAGCATATGTTGCTGAACCAAAAAACACAAAGACGTGACATCTTGTTCGTTAATGGACCAAGCTTTCTCCAATGTAATGTTCTCAAAGGTTCTACATGGTGTCCTACTTACAAGATGGACCAATGTGTTCACAACTTCTTCCCAATAATGGTAGGGTATGTTCTTGTTGTGCATAATGCACCATGCCATCTCCATGATAGTCCTATTATGCCTTTCAACCCCTCCATTCAATTGTCAAGCGTACAGTGCAATCAACTACAATTGAATACCTTCTTTTTCATAGAATTCCTTGAATTGAGTGGAGGTGAATTCCTCCCCATTATTGGACCATAGAGTCTTAATCCAATGCCCTATCCTTCTTTCCACCAACACCTTGAACGTGAGTAAAGAACCATAGCAATCAAACTTCTTTTTCCATAAGTACACCCACATCTTCCTACATCCACCAATAGCAAAAAATACCTCTAATCAAGGATAGTGAGAGATTTCCAAGAAGGACCATAGAAATCTGCATGAATGAGATCTAAGAGCCCCTTTGATTTCCATGCACTTAATGATTTCCTCTTTTGCTTTCCAACCAAACACCCAACACACAAATATTGTTTTTTCATATATAAGAGGCAGACCTTGAACCATAAGGGCTCTATTGAGCTTCACCAAATATTGAAGATTCAAGTGACCATACCTTTTGTGCAAAAGAATACTGGCATTGCCTTCAACAACTAAGGCACACAAAAAAAGTGTCCATGCCTTTTCTTGATGAAAACACAAATAGTAAATTTTGCATACCCTGCCACAACAAGAAAGTTTGACAAGCCCTTACACAAGCTTCAAACCTCACAACCTTCTTCCAATGATACTCAATGCCCTAATACCTTGTAATTTTTAGATCATGTGATTTCCTGTAATGTTCCTTGGTTAGACTTATCCTAAAAGTATAAAAGCACAAGTTAGGACACCTATTCTATTTTATCAACACATCATTTTATAATGTAAATGACCTTGAAGACCTACATACATCATGTATTATAAATAAAGCACATAATATCTTGTTCATGGTTCGTTCATCTCAGATTGCATAGTTTAAGAATAAGACAATTAGATGCATTATCTTTTAAGGCATAAATCCCCATGATAAGAATATGACTTATTACTCTTGATTGGAATAGATCTTCGCCTTGTCTCCTCTTTCCTAAACTCCTTGGATGGTAGAATGACTGTGCAAAGGGCACGTGAATGATCTCAAATGGGACTCCCTCAAGGTGTTCCACCCGTCTTGGGACCATCCTTCAATGGATCGAATTACCAGCCTTTCCCTCCACAAACTCCCTATCCTTGTTGAGTGCTAGCGAAAGGGAATTGTTTGGCCTGAGTCTATCCTTCAAGGTAAAGTCATAAAAGCTCATCGAGACACAATAATTGTTGTAAGCAATCATTGTTACATAATCGTATATATATATAAGGATCTATATATAATTATTCCTAATTGATTGACGATAATTACCTTTGCATATATATTGATCAATTATCAAATGTTAATATCTACATTAATATTTTTATCAATATCAAATATTAATATCTTTATCCATTACCAAATATTAATATCTACATTAATATTTATTAATATCATAAATTTATCAATTATCAATTCCTAATATATTTATCAATCATTAATATTTGCATTCATAACGTATTTAACAAATATTATTTTCTAAATATAAAAAAGTATTTATCACTACTGATTTAGAGTTATGAGAATACTCACCTAATACTTACCACTTCAATCTGCAGAAACCGTTTCCTCCTCTCCTTTTTGCCAGCGATTCTATATAGACTTATTCTCCTTCCTCCCTCACATATTTATCTATATATTTCTGCTTTAATTCACATATTCATGCAACCCCAACTATATTCTTGATATGCAGATCTGTAGTGTCCTATTTATCTTTTTACATCCCTCCTTATATATCTTCACAAAGGAGTGTGATTTATTGAATAGATGCGATGCTTGGCCACTTCATTTAAAAGTCATAGCTCATCATAAGGAGACGTCTTTTGAATAAATCTCTTAACTACCTTTATCAAGTCTTTATTTTAATTGCTCTCCTTTAACGTAGGCTATTCCTTATAGTGGGTTCTCTTCTTCTTTTTTATTATTTCATGTTGTATTCTATTAATTTCTATGTAGTGATCGGCCTCATTAAATTCTTTGAGTGATGTCCCTTTGATAATATATTCCTCAAATAAAATGAATCGCTGCTGATGTTTTTTGTTTAGGTTATCGTTTGCATATATATAGGTGATTAAGGTGGTCGGCCAGCATATGTAATATATAGTATTTATTTATATTATATTAATATATTTTGAGTATTCTTATTTTATTATTTTATTTTCTATATTAATTTATATTTTAATAACAATGATTATAATTGTATTATCATTATAATATTGTTTATAGTGATATTCAGATTTACATTTCATATATGTATATATGTACTTTGATATTTATTTTATTTGTTTTATGTTTGATAATTATTATCTTTGATAATGACGTTTAAATGGCAATTAGTCACATTTATTTTTTGATATTTATTCCGTGTGGTTATTTGTATTTCAATATCTCAGATTTAGCTTTACAATTTCGGGGACATGACACTTCCAAACCATTTTCGACAAATACCTTTTTGCAAATACTACAAACTTTGACTTGCTTCCTCTTGTGACTATATGCAAGAAGTGACCTCATCATGCACTCAAACAAAAATGTGATTGACATTCTAACTGGAAACCTTTGCAAATAATTGTGTGATCTTCATGACTTTAGACCTTCTAACAATTTTTTGTCTTGTGCCTTTCAACCTCCTCTCTTCCCAACCTTTGAATTTTGTATTATTGATGTTTTATCTAGCTAACTAAGTTCTTCTCAACACAATTCGTTTCTAATATCAATACTAGTAAAAAAACAAAATTGAGAGGAATTTTTGTATCTCTCATGAAGAGAGTACCACATCATAGTAGTGAACATAGTCTAAATGTAGAATGTAATTACATACTAAAAATAGACAACGGTTACAAAGGATTGGTGTTACAACTACTTTATTAAAGACTACTAACTACCATTATGTAATATCCCTAAATAGGGATAATAAAAAAACAACAATATCTCCAAAAATATGTAATAAAAAATTCTGAAATTTTATTTGCAAATAGAAAAACCATCAACAAACTCAGACCTATGCTCAAAATATTTTTCTAATTTTTCTATGACTTTATAGAAATTTCTGAATATTTATGAATATGAAAAAGTTACAGAAAATCCACTAAAATTGCCCAGAAATTTTAGAAACAGCTTTCATTATTTTCTTATTTTTTTCCTGAGAGGAAGGTAACCAGTAGTATACATGTTAATGCCCAAATACCTCAGAAAATACCTTCAAAACCCTAGCCGCCCTTGCCAAAACCCTCAGAAAATCAGCACTAAGTCTGTTCCACTTGTCCTTTTTTGTTGCTATCTTCAATGATGCTCAATAACATGAAGACACCTTGCTGTAGATTATCCAAATCTGAACTTGATACTTTGAATCTCACCTCCAAAAATGGCCTCCAAACCTGATAAAGAATTGCAGCTCTGAAAAATGATGTGCTAAGATTTCACAAACCAAATCTCTTCCACCAAACCACACACTTATGACTAGGGGGAGCCCATATGTCTCTCTGAAACCAGGGATACTCGAGGGTTTCAGACCTTAAGCCAAGTTGCAGCAACATAATGACCTCTAAAAGAGCCCTAGAGAGTTTTATAATCACTCCCAAAAAGATGAATTAATCTCAACCCTTGAATCACCACCTCTTAATCCAAAGCTCCACATTAAAAACCTAAAAATTGATCCAATAAGCTCCTTGAAAACCCATGACCCCTTTGCCTTTTTATTACATGCTTTTTAAAATCACTTAAAATACATAAAAAGGGGACAACTTAAGTCTTTTGGCTAGGAGTTACTTAAGTTGCCTAAAAAGAGGTGCCCACAACTTAAAATGACATAAATTCACTTAAGATGCATTAAAAGACATGCACACGACTTAAGGATAGAATATAATACAAGCCAAAGACTCCATACTTACTCAATAATGATCTACGCCCTCTTCCTCTTGGGTAATGTTGTGACCTTTTTCACACATCACCCCATCAAGATGGGGACCCCCTAAATTTTTGCTCCATTCTGGTCTTTTGGCTTTGGTTCGCTCTCTCTCTGGTCTCTGGTCCTTCCGGGGATGTCCCGTCGTTTGACCCAGGTTAAAATATTGGTTAAGTCTGTGTAATTAGGGTTTTCATCCTTCAGGCTTATTTAAGGTCAAACCGAGTCATAAAATTGAAATCTAAGCTTAGTGCAGCAGTCAGAAGACTTCCAGCAGAGTCCCCCTAAATTTTCACTGTATTCCGGCAACTTACTATTTTTAGTAAGTATTCAATTTGGGACTATTTTATTGAGATTTTGGAATTCTGTCAGTTCCACTGCATCCGGGTAACATCAAGCTGCCTACACGTAAATTTTGAGCCAGATCAGACGACTTGCTATTTTTGGCAGTTCAGGCTTCAAGAGCCATTTTCAGGGTTTCCACATGAGCTTTTCAGATGCATGTCTGGAGAATCCTTCTGGGTTTTCCAAAACCTTCGCAGTGATGTAACATGCAAACCGAGACGACCACTTTCAGAAGTCAGCCTTCGGAGGCTATTTTTAGGGTTCGCATGCAGTGTTTTTCAACGCATGTCGGGTTTTTCTTTATGGGTTTTTCGAGAGCTTCACAACGGTGTGACTTGCAAGCGGAGAAGATCAAAGTTTAAGGACTTACTATTTTTAGCCAGTGCATGCATGCAGACCAGTTTTCTGGGTTTTTCTGGGTTTTTTGAGATCCCGCGGGCAATATGACATGCAAAACCATCCGGCAGTGGATGAGTCACTTTTCAGACAGTTTCTATTTTTAGCAGGTACACTCTGGCAGCCGCCCAACACTCCAGTCCAGCAAGCAGAACGACATGCAGAAGGAACGAAGTCAAACGGAGACCGTTCGGGATACATGCAAGTCAAATTAGGGTTTCCACTTTTATAGGGGGTAAAATCCAAAAATAGCCGAAACGAAGTACCCCACCCATGTCAGCACACTTCAAGGTACCTGCTGGCAAAATTTGAGCAAAGTCGGAGAACTTACTATTTTTAGTAAGTCAGGGCACGGCTATAAATAGCAGGTCTGCACCCGAGGTTGGCATCGAGTGACCCTCAAGCTATCAAGATCAAGCGTTGCAACTTTCAGGCAAAACGGAGCTACTGAAGTCAGAAAGTCAGAACTTACTATAAATAGCAGGTGGCTATAAATAGCAGGTCAGGGCAGAGGACTGGCAGAACAGGTTCACCAGGCAGAGAATATCATCTGATGAAATTTTCAGGCAAAACGGAGCCTTAGAGGTTGAAAATCAAGGGATTTGCTAAAAATAGCACAACTTGCTAAAAATAGAATGCGTAAACAAAGGCAGGCAGAGGCATGGAAAATTTTCTAAGGCAAAAACAAAAGCACACCCATGAGAATGCGCCCTCACCTTGGAGAAAATGATGCTTGGTAAAAACGCCTAAGGCATCAAAATTAAAAGCTCACCTAGTGATTTGCGCCCTCACCTCAAGGATTGAAGACTAAAAAGTTTCTAAGTCATAAAATCAAAGCAGACCCATGTAAATGCGCCCACCTTGATGACTCTCTCAAAACGTCTAAGGCATGAAAACGAAAGTAGACCCATGTAAATGCGCCCACCTTGGAAGTGCCTTCAAATTGTTCTAAGGCATTGGAAATCAAAGCATAGCACTTGAAATGCGCCCATGGTGAAAATGAAAGCTCACATGTGTAAATGCGCCCACCTAGCAAAACAGAAGCATGGGGTCTCATTTGCGCCCAAGGAAGAAGAGGATAGGTGTAAAGTGAGCTTGATGAAATATTCTAAGGCACACAAACGAAAGTATCAAGGGTGAAATGCGCCCTCAAGAGAAAATGGAAGCTTGGCCTAGCATTTGCGCCCATGATGAAGAGGAGATGGCCGAAATTCTTCTAAGGCATAAAATGAAAGTAGAGAGGTCAAAATGCGCCCAAGGCAAGATAAAGTGGCTAAGACTTGGAGAAATTTCTAAGTCAAGAAAATGAAAGCTCAAGACCCCATATGCGCCCAAGGTTGCTGGAGAAAATTTCCTAAGGCAACGAAATAAAAGTGGAACCTAGCAAATGCGCACTCACCTTGAAAGGATATTCTAAGTGTTTGAGAATTTTCTAAGTGAGAAATCAAAGCTTGCATGAGTAAAATACGCCCAGGAGGCAATAAGATGCTAAGGCACGAGGAGTAGAAGTAGACACATGAATATGCGCCCAAGTTGAAGTGGAGATTTTTTTTAAAATTTTTCTAAGTGTGGAAAATGAAAGTGGCCCATGCTAAATGCGCCCTTGATTGAAAATGTTTCTAAGGCGTGGCAAGGGTAAAAGCTAGCAAAATAAAACATCACTGAGAGAAATACGCCCAAGATGTGAGATGACAGGAGAAAATTTCTAAGTTGCAAAAAAATAAATGCCAAGGGGTCAAGTGCGCCAGAGGTGTAAAGTGAGGAATTTTTTTTAAATGAAATAAATATTTCATAAAAAATATACGCCTATGGTAGAGAAAATGTTAGAAATATTTTCTAAATGGAATAACATTTCACTGGGGAAAAACATGCCCTTGGCATGAAAAAATAGCTTGATGAATTTTAAAATTTTCTAGAGACATTTAAATGAAGTGGACACATTGACGAAGTTTTATTTCCAAGGCGGAAGCAACTAAATATTTTCCATGGGTCAAGTGAAAAATCAAATGAACCCGTTTAAAATGCACCCATGAGTTAACTGAGTTTGAAAATTAATTTCCTAAGGGAAATTTTAATATTTTCAGAAGAAATTCGTTTTGCCTAGATTATTTTCCTGACGGAAGTTAAATCTCAGAGGGTGAATTATTTCGAGCAGGCGCAGATAATTTTCAATCACCCGGAGTTGAACATTTTAATGAGAGAATTTAAAATGTCTAAGGCAAATTTTATGAAATCGAGGATTTAAATGACAGACATTTTAAAAGTTGGAAATAAATTTACAACTCCCACGAATTTTTTCGAGTTGAATTTATTTAAACACTGCGAGATTTTAAAATGGAATTTTAAATCAAGTCAAGTGATTGTTTTTCTCGCGAGTTGTTTAAATCGCCAAGAGTTAACTGGCAGACTAAGAGGAAAATTCGAAATTTGAAGAAGAAGGAATCATTATTAATGGCAACTGCCATAATGACCGGCTGACGACTAGCCCACTACTGCGCTTGAATTAGAAGATTCCGAACGAAGAGAGTGGAAAATTGATGAAGGTTCTAAAAATAGCCCCAGCACTACTTAGCAGGATTCTCCGAGAAAAGTTATTTAAACAATCTCTTCTCTCATTTCTCCTCACATTATTTCGAAGTTGAAGTTGCTGAAGAAGTTCTTGAGAGATTGAAATATTTTCCAAGTGGTTGAGGAGAGAAATTCTGTGAGCGTTTATTTTATTTCGGAGTGTTGAGTTGCTGAAAGTACGAAGTGCTGGAGAAATTTTCATTTGCCGAGACTCTTTCTTTCGAAAAGCTGAGTGTGTTGCTGCAAATTTCGAAGTTATTTGTGCTGGAGAATTTATTTATTCTCACTGTTGAGAGTGGAGTTGCTGCGAAGTTCGAAGTTGTATGCTGGAGAGCTAAGATTTTATTTCCAGATTGTTGAAGTTGCTGCAGATTTGCAAAGTTGTAGAAGATTTCTTTTCTCTGGAGATCTTTATTTTCAAGCTACTGAAAGTCGAAGTGTTGAAGAAGTTTAAACGTTGAGAAGTTGAGGAAGTTGAAATTTCATATTGCTGGCAACTCTTTATTCCTCTAACTGCTGAAGTTGACAAACTAAAGTCAAGGTTCGAACTATTTGTGCTGGAGAAATTAGCTACATTGCTGAAAATTATTAGCTTGCTGCGTTTTTTCTTCACCAGTCAGAAGTGCAGTTGTTGAGAGTTGTCTCTAAACTCAGAGATTTTTATACAGTACGAGATGGATGGCGCAAAGGATGTTGCAGGAACAAGCAGAGCTGCAAACACTGAGGCAGGCAAGGCTGGCTCATCCCGGCAGGCAATGATTAAAAGGCTCGCTAAGCCATTTCTCCCAAAGTCAGCAATAGTTTCAAAGTTGGCAGGATTAAATGACACCAACCTTGGTTCATTTAATCTAAATGCACTCAAGTCGAGGATGTTCGGGCTAGGGGGCCATCAACCATCAATCACGGCACATAATATAATGAAGAGTGGAATCTACGCAGCTGCTAGTTTTCCGCCAGCAATTTAGTGTCCGGAGCTAATTATGGAGTGTGCCAATCACTACAAGCCAGAACGTAGGACGATTGTCTCTCCGGATGGTAAACTGCTCGCCAACTTCACATTCCAACTGCTGAGGGATGTTATACTGCAAATAAGAGGGCAGATAAGATGTACTCTTCCTCTTTCGAAAGAGTCACTGCAGTCATCAACAGAGTTTGGATGCAGAAGCCGAGGCCACCCCGCACTAAGCTCCCAAAGCAGATAATTGCCGAGGACGTGAAACAAGAATACTGTGATTTGATAATGATGCTGAGCCGGGTGAATGGGAGTGCACAGGCTTACATTTTCGAGCCTTGGATGTTCTACTTCATCGAGATCATCTTGGAAGGAAAGGAGTGTGTCGATTGGGCTAGGATGATTAGCAACCACATCGATGAGCAATTCAGGAGCTTGAAGGTGACGAAGACTTTCTACATGAGCTCATATGTAATTTACATGTTGGCCAGAATGACTAAGTACAGAGGGATTTCGTACAAGGAGCCAATCGGCTGTGCCCCTGGTCAATTCAAAATCCATGAAGCCTGCACACAGCTACATTTAGCTAACATTGCCAACTATAAACGGGCAAATGATGCATTCACAATGCACATTGCGAGGACACTTCAGCAGAGGACGCAGCAGAGAATATCTAAAGAAGCACAGACATTGATTGAGGAATATGGGTATTGGCTCATCCAATTCCCGAAATTCACATATATTAGGCTGCAGGGGTTCACTTCGTATCCGTATCGGTTACCACGATACCCCACTGATCACATAGTAATGCTTGAGGTATCTAGGCAATTGATTGCCTATGATAAGATTCAGAAAAGGAAAAAGAAGGGTGGACTGGATTTCCTTATCACCATGGGAAATTCCATTGAGGTGTGTCCCTCTTTGCAAGCAGCCCAAGAGGCAGAGGACGAGCTGCAATCTTATCATTTGTCATACCACACAGGCAGGCAGGATTTCGACCCTTACAGGAACATCCGGATGATACAGAACGTTGAATACCGGCACAGAGCTCATCTGGAGGACTTCTGGGCAAATGCAGTGGATGAGGCTGAGATAAGAAGAAGGATGTTTTCCAGACTTCCTCTCAAGTTGATTAGAGAATGTGAGATTATTCCAGTTCCCGACCAGGTGGAGGAGGATGTCAACGTCATGCAACCCGACTATGGGTCAGTTAGGGATACTCCTGTCCCACCACCTGATTGGTCCGAGCCAGAGATCATGGACTTGGACACTCTTTCTATCCCGGTGATGACTTTTACCAGGACTTGGGTCGACAGACATGTATGCAGACTTAAGAGCAAGTCGATCGCCCTTACTTATAGCTTGATGGGTGACCCAAGGCCATTATCGGTAAAAAGAGGGAAACAAATTGCTCAGACATCGAGGGCACAAGTGGAAGTGCCAACCCAACCGATACCATTGAGGATAGAACAAGCATCACCCGTGCACTCACAAACTCAGTCTTCGAGTTTAAGAGTGGTTTCATTATTTGCCGATCAGAGGGCAGGATTAGAGGAAGAGCAGGGACTTGAGGAGGTAGATCAGCCCAACGCCCGGGAATCAGCTAGTGTCAGTCTATCCAGGGGCGGCCAACAGGAGGAGGAAGAGGAAACAATGGCCGACACCCATTTTCAGCAGATGTTGGACACGGCTTTGGAAGAAGAGGAAAACACAGAACAGGGGACCCAAGGGTCGGGAGATACCCAGCTTATAGAGGAGGATGAGCCTGAGCAGACCAGTGCAAGAAGAGAGGAAGTGCACGAGATGGAGGCAACAGAAGAACAGCCCCTTGTTGTTTGTAATCCACAGCAGACAGTGCCTGATTGGCTTTCCGACAGAATGAGGAGAGAACCCGAGGATGATACGGATCCGGCCATTGAGATGGAAGAGTTCCTCAGGAGGATCAGTGCGCCACCAGAGAAGAAAAGGGCCCGAAAGTTTTCAAAGATCTCGACCGACGAGTCAGGCTCTCGCACGCTTCAGGTGGCTATTCCGAGGGAAGATTGTGATCGAACCGAGGAGAGGCCTGAAAATTATGTGATCACCACAGTAGAGTTGGGTCGTCCTACGGGAGCCCAAGTTATCGAGGAGTTCGATAACTCCTATCAGGCATTGAAGGATCAGTTGCTCCGCACGGAGGGGAAGTATAAGAAATTGAAGAAGGAGCACAAAACTTTGATAGGATACGTACAAAATCTAGCACATCCAGGTGAACCAGCAAACCCAGCAGTGGAACGTCCATCGGAGCTTCCGAAGGAGTCAGTTGTTGCCTTAGAGGATTTGAAGAAAATGGAAACGGAGGCGGACAAGTGGGTTAGCCGTGTTCATACTGAGACAGGGAAATTCATGGAGGACCTCGCCGATGCTTATCGACAGGCCTCAAATATTTTGGCACGGATGGATATAGTAGATCAGGCCTGGGGTGATACTCGCATCTATCAAACGAAGACTGTACTTCGTTTGGGGGCTTTGATGCATATACCTCTAGAAACCTTGGTGGATGGAGGTGTAATTCAGAGAGGTGATAGGTATGATTTCACCAGTTGGTACTCCTCGGTGGTCACAGGCCGTGGATTTCACGACGCAGCAAGGGCAGATTCAGCTAAAGTGAGGAAAGCAATGGGCAACATCTTGGGGGGAGTCCTCAATACATTAGAAGCCATATTTGCTAGAAAGTTGGTCCCAGAGGAGATAACTGCTGATGGCTTGAAAAGTAGACTGCCTCCATTCTTCTCAGCTGCGAGGTCACTTGTCCTGGATGACTTTGAGAATGTCTCCACGTTCTCTAGTATAATTCAGCATACCCAGGACGCCTTGGTGACATGGAGAAAATCTTGCATCAGATACGGACAGACGGTAGCAGTCTTGGAGTTCCAGCTCAACCATATTCCACCGATCTCTACACAGGAGGTTGAAGCAGTATTGGCCCGGTTGATCGAGTTTGCTATCCGGGAGAAGGCCAGTGGGAACGCGCTGCTTGATGAGGATCTTCTTGATGATGGTAGTGGGCATTAATTGCTCATTATGATTCCTGCAGGGGAGTGGAGAATATTCTGTGCATTCATTGCCCACTCCTCTCTGTGGCGGTTTTTAGGGCAGAAACCCTAATCAGGGCATAGGTGGCTCGATCTGAGCCCTTCATTGTAATTTGATCTGAACCGTCCACTGAATTGGACTTATTATAAAAGGGGCATCCCCCCTCATTTGTAATCTATTAGACATTAGATCAAGAGTTGAATCAGAGCTAGAGAGTAGAAGGCATATAGCATTTAGCTTAGAAGTTAGCTTTAGATTGAGGAGGGAAGAAAACTTTCCTTTGAAAGTTTTGTAAAAGGTTGTTGTGAACACTTTTCATAATACAAAGAGTTTCATTGATTGGTGATTTCTTCTTTGTTATGAGTAGCTAGCAAGGCCATTTCGTCTTTCCAATTCAAGGTAGATAGAGTAAAATAGATTTTTATTTCATGCAAGTAGTTGTTAATTGTGGAGTGTGGCGTTGTGATTTGAGCATATCTTCTTCATCCATACCACTAGCGGGCTTACTGATGGTAAGTTCGCCTTGCGTGGTCAACTGGAGTATCAGCACTTAACTTCGATTATGGTTCATATGTTTGTATGCGTCGTATTGACGGTATGAACATGTTGCGTCATAGTTTGAACACTTTTCTCATCCTTTGAAGATTGCACCAACTTTGTCGGAGTTGTTCGAAAGGAGACAAAGCAAAGTTTGGTTTGAAGATTGTTTAAGTCGATCCTCGTCCTCCACCCTTTTAGAAGTAGATCTGTAGAATCCCTATCCCTATCCCCTTTAAATTCTGCATTTCCGAGTCAGTCTAGATACCAGAACCATATTGCCAAATCATTCATGTCCTAATTGCTTCACAAAGTCGAACAACTACGTAAGTCCCCTTGAAATAACCAGCAAAACACATCAACCAACTGAGTCTATTCGCGATAAAAGGAACCTTGGAGTCGAACACATGAACTTTCAAGCAATCTTAGCATGTGGGACACTTTGATCAAGAGAGAATAGAGTGACCGTTGGGCAACTTTATTCTGTGCTGGCGCTGTCATAAAAAGCACGTCAACAGGTAATCCAAGGAAAAGACAACCAATGTGCTCTTAATCCTCATGATTTGAGTTGGGGACATTACACACTAATAGCTAACTTACTACATGCTAGTGTAAACATACACTTTATTATATTAATATACTAATAATCTAATAATAAGTTAGTCGTTGCAACTTTGAATTCAACTCCTACAATTAGCATATAATGTCTTGCATATGTGTGCTAAGGTAGATTAAATTGCTTTCAGCAAATTTTCCAACTTTGTACTGTAGATTTACTCAAAGTTGGAGATGATAGCTTTGTATCGATTCCTTAATTCAATCTACCAAAGCATTTGTGTCCTTGTGTTTAAGCCTATTTAATCCTTATGTGTAAGTGCACTTTATAGACTCTCCATTTAGCTGAACAATGTGAGTGTGGTAGTTGTAGGGCTTTTCATTTAGTTAAAAAGCATACAATGTTCAAATAATCGATGTTATTATTTACACGAGAAGTGAAAGCTTCAATAAATAAATTACAAAGACATTAATTATAAAATAAACAAACGTTAACAGAAGACGAAAATAGAAACTAACTAAACACGACTAGATGACCATTAACTAAACAAATAGAAAGATATTATACTAATACCCTCCCTTAATAGTCATCATTCTAACTACCCGGAGAAGTAACTGAAATATACTCTCTGAATTTTTTTGATTTTTAAACCAAACATTTACAATGTAACCAAGCACCCGTTAAGGTTAGCATAACCCAAAACGTGCATGAAAGAACTCTAACCAAGAATGCGCCCTAAAACCACTTAAGGAGGAAGGGCGGGCATATGGTCAGAGAATCCCTAGGATCTACTGAATCAAGATTACAAGATTATACTGAAAGAGAGAGATTAAACTCAACACCAAGAATGTGCACTCAAGATCCTTTGACAGGCGAGGTGCTAACATATGGTGGAGTACTAATGCTGAAATTGAAATGAACAAGGCGGATAACCAGCCATAAGGACTTTCCACGTTACCACCAAACAGTGGGGGGAAAAGATTACAATATTAATACTTCTTCTGCTGCGGCAGGCATCCACTCAACAGTGGGAATTCACCACTTGAAAGTGGGTATGAAAAGAGATACAAATGTTTATTCTCCACACTGGCGGTAAACCAACCAGGGGTTAAAGTGTTTGCATTAGGAAATCACAAGTAAATGCAGTAAGAATAATGACTGGATTAGTACTACTAAATCTCAGCCTTACAATAAAATAAATCTGCAATTTCCATGTGTTACAATGATATAATCAATGCAAACTACTGAAGAATGTTTATTACAATATATAATCTTCTCAATCACCAAGATATAAGCCAAAAATCAGAACTGAAGCAAATCTGATATGACGAACAGCAAACTGAAATTCTGAACCAGCAATCAATGATAATACCAAAATTCTCATAACACCTTTAAAAATACCTCCAAATGTTTTGAAATGAATTGCAAATGCAAACTAGGAGGATGGCGCCCAAAATCAATCACTGAAACCGCATCAATGGGTCACCAATATTCAAGCACGAACTCCAAGACATTTCCAGCAATGGTACGGCCTTCAATTGATGATCCCCTTGGGCATCCTTTCATCAGCTCCCCTTTCTATTTTCGTAAAATTCTGAATCATTTTTCTTGTCTTTTTGGTCAAATTCGGGTTTTTTAGGCAGCTCAACAGAATAGGGAATTTTAAGTCTAAAAGCAAAATTGCTAAAGTCTCCAAAAAGTCCGATTTTTGCTTAAGTGATAAAAAGTTCCTATTTTCCTAAAAGCAAAATTGCTAAAGTCATCAAAAACCCCGAAATTGCTTAAGTTGACAAAAGTTCTAATTTTTGCTTGAGTGAAATTGTCGAAAGAGCAAAAAGGTCCGAAATTGCTTAAGTTGCTCAAAAATCCCTATTTTGTCAAAATGAAAATTGTCAAAAGAGCTAAAACGTCCGATTTCATCTATTTGACATAAATAAAATTGTTGAAGTGATAAAAAGTTCCTATTTTACTCATGAATAGTGAAAAAAGTTGCTGAGTGAGCTAGAAAACCTGATTTTGGTTATTTTTGCTTGTTGCTTGGCTCAAGAAACCCGATTTGAAGAATTCGCACAAATTTTCAAGAGGTGTTTGTGTTCGAGTTTGATTACTTGCCTCTTTTTGTGGAACTTCCATAAATTCTGCAACTAGAATCAGCTCCTCAACTTGAATATTTAGGCTCTCATCTTATTGAAGAGAATGCGAGTTTTCTAGGGGTTTTCTCTCCATTTTTGTGCTTCTCATTTGCAGGTATGTTGTTTGCTTTCTTTTCATTTTATTTTTTGTTTCTCTTTTTTGTCAAAACTCGTTTGGATGAAACGTTTTTGCAAAGGAAGAATCGTTTTCTTGTATATAATGAAAAACGCGATTTCATTTTAAAAAATGTGATCACTTTTTGCCAAGCGTTTCTTTACTTTTTATTGAATGTTGTTTGCCTTTGTAAAATGCGTTTCATTCGCAGCTGAGAAACAAGTTATTCATGTGAAAACGTCATGTTCTCTTACCACGCCATTTCTGAAAGCGTATTTCCTCATGGTGAAAACGCGTTTCTTCACAAACTCATTTCTTTTTATCTTTCACCATTTCCATTTGTCATTTCTCATTTCCATTTTCCTTCACCAAATTCGTCTCGCACCATTTTATTCACATTCATTTCCCTCAAATCTTCATTACCATTTTCCGCAAAAATATGCCTTGGCTCAATTTCGGGTTTTTGGTATCAAATAGCAAGTCGGGATTTGTCATGAGAATTGCAATTATAAAAGTTGCAAAAAAATAAAATTGCTAAAGTGTTCAAAAAATCCCAACTGCACTTTGTAAAGTTGCTGAAAACACTCAAAAACCCGAAATGCTTCAAAAACCTCAAAGTTGAACTTTTTTGGACTTGACTTCAAATTCAAGTTGGAAAATCTTTTTGACTTGCTGTTCCAAAAAGACAAAACATTGCTTTCAGTCGCAATCACCCCACCAAGATTCAAATTGGTCTTTACCATTCATTCTCCATCATCATTGAGAAAACAGTTTCATTACCCTAGGGTTTGAGTCTTGTTGTTAATGGCTACCATGTCTTCACACGTTGATGCTAATGATGTTTTGACCTTATGGGGTTTTCACCACAGCCTTGTAGATTCCTGTTCAATGACACAGATGAACCGACTTCTCCAACAAACAAGAAGATGAAATACAAATTTGATAAGTATCAAAATGAGATTTCTCCGTCTCACGTGGTCTCAAACATAGATGAAATAAAGGACACAGAAATTGGGCATGTTGATATGTCCGAGTTTCTTAAGAGGGCAGAGAAATCGACTTCTCATGATATGCAGTTATTGCTGAGAAGTCATATTCACCTGGTGTCTACTTTTCCTGTTGCTGCCCTTGAGCCAGAATTCATTCTTGCATGTGCATCCCACTTTGACAGTGAATCTAGAACCATCAAGGATGATGACGGCAACATGGTTATCAGACTTGATCCGGAAACTATCAACAGAATCTTCAAAGTTCCTGATGCTCCTACATATTCAGAAATCACAGTGAAGAGTGCTCATAATCATTACGAGCAGAAAAAGAATGATTGTATCAAACATATCAATCACAGATGGCTTCTCAAATCACGACCTTGTGTGACTCGGATACCCAAATTGTATCGATCTGATTTTAAGGAAGAGATTAATGATATGATCACTCTCCTGAGCATAATAGTGGGGTTAAAAGTTTCCAATATGTTTGAAAGTTGGATGTATAAATTCATCATGGTTATCAGAAAAGCACAATACCCAATCTTTTGGGGTGAAATAATCAGTGACAGTTTGTGTGAACAGCTTGCAGAGGTTCCTACCACACTCACTTTCTACATGAATTCATATTTGGTTTATATAGCAGCTTCATTGAGGCAGTTTCCAAGCCTTTCTACTAAAGGTGATAGATCATTGGTTCCTGTATGGGAGTATTATGATCAGCTAACTTTAAGGCAAAGTCGGGTGCATTATAGAAGAGTTCAAGATGCTTTCTTTGGTCATCTTATGTGTTTATTTGACAAAGCATTGGAAAACAACAGGGTATCCGAGGCTGCTTGGAGGAAAGTAAATGAGTATGGTTGCCTGTTTCTTCAATTCCCTACCTTCACTTATATGAGAGTTGGATGTTTTGAAGACCAACCTTATATGCTTCCAAGGTATCCGACAGATAAGATCATTTTGATGGAGCTAGGAAGGCAGTTGATGACAGTTCATGCATGTCAAGCTACACAACATAAGACTGGAGTCAGTATTTCATCACATAATCCATTGATAATTGGGAGGTACTCCTTCACAACTTCTTCAAGGGCAAAAGCAATGGAGGTTGAACTTCAGGAAATAAAGTTAAAGAAATTCCAAGCTAGAATGGAATTTGACTACAGAAGAGTGAAAGATAAAATTAAAAGAGCCTTCACTCATATGCACCGCATTGAAGACATTTGGGCAGACCTCCGAACAGAAAAAGATATCTATAGAATGGATTACTGTAGGCTCACGGTGGAGCAAGTTGTTGATCTCAACCTGACCTTAGTTCCAAAAGGAGTAATTGATGATGGGCAGGTTTTAGATCCTGAATATGAAGAACAAGAGGTGGCTAAGGCTCCCATTCCTGCAATACAGTGGTCTTAGAAGGAATCTACCTCTATTTTTGATAGATTTCAGTCAATCTTAGCAAATACCAACACTTGGCTCAAAAGCATAGGTGTTAAGACTATAAAAATCATAATCGGAGTTGAGGATGATTCAGCTGGGCCCAAAGGATTGAAATCAGAGGTTAGAGATAGATCAAAAGAAGGAGCTTCCTCTTCAGGTACCAGAATTAAGTTGAGAGTAAGTCGGGTTGTGGAAGAACCATTGGAGAAGGAAACACTAAAGGGGAAAGAAGTTAAGGAAACGCAGATTCAAGTTTTGGATCAGCAAGAAGAAGACGAGGTTCTGGAAACCTCTACCATTCTAAGTGAAACGTCTCCTCACGTTGAAGCTCCAATACTTGTTTCAGCGATATCCCCTATTTCTCCCATAGTTGGCACACTAGCAAAAAACTCGCGAGTTTTTTTCCACCGCGAGTTTTTACGAGGTTAACTCGCCATCCTTTAAAAAACGAGTTTTTTCGAGTTTTTTGAAAAACTCGCCACTAAAAACTCGCAACTACTCGCCAAAAACTCGCGAGTCTGACAAAAAAACTCGGCCGCATAGAACATAAAGCAGAAAACGTCTTTTTTCAGTTTCATTTCATTTCGAAATTGAATGATAGTTTGTGTGAGGAGCTCAAAACCCCCTCCCAAGCAAGGAGATATCATTTCCAACGATTTGCCATCGAGGAGAGCAGATTCAAACGCCATTTTGTGTGGATTTTGAAGAGAAATTCGATTCACAGGTAGGGGTTTTGTTTTTGTTTTTTATTTTTGCTTAATCATTTTCTTTCATTCTTCTTGCAAAATACTCATTCCAAATTGAAAAAAAGATATAATAGAGCACAAAGAAAATATTTTTTTGCATTTACAATCCAAAAAACAAGATTTATCACAACCTTTTGTTGATTTTTGCTGATTTTTTTCATTTTTTTCATTGTTTTTTGAAACTTTCAGACCTAGGTTCATTTTTTGTGTAAAATGATAAGATTAGTTAATAATGTTAATTTATAATTCATTTAAACACATTTGTATCAATTTAAATCAAATTTAGCTCTATATCTTTTAAGTTTTAAATTTTTAATGATTTAGGTTGTTTTTAAATTTTTTTTGTATTAAAAAACTAATATGTTGTACATATTTTTTGTGTGTGTAGATTGATCATTGAGCATTGAATACACACTATAATGGCTTCTGGCTCAGCATCAGGTTCCAACCCCGCCCCACCATGTTCCACCCCGTCTACACCATCATCATGGGTTCCAGGCACTCGTCCTGCAGGGGCTAGAGACCCTACATGGAAGTATGGTGTGAGAGGGCACGTACCTGGAACAGTTGTTTGCAGTGAGTGCAAGAATACATATCATGGAGGCATAAATCGCCTCAAATACCATCTTGCAGGCATTCCTCAGCGTGATGCCAAGCCTTGTGAGAAGCCCAAAGAAGAGATTAGAAGAGAGATGCTTGCACTACTCTCAATTGCCGAGGAAAGAAAAATGCAAAGGGAGAGGGCAAAAAAAGCCATAGCAGCTGCCATAGCTAGTGGACATGCGCATGCCCATGGCCAAACTCAGGAGCACGAGGCTGAGCACATGGAGATAGAGTCAGATGAGGAGGGAGATATTGGCATTGTTGGCTCTCTTCGTGGTCCACGGATTCGCGTTCATAGCACAGCCACAGCTGTACTGTCCTCTAGGCCCCCCGTTTCCTCTAGTTCGACTTCGACTAGAGTGCCAGTGCCACCACCACTTTCATCTTCACGCAACCCACAGAGTTATTTTGTGCCTCGAAACACACCAGGAGCACAGGTATCATTGGAGGCTACAGGGTCGAACAAGGAGGTGCATCAACATGCCAAGCCGGCATGTGCTGACTTTTGGTATTTCAATAACATACCATTTAATGTGGCGAGTAGTCCCTATTGGCACAATATGGTCACTGCATTGACAGTTGCGGGAAAAGGCTTCAAGCCACCTTCTCGCAAAGATTTGAGTGAGAGGTAGGTGAAAGTCAACTTAAATTTTATGCTAAGTTTATGTTCTTTAAATCAAATTAATTTATAATTTATTACTTATGTTGAATTGAAGCTATTTTTTGTTTAAAACTTACAATTTTGTACTTATTTAATTATTTTACTTTGTACCTGCAGGTTGCTCACAAATGCAACCCAAAGGGCAATGCAAGTGGTTGAACAACAAAAAGTTAAATGGAAGAAATATGGCTGCTCCATTCTTTCTGATGGGTGGACGGATGGGAGAAACCGCACCATCATTAACTTTTTGGTTGCTTGCAAAGGTGAAATTGTGTTTTGGAAGTCGATAGATGCTTCCAACAGGATAAAAACTGCAGATACATTGTGTACATTGTTGGAAGAAGTTGTGATGGAGGTGGGGATTGCTAATGTGGTGCAAGTTATGACAGATAATGCAGCAGCGTATGTGGCAGCAGGAAGAATGCTTGAGATTAGACATCCATCACTCTTTTGGTCACCTTGTGCGGCACATTGCCTTGACCTTCTTTTGGAGGACATAGGCAAACTTGTTTGGGTGGCATCGATTGTAGATGATGCAAGGAGCATTACAAAATTTATCTACAATCACCCTTGGGTTCTTAGCTTGATGAGAGATCATACGCAAGGGAAGGAGTTGGTGAGACCAGGTGCCACAAGGTTTGCAACGATTTTCATAACGTTGCAAAGCATTTTGGATTCTTTGGGCTTTTTAAAACAAATCTTTGTGAGTCAAGCATGGAATGACTCCTCATATTCAAAGAAGCCTGAAGGAGAGAGAGTTGCTGCAATAGTCTTTGACCACTTGTTTGCACAAAAAGCTACAGAGATCGTGAAGGTAACTTCAAAACTTTGATTTTAATTTTAAACTCAAGTTGAATATAAATATATATATTTTTTAATTTAACTTTAAACCTTTCATTATAAATTTCTAACTTTGATCTTTTTGTATTTTTAATCTAGGTGTCGGAGCCCTTGGTAAGAGTCTTTCGCTTGGTAGATGGGGATCAAAACCCCATGGGATATATTTATGAGGCCATGGATAGGGCCAAAGAGGCTATCAAAAGTTACTACATGGGGAACAGCCTGAAATTTGATCCCATATGGGAAATTGTTGATAGGAGGTGGAACAATCAACTTCCACCAACCCATCCATGCAGCAGGGTACTTCCTCAACCCTTATTATTTCTTCTCAGAGAGCTTCTCCGATCCTAATGGAGAGGTTATGGAGGGGCTCATGACATGCTTTCAGAGGATGGAATCCGAGGTTGCAGCGAGAGACCACATCGTCATGGAGTTGGATATGTACAGGGAAGCAACCGGTAATCTCTTTTCTTCAGAGATGGCTCTTAGAGGAAGAAACACTCTACCACTAGGTATAAAATTGGGAGTCTTTAACTTTTAAGTTTATTTCACATGCATCATGATCATATAATTTGATAAAATGTGTTTTACTTTTGACTTTTGAGTCTTTGACTTTGTTTTCTAACTCTTCAATATTTATTTTTTTTGCAGAGGTTTGGTGGAAAAATTGGGGTGGAAAAACCCCACATCTTCAAAAAATTGCCCTCCACGTATTATGTCAGCCCTGTAGTGCATCCAGTTGTGAGCGCAATTGGAGCTTGTTCGAGTCCATTCACACGAAAAAGAGGAACAAGTTAGCACAAAAGCACCTGAATGATCTTGTCTTTGTGCAATACAACCTTCGGTTGTGCACAAAGAGAGTAGAAGAAAAATCATTGGATCCTATTCATTTAGATGAGATAGATCCTTATAGTGATTGGACAGGGCGAGATGAGCAGCCTCCATTGTTTAGTGTGGACGAGATCCTTGACTTTGAGAGACAAGCAATGGAGGATGTGGGTGCATCAGGAGATGTAGGGTTGGAGGACATTCCTGAGCCAGAGCCACAGACACAACCTTCCATGCCAGCCGAGGAGCCAGTAGCAGTAGCAGTAGCACCGCGAGTGCAATCACCGCCACCACCTCCACGCACACGCGGGAGGGCTAGAGGACCCACCCCTTCTTCCCTAGCTGCTGCTAGACTAGGGAAGAGGAAAGCCTAGCATGTTGTATTTAGTTACTGTTTAGTATTTGCTTCTAGTTCTAGTTTTATTGCTTTCATGTATTAGACTTTCAGGCTTTTAGCCATTGGGATTCTGCATAAGAATGCGATTTTGTAATCAATTTACATTGAAGTCAATCAAAATTAATAGAAAACGCTTGTGTACTCATTTATGGATTCATTGGATTCATCTTGTCATTGAATTTTGCAAAAAAAATGTGTTTCTAATGAAATTTATGCAATTTTTTAAGTTCCCGAGTTTTTTTGCCGAGTTTTTTCCGAGTTTTAAAAACTCTCTAGATTTTGGCTCGGCGAGTTTTTTCTTGGGGCGAGTTTTCCAACTATGATTTCTCCCATTGACAGTGATGTTGATTCTTTCTCCACAGTATTCGTTTCTTCCATCCCTCCTTCAGAAGCTATTCATCATTCCTCAGCTACATCAATAATGAATACACCTGTGAGAAGCTTGCATGTAAGAGACCAGGTGTCTCTCAACCCAACCAAAGACTAAAACTACTGTGTTTTTGTTTGTTTTCTGATTTTTGATATTTTTATGTGGTTTTTGCAGCAAATAAGGATTTGCGATTTTGAGAAATAAATGCAAATAAATTCATAAATAAACAGTAAAGCATGAAATGACTTCTAGAGCAATGGCAAATGATTTTATTATCATTATTGAACAACTACAATATTATTTCGGAGACAGGAGAAGTAAACAGATGATATTATTTAAAGAACCTGATTATTACTTGCAGCCACCTAGGAGAATGAAGATAAAGTACGGCCCAGCTAGATATTGACTTCTCCTCACAGATAAATGCAAAAATGGACTCTCCTTGCCTGTGCGCCCAAGATGATGAAGATGGAAGGCTGAAATGATAGGCGTCTGGAATGCCAAGAGAAGAAACGCCCTTGCAGCAGCAAGTACGGCCTGTCAACAGCAATAAATACAGCCGTACCTTCTTGGGAAGTGCACCAGTTGCCAGTCAAAGGATAGTCACTAAAAGCCGATTTCTTCCTGGTGAAATAAAGAACCAAAACTGAATTGAAAACTTCACTGTAAGCTCTGTATGACTCCTGGATAAAGCCACGCTGATGGACAAGCTTCAACTGATATTTCACAACCTCAGTATGCCAGATTCTGAAGAGGGAACGTTCTCCAAAATCAAATGTGTGCAGAAACCCTTGTTTCACAAACCCCAATGCTCTCAGAGAGAAAATAAGACATAATAATAATCATGGATAAATTCGATTTGTCTTTGAGGAAATATATACCTCTTCTCAAAAGTTCGACCTTTCTCATAAATCATTTAAAATCCATTTAAATGATATAAATTCGCCTCTTTTAGACTTAGGCAATTTATTTAATAAAAGTCGTCCCACTTAAATAAGTAATGAATACTTATTTAATTATAACATTTCACTTTTATTATAAAGTATTAAATACTTTATAATTCGCCCTTTAATAAACATTTTAATATTTCATTAAAGTGACTTTATAATATAAAGTCAAATTAATAATCTTTTTAAATAATCATTAAATCCTCTGTTAATCACTGTTCGCTCATCAAAGCATCCAACTGGGTCGAAATTGAGCTGACCAACTGAAAAAGGTGCCCTGCCAGAAATAGAAACCCCTGTCTGCCTGACTTACTAAAAATAGTAAGTATCTGAAAAACACTCTGTGAGGGTCTGCAAAGGCCCAAACCTAAATCAATTGATGGAGTAAGGTTCCCGAACGTAGGATACTGCCTCAAGTGATCCTCTGTACATGTTTGTCAGCCTACGAGGATCAGAATGATAGGCTAACTTCTGAACCAGCTGCACTATCTAGGAAGGGGACATTACATTGCATGACAACTTGGAGAATGTTTTTGTTACAAATCCAATCTTTTCGGCAATATCAGAGATAACTCTCCCAAAGATAGATACATCAGCAGCAAGCTTTGATTGTTTCATGGCTGATCCTAGTCGTAATTTGTCTTCTGAGCAAACCATGGTTGCTATACAAACTGAGGCACCTCCTAGAATTTCAGTTGTGACACAAACTGAGTCCATTTCTACACAGACTGCAGTTGTTGTTTCAGATGTGAGAACCTTGGATCTTCCTCCATGGTTAAACTCAGTTGCTCCGAAGAGAAAGAAACAAGCAGTCTCTCCTGATGTGTTTAATTACCAGAAATTGAAGAAATCCAAACCAATGGTTGCAAAGAAAGCAAAAACAATCTCGCAAGTGTTTATTGACAGTAATAAGATGAAATATGCTGAGATAGCAAAACCTCTTGTTGACAAACCACATGAAGAGATGCAGGTGTTTGATTACAGATTCACTAGGGTGGAATTAGGCAAGCAAACTCATGCTAATATGATGCAAGATGCTCAGAGTTTAGTGACAATCTTGGCACAAAGTTACAATGAACTTCTAGCCAAAAAGGAGAAGCTCAAAGAGGAAAATGAACAACTTGTTTCAATTATTCAAAGGATTACTGGGTCATCAGAAACAGTTGGTTCACCATCTTCATTTGCTCCTAAGGAATCAGTCAGGCAATTAGAAAGAATTGCGCAAAACCCTAAAGCAGTTGATTCCTGGACAGCCCAATTAATTGATCAAGGAATACCAGTGGTTGAAAAGGCATTGAAGAATTTGAGTACTGTCAAAGCAGCAAGATTCAAAATGAATCAAACTCTAGAAGCCTTTCAGCAAAGTCTACATTCTCTTGAGAAAGACTTTAAAATCTGTCATGAGATAGATCAAGTGAAGCTGGAAATTCTGTGCAGCAACTTAGTGATTTCAAAAAGGGAAAAATACATAGAATTTGAAGAACTTATGACAAACAAGTCATTAGTTATTCAAGATCTTATCAAAGATGTCCAGTCTACCCTTGAGATGAGTGTTCAAGTTGAACATGACATGCTTTCAGACTTTGAGAAAATCCCTTGCAAAGTTCTAAGTCCTGAAGGGGAATTGCTTGCAGCCAATGATGTTGTTTCTCAGATTACTGCAAATCTTCGCCAGGAGCTAGATTCAAATCAGTTTTCTATGGATACAATCCATAAATTTGTCAATCACCAGCTGGTCTTTAACAAGACTGCTTTCAAAGAACATAGAGAGGCGACAGTCAAATACTATGATGTCATCATCAAGACCGTTGTCGTCGCTAGAAATACACTTGGTCCCGATCCTGATGAGTTGCAGGAAATTATCAACAAGTTTCTATCTTTCAAAGCTAGGAACGGGACGGAGTGAAAAATATTAGGTTGTTTAATGTATTTTATTTTCGACAAAATATATGTAAAAACAAGTTTTGCAATTGCAAGTATTTTTTTCTTGCAGTTTTGGAAAATGTGATTACATGTAAATTCTTACAAAACAAATCACAATTTGGATTGTAATTTTGAATAAGTCAATTGCAGTTAGTTAGCAGTTGAGAGATTTTCTCAAGTTTGTTGAGATCCTCCCACCTTTTTCTCAAGGCCTCTCTCCTATAAATACTTGAGGAGGTCCATTGTAATTTTTATCTTTTAAGCAAGCAAGAAATCTCTGCAAAATTTTGTACTCATAAAGCTTTTCAGCTTTATAGTTATAAATTGTGAATTTTCAAGTAATATCAAGGAGTTGGAATTTTAGACTTTGAGTTGAAGCCCTACTTTGCATCCTTAGTGTTCTTATGTCATTTTGGAGCATTACTTTGTGACTGCTTGAAAATTGTGGAATATTGCTGAAGAGAGATTCAATTGAAATATCTGCAGTCTTTGTGTTGTAAATGTTGAACGTTGAATTCGTAGTTAGTATTAGAAATTGAGAAAAATTGCAAGATTTTGTACTCGTAGTAATTCTCATTTAGAGTAGTTAATAGGTACATCATAGTTGCAGACTTTGTGATGTTTTATGCTGTATATTTTCATTAAGTAATCATTCTAACAAGGGTAGATAGGATTTCATTCCTCAAGACTTTGCGCTTGTTGGTTGTTTTTCATCCCGGAGGAAGTGACGGAAGTCTTTGTGCTTTCAGGAAACTTTATTTCCTCTTTCTTGGTTTCACTGCATAGTTGTTGTACTAAGTTTTCTTAATGTTTGCTATTGCTTTTCTGCGAAGAGAAAAGAATATAATCTTTCCTGAAATAAGAGGAATGATTGTTGTCCTACCCATATTGGTTTTGTTTAGTTAAAGGGGGAGCCTTCCCTTAATTAGGAGAGTTTTATCTCACGTGTTGTGGTTGAAACCACAATTTCGTATGCTTTCCCAAGTATACAAAATTTTCAACCAACAAAACTCATACATGCAAACCCTCAAAACTGCTCCAGAATCCCAATAGCATAGGAAACCCTAATTTTACCTCTGACAAGCCTACGGGCTTCCGGAAATATGCTATCAGGCATTGAAGGGCGAATGGAAAAAATGGGGACATTACAACACCTTTAGTTTTGTTTGTTATGCATGAACTACCCCAAAAAACATTGTACAAATTGTAAATATTGTTCATATTAAGTGAGATTCCGTTTATAGGAAGCTCCCTCACATAATTCGAAGAGTGGTTTTATCACACATTTGTCCTATATTATGTCAATTTGAAAGGTGTGAATTAAAATGCTTATAGTTTATGGTGACTCCACTAAGGAAACACAACTAATGATCAATTATAGTACAGTCTACATGTAATTGTGAAAGAAAGCACATCCTAATTGTTCTCCTACAAAAGAGGATTCTTCCTCAACAACTAGACCATAACTTGTTGAAATATTTTCAACTTTAGAATCTCTTCAAGTGAGGTTAGATCAAGAGGGAAACAACAACAATAGCCCACCTCCATTATTGCCATAGGGTGAAATGTTCCCCCTTAATTTTTTCTTGATTTTAACACAATGAAACCAGCAGTAAATCACTGATTAGCATTAGCACCAAAACCAAACCAGCTTGTAAATAACCCTCACCAAGAATGTTCACCAAGATCCCAGTGTGGACGAGGTGATAGCATATGGTTCGGGGATCGTTAGCAACAAACTAAACTAAAAGTACATTCATCTACTAGTAGCAGGCATCCACAAGACATTGGGAATACTCCACTTATTCAGTGGATGAGATTAATACAATTAACAAGGCGGCAAGCTAGCCATGTAACCATGCTTCCACTTATTCAGTGGGGGATATTTATTCCTCACTACCACTTATTTTTCGTAGGGGGAAATAACAACAATGAAAGATAGATCTATAAACTCGGCCACTTAATTGTGGGAGTGTAAAACAAACTAAATTACAGCAATAGAAACAAACAGCTTTTACTACTACTAATCAGCTTTACAAACAATTGAAATACAGCTGCAAATATCAAAGATAAGCTTCCAAAATCTGCCAATGGTTAGAGTAATCAACCTCTAACATTTACAATATGAAATGATATGGAATTGAAGCTCAAATCAGCATTATACTAATTTTCACTAAGTCTGATTAGAAACAGTATAAACAGAAAATCAGATCAGCAAAGAAGAAAATCACCAATATGAACGCTACTCCTTCAATTCAGCTCCAAAGGTCTTCAAACAGCAGTCAATAGAAACCCCTAAACATGGCGTCCAACTTCCAACTGAGAATCCAAGCCAAAAACAGCAATCAATAGTCGGCACAAACTCCAATGCAAGCTGAAATGGTACGGCCTCTCAAGGAGGTTGACTTGCATCTAAAAATACAATCTTCAAAAATAAAATTTGCAAACTTGCAGAACTGGGCGCCCTCCACAGTTGCACAACTTGGACCAATACCCAGAATGATATAAAAATCAAAGGTGAAGCTATCAACAGAAATTAGCATCAGCAATAGACATCAGCAGTACAAGCAGAATATAAACCAGCAAACTGCCTGTAATTGAAATTTGAATTGAACTCTATCCACACTCCTGAATAAAGCATGGTCTTCTTCAATTACCATCTAGGAAGCCATAGTTTTAAGCCCGAAGAATGGTGTGAAATTGCTAAACTTCCCCTTAGCCAGGTTCTGGATTTCAAACCAACAGCATAACTTTACCATAAATTTTTCCAACATCCGAATGAATGAACAAGGCATCAATAAATAAGCTTCAATAGAGGAGATGAATCAACTGTAACCTCCAAACAAGAAACTCTCCAACTTCTCCAAGAGGCGTCCACTCCAAAAAGCATTTTGAAATATTTAAAACTTTTCATATTTCTCCCAAGTTGTCCCATTTAGAGGAATAATAAAAACTTTAATAAAATGTTAAAGTGCATTAATGAGACGTCCCCCTCCATGACCCCATTTTAAAAACAACTTAAAGTTCATTGACTAGGCGTGGGGTACAATTGCAAAACATAAAAATTGGCTAAGTCTGGAACTCAGTCCAAGGAGGAATAGAAGCCAAAGCCAAAACCAACACCCAAACTGATTCTACCAGAAATAGAATGATGTCCTGAATTGATGCTACCAATAATGCTACTGCCACAAATAGATTTACTAAAAATAGTAAATTCACTTCAAACTCAACAAAAAGCCAAACCGATCCTCATTGCCCAAAATAGAAATGTGAACTGCAGATGATTAAATCGCTGCTAGAATGATATTGCTATAAATAGACTTAACAAAAATAGCAAACTGCTATAAATAGTAAGTTTGCAAAGCTTCATCTAAACATCAACTGAGCAGTAAACATGACTTACTGTAAATAGTAAGTGTTTCCAAACGCCTTCTGAGCACAAACCAGGAAGCCAACAAGAATTACTATAAATAGTAAGTGCCTAGAAAAGTTGTCAAATGGAGATGCATGTTATACCATTTTGAAGCTCTCTAAAAAAACCAGAAAAACCCAAAAACCTTTCTCGCATGCAAAGTACCTACCAGAATTGCAAGTCATTTTCTTAACATGCATGTTACCTCATTCCAAAGCTCTCCAAAAACCCAGAAAGCTTCCAGAAGCACACTTCCAAACTCCTGCATGCAAACCTTCAAAAATGCATTTGAAACCTCCTATAAAATAGGAAACCCCAATTTTCAATTCTGCTTAGCCTACGAATTTCCAGAAATAGGCTAAATCCAAATGAAGAGCGTAGGGCTAAATTGGGGACATTACATAGGGAAATTAAATTGGTCCATTGACATTTGCATGACATAATCAGCTTCTTTGTGGATCAAAGAAGAATTTTCTAAAGTTCTATGGTGATGGCAAACTCTGTCTGAATGAGCATATTTCAGCCTTCACCATTGTATGGATAATTTTGTATGTAGGATACAAAGATGTTGCATTTTGTTCATATTTGGAAACATTACAAGCAGGGAAACCCGGGGACACATCCCCCTCCTAAAATGCCCTGTCCCGGTCCCCGGGACGTCCTGGGTACGGGGGGATGGTAGGGGACAGTCCCTCTTTTTTCAAAAAACACAGGAAACATCCCCGGGACAGGGGGACGCCGTTGACCAAATAGGGATGGCTGACCGGTCCCAGGGACAGCCAGGGGATGCCTGAGCCGTCCCCCAGGAGTCCCCCACGTCAAAGCATGTTTTAAAAATAATATATATATAATAGTTTTCAATTTTTTGGTTTATGAGTTGTTCATTTAAATTATTTTCATATATCTTTCACAATATTTGGAACACTCACAAGATAAATATTTGATGCTCTATTAGAGATATATAAAAATAACAAAAACTTATTCCAAAAGTGTGTAAACTTGAATTTATTTGTTTGCTGTTCACTAACAGGTTTTAAAGACAAAAACTTAGGATTTTGACATTTTTAACCAGTTCTTACTTCTTCACAATTGGAAATAGGTTGAATATTAAGGCAATTTGATGCCCAAAACTCCTTGAGTGCAGCAATTGTCCCCACATTTAACTGCTCAAATCCATATCAGACAATACACCAGCATTGAGTTTACTTCCCGTAGTCCACGCTCCCAGCAAACTACAATAATTCTGCCTTCAGACGCCTCAGCTATTCATTATTGTTCTATGCCAAGTAATCGATAACCTAGGTGAAACAATCTTCATTGTAATCACAAATGTTCTCCCAATTTGTGAGCTGGAAATAACCTTATGTAATTTGATATAAGTTTATAAATTTTAACTTGGAGGTTGTATTATGATTCATGTATGTTAATTCTGAATTTTCAATGCATATTGAGTATTGACAAAGAATGTTGAACACAAATATTATATGTTAAGGTTCTATAATGTATATTATGTATGCTTTGTCCATGTTTCCATATGAATATTTAAAATTTCCCTATATATTTTAAATTTTCCCTATATTTTATATAGCCATCCCCCGCTGTCCCTAAATTTAGCCTCCAAAATCGAAAACTTGGGGATTTGTCCCGCCGTCCCCTGTCATTCCTCTCCCGGAAACTTGGGGTAACCTTGATTACAAGCCATATCAACCAATTAGTTTCCCCATCATGCTATCAATTCTATCATTGTTTGGAAGTCTCTATATAGGAAGTATCTTGCATGCTTTAAACCAACAGAAGATAATCATATCTTGTTTTCCCAACTCTCAAATTCCAAGAAATATTATAGCGAAACCTATGAGAGAGTTATGAGATTCAACTATCTGGTTACCAAGAATTCTAACTCTCTAAATCTTTAACATTCTTCTAAGTTCCTTCATAAATGCTTTGTCTCCAAATATTGTCTTCATAAAATAGGTCATGCAACTAATTTGAAGGATGCTCAGGTAAGGCAATTAAGTTGGAGGACCATATGATCTCTTGAGGAAGAATTCAAAGAGATTCAGTCAGGCCATTAGTACAAATAGCAGCTGACCCTTTACTACAAAGTGTAGTTAGTGATGTCACAAATATGAAGAAACGACTTCCTTTAAGCATTCCCCTGCTTCAGCAACATCTACTTCCTCTAAGCAAGAATAATTTGTTCATCAACTATAATAGCACTAGGACCCATTTTCCTACTCCCACAAGGCTATTAATAAGTGCACCTTCTTCATCTCACACATACTACATGTCCCACAAGACAGATAAACATGATGGAAGAAGTTGTCTTGAAATGCAAAGGTTCAAACTACTGTTGACAACTTCAAATATTAATCAAGGGTCTTCAAGTGATCCTCAACATCTATTAAATAAACCCAATGGCAGCTTTGAGATGGGATATATCCAATATAAACCTAATACAGCAAGGAATAATTTGCATAACCTTACATTGAATGATTGCATGTGTTCCCATAATCAAGAACTACAAATAGAACTACAATATCCACAAGAAGCAAAAATTGTACCTAGTTTGCTGAAATTATTGAAGGATGAAGAAGGGTTGTTGATGGAAGAGACTAACATGACCCAAGTATGTCATATTTTATTTCAGAAGGATGAGATCAAGTAAGCATCTAAGAAGTTAATTTGTGTTCCAATCCTTATTATTAGGCAAGACAAGCAGAAGTCAATTGCACCCCAAAAAACACTTTACAAACTCTAATTAGCAAGTACATATTGTTCAAATTATGTTAATTTTGTTTATAAGGAGCTTCCTCTCCTAATTTGAAGAGCAATTTTACCACACATCTATTTCATTTTGTGTTGCACTCAAAGGTGTAAATTAAAATGCTAACAATGAAGAAGGATATTAAACAACCATCTCATATGCATCACAAATGGAGGCAAACATGAGGACAACTTAAGGGAGTTGATACATAACAGGGTCAAATAGGCACATCAATTTGGAGAGCTTTCATATATATAATCAGTTGCTTAGATCATCATTGTACATTTTATTGGTTAAATAAAATGCTAAGGTTTCAATTACTTACATTGCTAGAGCACTCACAAATAGGCCATTAAATGCATATGACAAAACCATGTATTGAAGGTTGTCTTACACAATATTAAGTAGAGGGCGTAGCCTAATCAAGATTACGGCTAGTATGATATCAATAGGCACGTTAGGAGCTCTCACACAAAAAGTAGAGTTTTAACTATCTATGCATACATCTACAAATTATTTAGTGGAAAATGGCATCATAAGTAACAACTCATTATCACTAACATCAAGGAAAATGGACATTGCTGAAACATCTATGCATGATTATGAACTACAATTATCCAATCAAAAGTTTCCAGCCATGAAGACATGTGAAGTCACCACTGACTTTGATTTTTTCAAGAAGTACTTAATTAATCACAAGTTGAAGCTTAGGGAGCACCTTTGTATAAGAGCCTCAACATTTGTAGGTACATCAACAATTGGATTTGCATAAAACGATCCTTTAAACTTATCTGCATCTTCAAGAGAGGGTCAGCTTTATAGACACCAACAAAGATAACAATTTAGAACTGAAACAAAAATCACCTACACTGGAAAGAATATTTTTTCTATTTACATATAAACTTGATCAAAATTAAAAGAGCTATTTATGTCAACCCTATTTATCATATAGAACTCAACACATACACTATTGACATTGCATGATTTGTGAAACCCCAAGAAATGCAAAAAATAAATTACATATAAGATGTTGAAGCACACTAAGCACGTCTAACCCAAAAAATAAGCACCAAAAAACTAGAAATCCAAGCACTATGATATTTGTTGGGGAGTTGACAAAAGTGTTCAATTGTATTGCTTCTTTGCAATTGTCTACAATGGGTAGAAATGAAATTAGTCTAACTTTTATTCCATTCAAGAACTCAATGTACTTTACTCTAAGTGATAATGTATGGACCACACTAGCCCTACTCAGAATGAGACAGCAATTAAAAGTTTTGAATTCTGAGTTAATTTTCATGACATATGTTCGTGTTTGAAGTTGTTGGTTCCCAAATCCCTACAATTAGACCTTTTCCTAAGCACCAGGGGTGTCAAACTTATGATTAGACAAGGAACTATGGACCAATTTACTAACGTGGGTAAAACCTTTAACGTTAGGCTCTAATAGACCAAAAGCGGCTTCCTTGAAGTGTTGTACTAGATACCACTATAGGAAATGGACATATACCTTGACACAAAAACATACCCAATGCATGGTACACTCCTATTCATTTGTTATTAAGTATTTGTATGTTGGTTTTCCAATGCAAGGTTCTACACCTTCATTAAGCAGATAAACAACCATGTTGAGTGTCTAAAAACGTGTCTTTAATAACCCCTAATGATATTATTCACATCTAGTCATAGAAGAAACTGAAATTCATTCAACACAAAATGAAATCAAGTTTAATCTTAAGTTGTTTTAAATGTGTTGGGTGATGGTAGGTTAAGCAAGAAGCAGACGGTTGCTTATATCCAGGTGGGCAAACAGAATCATAAGTTTAATACACCAAAGGATGCAATAACTAAAATACACCTTGTGATATCTTAATGAAGATATCATTGAAGATTATGCCTTTTCAACTACATACATAAACTAGGCTCTGCGCATGCAAGTAAACAAATAAATGAAATTGTGAAATATCAAAATGAACATGACTTGTAATCCATGAATAAACTTATATATTTCTTATGTCAATCTAAAAAGTTACCTTGCAAAGGCCTTACAAGGATTTTATATCCATCTGGATGACAAACTAAGTAGAGTTAACATTCAAATCACCAAAATGTGATTAGGAAGACCTACGAAATCTTCAAAAACATACACAATACATATAGAGACATTCACAAGATAGTAGATCTACATTTTTTACTAATTTACAATAATGTATTACACATTTGGGACAAAACTTGGATCATTACAATACAAAATATCTTCGATCCTTTCTTGGAAAGGAGAACTGTAATGGTCTAGAAATCCTTCTCTTGTTCTTCGCTCTACAACCTTTTTTCCATTATTTTTCAAATGTAGATCCACAAATATATATCATTTAATCAACAGCAAGCAACCTTGAGAGAAGAACCACCAACACTCACAATTGCAAAGGTCATCCATGCATGCTCTCGTCACCATCGCATGGCCTTGTACCAAGAAACATGTGAAAGTCATCTTCTTTCTGGTTACATTTATCTTGAGTGATTTAATGGCCTTCTAGGTTGTGCTTGAAGGCAAATAATGCTGCAATCTCTTGCTTCTGAAAATTTGATGAAGTGGACATTACCACCTTTGAGTACATTGCAAGACAAAGTCCATGAAATCCGTGAGATGAACAATCAAGATATGGCACAAAGATCCCTAGGACCTGAAAATCAATTACCTCATTAATGGCAACATGGGTACCCTCATCCTCCATTGCTAAATATTTCATTTGAATTCATGCCTCTACATTGAACAATGTTTTTTGGGTGGGAAAAAATAGACTAGATAGTTGCAGGGTCAAATCTGGTTATTAATGGCATTTTGGGAGGATCTATGGAGTTGAGGAAGCATTGTGGAAGAACTATGAAAGTTCGAGGTGAACCAAGATGTGAGAATGGAGGATGTGTGTAGTAACCCTTGCTCAAACCGACCTCACAATGCTGAGGTAAGGCTCAAGGAATATTGTCAAACAATTCTGTTGGCGTAAGAACTAACACCTCTGGAGTGTAACGTTTGTACGGACAGCTATGCACACTACGTAATGAGTGCTCTTCAAATTAGGAGGGGAAGCTCCCTCGTTGTGCTGGAATGCATGGAATAGAAAAGTAAACTAAATCCTATCTTTTTGTTCTCAGCTGGTAGAGGCACAAGGTTAAGAAAACCTAGAACGTTGCAGCTAAGTATTTTCTAGTTTTGCAGATCATCTAACTACAACTAAGCTAACTTCTTTAAATCTATCCAGTTTCCTCAAGAAAACAAAGCGTGAGGAAATGGAGTAGGAATGTATTATACGATAAACTTCAGCTGCAGGCTCACAACATGAAGGCAAGGGAGGCACAACTATTTGCTTATCCGAGAAGAAGCTTATTAAAACAAACGAATATACGGTAAACCTGGTACAGCTTCACAACATGAAGGCAAGGTAGGCGCAACTATCTGCTTGGCTGAATGAGTTTACTATCACACACATCAAACGATAAGCTTTGAGTACAGATTCACAACGTGAAGGCAAGGTGGGCACAACTATTTGTGTAGGAATCCTTATTTCCCCCTGATACTGATTCTGACTGAAGTTTTATGTTTTTCTGACGTTTTTGGTTTTTTTGCAATTTTTGCGTTTTTGAACAATAAATGAAGGGTGCGACTTTTGCAAATAATTGAAATAAATTCAATAAGATTACCTAACTCCTAGAATCTATTGAATGTAATGCAAATACTTATGCCAGATCATTTATTACTCTTCCAAGCTGATTACAAAAAATGTCTGATAATGTGCAATAAGAAAACAATAATTTTTATTGAGAAAACCTGGAAAAAAATCAGCGAACTGTAGATGAAGAAATCTGGTACGGCTGCAATGATCACTCCTTTCTCCCTCCGTCTGGTGATCCTCAATGATGCCAGGAAGATATGCGCCCAAACTGGTAGTGGCAGACTGAAGCTGAAGTAGGCGATTTGCCTCTGGAAGGTGGTACGCCCCTTTGTGGAGAGGTACGTCCTGGTATAGAATGGTACGGCCAGGTACTGCAGCAAATAGAATAGGTACGGCTTCCTTTAGAGCCTCCAGAATATCAATAAGAAAGGGCGCCTTGATTGCAGTAAGTTTCCAGATGGAACCTAAGCTGAAACTCAGTAAATAAATAATCTCTGAAGTCTGTGATCTCTCCTGGATGAAGAAACCTCTGTGCTGGCAATAAATCAGATGTTATTTCACACCCTCTAAACTGCTTCGATGGAGATGGCTCGTTCCCCAAAGAATTTCGAACTTGAAACCCTAAAGCTTCTTGCTCAGACAAAACTTGATCAATTTCAATTCATAAAAATGGCATAACCCTCAAAACCCAAGGCAGAACCCTCTTTATGCTGAAAAGTGCGATTTCCTTAATAATAGGGTTTTTAATGAAATATTCATATTTTAATCTTTTAATATCTCAATAGTCACAGCTGAATATTTCAATATAATTTAATTGTCACTTTTGGCCCCTTCTGATGATGGGCGCACCCCTCAAAGCAAATCACTTAAGTTATAATATAACATTATAACTTTATATTATAAATCATTAAATAATTAATATTTAATCAATATAATTAAATATTAATATCTCCCTCGTTACTCATCTGATTACTGATCCGTCTGATGCTGACGAACTCAGAAGTGATTCCGGATACTGCCAAAGCCATACTGCTAAAAATAGCAGGGGTCCCACACTGCCTGCCCGGAACTACTAAAAATAGCAATTCAGCAAAAAGTCTCCGATTGAGCCAAAACTAAAGACTACTGATCAATCTCTGCTAACTGAAGCTGAGCCAAGCTCCGAAGTGACCCTCTATCCAGTCTATCAGCCTACGAGGGTCGTGTAATAGGCCAATCCTGTACTCCGAGAGATGTCACTCAGAAGGGGACATGACAGTCCGCCCCTCCTGAAATTGCTTGTCCTCAAGCAATCTCAATGCCGGATGCTGCAGAATCTCCTCGCTCTCCCATGTCGCATCCTCAACCGGCAAATCTCTCCATTTTACCAAATATTCCCTGATAGTCCTCCGACGCAACTGTCTCTCCCTGTACTCCAGGATGGACTCAGGTACTAAGATCAACTTTCCTTCATCATCTAAGGGAGGTAAGACTGCAGACGGTACCACACGATGACCCAACGCCTTTTTGAGGCGTGATACATGAAATACGTTGTGTACCCTGCTCTCTGCTGGAAGCTCAAGCTCGTAAGCCACCTCGCCAACTCTCCTCAGGATCCTGAAAGGACCGTAATAACGTGGCTTAAGCTTCTCTGACCCACTCTTCCTAAGAGTGGACTGACGGTAGGGCTGCAGCATGAGGTAAACCATATCACCAACCTCGAAATGCCTCTCCGTCCTCTTCTGATCTGCATACTGTTTCTGCTGATTCTGTGCCTTAGCTATATTTTCCTTGAGAGCCCTCATAGTGTCCTGACTCTCCTGCAACCATCCTCCCGCACTCGGCACTCTACTGTCGCTCAGTAGCAAATCAAGGAAACTCGGCGCCTCATACCCGTACAACGCCATGAAAGGGGACATCTGAATGGTCATATGGAATGTCGAGTTATAGCAATACTCACACAAATGTATCCATTTGACCCACGCCTTCTGCTGCCCTGCAATATAATTTCTGAGATATCCTTCCACCCACTTATTCACTATCTCCGTCTGCCCATCTGTCTGTGGATGGTAACTGGTGCTCGGTGTAAGCTCGGTCCCACAAAGCCTGAAGACCTCCTGCCAGAAATTACTCAGGAACCGACTATCTCTGTCACTCACGATGCTCCGAGGCAACCCATGAAGTCTGAATATCTCACGAAAGAATACCTCTGCTACCTGTGTAGCTGTGTAAGTCGTGGTGATCGGAAAGAAGTGGGCATACTTCGTAAGCCGATCCACAACTACATAAATACAATCACGCCCTTGGGCTTTAGGCAAGCCCGTGATAAAGTCCATCGACAGGCATTCCCACTTCCTGTCAGGAATTGGAAGTGGCTGTAGTAAACCTGCCGGGTACGTGTTCTCCTGCTTGTTCTGCTGACAAATAGGGCATTCACGCACATACTGAAGAACATCTCTCTTGAGTCCTTTCCATGTGAACCTCTCCCGTATCTGCCTGTACGTTTTGAAGTATCCGGGATGTCCTGCTGTAGGGATGTCATGAAAGGCTCGCATAACTATGTTCTTCACCTCTGAACCGGGAATCAGAAATATCCTGTGTTTGTAAATGATCAAGTCATTCACAAGTGTGTACCTGGTATCAACTGCTGACCCCTCAACAATACTAGAAGCCCAACTATCCTTGGCATACTCTGCCACTATCATATGCCTCCAATCCTCCGAAATCTGAACCATAGTGCTCAAGTACGGTCTCCGTGAAAGTGCATCTGCCACTACGTTCTGTGTACCTTTGATATATGAAATATCAAAGTCATAAGCCTGCAACTTACTGACCCACTTCTGCTGTCTGTCATTGAGATCTCGCTGCCCCAAGAAGTGTCTCAGACTGTTATGATCAGTCTTAATGCAAAATTTGCTGCCCACAAGGTATTGTCTAAATTTTGCTAAAGCATGCATAATCGCGAGCATCTCCTTATCATATATGCTGTACAATCTCTCGGGTCCTCTGAGCTTGCGGCTCTCGTACACTATCGGGTGCTTGTCCTGCATAAGCACCGCACCAATGCCCTCACCTGATGCATCACATTGAAGCTCAAACGGCTTCGTAAAGTCGGGTAGTGCCAAAACAGGGCATGTGGTCATCAACTCCTTGAACTTCACAAAACACTCCTGTGCCTCAGAAGTCCAAACAAACGCCCCCTTTTTCATCAAATCTGTCATCGGGGCTGCATGTCGTGAATAACCATTCACGAACCTACGGTAGAATCCACACAAACCGAGAAACCCTCTCAACTGTGTCAGGTTTGCCGGTGTGGGCCAATCAATAATGGCGCGGATCTTTTCAGGATCCATGCGCACTCCATCTGCACTGATAATATGACCAAGATATAGCAATTCGGTCATTCCCAAGTCACACTTGGATTCCTTGGCGTACAAGGACTCCCTCTCCAAGATACTCATCACTGTCTCCAAATGAGCCAAGTGCTCCTGCCAAGTCCTGCTATATATGAGAATATCATCGAAGAATACCAAGACGAACCTCCTCAGCTGTGAATGAAAAACCCTGTTCATCGTAGACTGAAAAGTGGCTGGCGCGTTAGTGAGCCCAAATGGCATCACTACGAACTCGAAGTGCCCACAATGACATCTGAAGGCTGTCTTTTCTATGTCCTGCTCACGGACTCTGATCTGATGATAACCCGACCGTAAATCAATTTTAGTAAAATAACAGGCACCATGGAGCTCATCAATAAGCTCATCAATCCTCGGTATCGGGTATCGGTTCTTGATTGTCCTCTTATTCAGGACCCTGTAATCAATGCACATGCGCAACGTTCCATCCTTCTTCTTCACCAATACAACAGAAGAAGCGAACGGTGATTTGCTTGGTCGAATGTGACCCATAGCAAGTAACTCCTTTATTGTCTTCTCGATCTCATCCTTCAATCTTTTAGGATGCCTGTAAGGAGTTATCATAACGGGTTTCGCACCCTCCTCGAGCTCAATGATGTGCTCTATCCCTCTGTCTGGAGGTCTACCTGGCGGAATATCACTGAACACTTTGTCATGCTTGATTCTCAACTTCTGAATGTCAGGATGATATTCTATCTTTTGCTGTCCCTCCTGTAAAGGTGCTAAATGACACACTGCCGCCCACTCTACCATATCATGACGCATGAGCCGCTCCATTCGGCGAAAGGAAATTGTTTTAAGGTCGCTGTCCCGTATTGCCTTAAGTATGTGAGTCTTCCCGTCGACCTCAAAACGGATCTCCATGTCCTTGAGACGAAGTGTAACCTCCTCCAATGAGTGTAACCACTTCATTCCCAAGACTAAATCAATGTCTCCCATATTAACAACATAATAATCTGCCTTGAACTCATAATTGTTCAAGCGTAAGGGGAGATCCTTAATCATGCGCTCGCATTTCAAAGTGTATCCATCTGCCACTTTGACTCTGATGCCCTCGAACTCCTCAGTGATGAGTCCACGTTTCTCAACAAACCTAGCATCAATGAAATTATGTGTGGCTCCTGTATCAAGAAGGGAGATGACCCTCTGTCCTGCTAACACACCCCGAATCCTGAATGAGCCCTCCTGCTGAATGCTAGATAGCCGTGCCTCCTGTATCTGAAGCTCTGGCTCTGTCTCAGCTCTAGGCTCTGGAGCCTCTGACTCTGAATCCTCGGAACTTTCCTGCTGTTCGGAATTTTCTGATTCCGAGTCCTCATAATATGCCCACATCACTCGATTTGCCTTTCCCTTAGGTCTTAAAGGACAATCGTGATTGGCGTCATACGGTCCTTTGCAGTAGAAGCAAAGCTTCTTCCTGCGTAGGTCATTAAGGGCTTCACGATCCAAAGGTGGAGCTGCCGATTTACCTTTCGAATCGTTTTTAAAGTCTGATTTTTCTTTGTTAAAATCAGATTTGTCCTTATTTCTGTTAAAGCCCTTATTATCTCTGAATGATGAAGAACCTCTGGAGTTAAATCTACTAGAAGGTACTGCTAACTCCATGCTTCGTGCTTTCTTCATCGCCTCCTGTAAAGAAGGAGGATCAAAGGCTTTGATCCAACCTCTTAGTGGCTCTGTCAAACCCTCCAGGAAGAGTACTACCAATCGCCTCTCTGAAATGTTCGGAACCATGACTGACAACTTCTGAAAGTCACCAATATAGGACTCCAAACTGCCACTCTGTCTCAACTGGGCCAAGTCTCTGAAGTAGGATTCTGGATCCTTCCTGTCAAACCGCTCAACCAATCTGTCCACAAAATCCTGGTATGATGTGATCCTGTCATGCTGTAAAGTCACCATACCGTGGTGCCACCAATCGTAAGCCACCCCCTCCAGATGCAGTGTCGCATAACGGATAGCATCTCTCTCAGCCATCGGGCGTAATGTGAGGAATGTGTCTAACTTACTGATCCATGCCTGGGCTGTCACCTTGCCACTTCCATCGAACATCGCCAGGTTGAGTTTGTTTGTAGCATGTTTTAGGTCATTGTTCTGATGTCTAGGTCTCCAATCCTGTCGTCCTCTGCGATATTCTCTCCTCTGTGTAACAAATCGGTCAAAGGAAATCCTCTCTCTGACATCAGGTGGTACCAACTCCCACTCCTCGTTCGCTGCCATCAATGTATCAACGAACAACTCCTCATGCTCCTCACCGACAATAGCCTCATCGGGCTCCTGTCTCACAAAAGTAGGCCTAGTGGGCCTGTCTGCTGTCCGTGAAACAGTCCTAGGTGCTCTCCGAGATCCTGCATCACTCCTGTTATCGTCACGCTGTGGTGACGGTCTCCTCTGTATACCTAACCTCTGGATTGCCACTGCCAACTGCTGTAGCACATCGTTAGACTGCCGCTGACCTGCACGTAAGTCTCTGAGAGTGTTTAAAACCTCGGCATCGTCCTGTTCTCTAGGTATATCTGCTCTATCAGCCCTGTCATTCCTGTCAGCCATGTTTTCTGGCTGCCTACTCAAACTCCGTTGCCTGTCAATCAAGGCACGTCTGCGTGTATAATACCTGTATGTTTCAAGCTCGTCTGGCTGCATATGATGACTAAACCCTTAGGATGGCAGGATTTAGCTCTGATACCACTGTAGGAACCCTTATTTCCCCCTGATACTGATTCTGACTGAAGTTTTATGTTTTTCTGACGTTTTTGGTTTTTTTGCAATTTTTGCGTTTTTGAACAATAAATGAAGGGTGCGACTTTTGCAAATAATTGAAATAAATTCAATAAGATTATCTAACTCCTAGAATCTACTGAATGTAATGCAAATACTTATGCCAGATCATTTATTACTCTTCCAAGCTGATTACAAAAATGTCTGATAACGTGCAATAAGAAAACAATAATTTTTATTGAGAAAACCTGGAAAAAAATCAGCGAGCTGTAGATGAAGAAATCTGGTACGGCTGCAATGATCACTCCTTTCTCCCTCCGTCTGGTGATCCTCAATGATGCCAGGAAGATATGCGCCCAAACTGGTGGCAGACTGAAGCTGAAGTAGGCGATTTGCCTCTGGAAGGTGGTACGCCCCTTTGTGGAGAGGTACGGCCTGGTAGAATGGTACGGCCAGGTACAGCAGCAAATAGAATAGGTACGGCTTCCTTTAGAGCCTCCAGAATATCAATAAGAAAGGGCGCCTTGATTGCAGTAAGTTTCCAGATGGAACCTAAGCTGAAACTCTGTAAATAAATAATCTCTGAAGTCTGTGATCTCTCCTGGATGAAGAAACCTCTGTGCTGGCAATAAATCAGATGTTATTTCACACCCTCTAAACTGCTTCGATGGAGATGGCTCGTTCCCCAAAGAATTTCGAACTTGAAACCCTAAAGCTTCTTGCTCAGACAAAACTTGATCAATTTCAATTCATAAAAATGGCATAACCCTCAAAACCCAAGGCAGAACCCTCTTTATGCTGAAAAGTGCGATTTCCTTAATAATAGGGTTTTTAATGAAATATTCATATTTTAATCTTTTAATATCTCAATAGTCACAGCTGAATATTTCAATATAATTTAATTGTCACTTTTGGCCCCTTCTGATGATGGGCGCACCCCTCAAAGCAAATCACTTAAGTTATAATATAACATTATAACTTTATATTATAAATCATTAAATAATTAATATTTAATCAATATAATTAAATATTAATATCTCCCTCGTTACTCATCTGATTACTGATCCGTCTGAAGCTGACGAACTCAGAAGTGATTCCGGATACTGCCAAAGCCATACTGCTAAAAATAGCAGGGGTCCCACACTGCCTGCCCGGAACTACTAAAAATAGCAATTCAGCAAAAAGTCTCCGATTGAGCCAAAACTAAAGACTACTGATCAATCTCTGCTAACTGAAGCTGAGCCAAGCTCCGAAGTGACCCTCTATCCAGTCTATCAGCCTACGAGGGTCGTGTAATAGGCCAATCCTGTACTCCGAGAGATGTCACTCAGAAGGGGACATGACAATTTGCTCCTCTGAATAGGCTTATTATGAACAAAACATAAGGTAAGCAACTGGGACAGCATATTGTATAGACGAAACACGCATGCAATAACGATCAAACCAACAACCCCATTTAACTAAGATTGAATAAACACCATGATAATAACATGAAGGCAAGGTAGGCACAACTATTTATTATAACAGCAATCACTCTTGAACAGATACAGTAATAGCAATACTACAGGCAAGGTAGGCGCAGCATGTATGCTATCAAGCAAAAGTTCTAATTTACAAGGGTGAACCAATCTTGAGAATAGGCATGTTGCCGACAATGCAGCGATTCTCTATCACAAGGAAAAGCTAATTACAAATGAGCTGAAAGCTCTTATTTATAGACATCAAGGTGTAGGCAACCCTAAAATCACCTTGAGTCAACTTAGAGTCTCACAGCATGCGAGATATTTATTCCCAAACCTAATTGAATGAAACTAAACTGTTAACTGGAAAGATACCATCAGTTAACTGAAACAAGACTAGACTAAATGGACATGTGCAACATGCACGTCCTTATTGAAAGGAAAGCTAACTGATAACTACCATCAGTCAACTGGTTCTAACTGAAAGTCCATCCTCCTGCGAAAATATCTCTAAGAATGAGATAAGCGTGCATGATATCAACAAGGAAAACTCAAGGAATGAGTTTGAGTTAACTGTTGCTTTTGACTCAACCTCGTAAATAACTACAGGATCTAACTGGACGTCTACTCCAAGTCTTCTTTGTTTATCACCTCATCTAGGAATCTGTCGATCATATCATCAACTGGCACTCTGACGCTATCTACGATAATGAACTACCTGTTCAACTCCTTCTCAGCATCCTTGATCGCCCTCTGACATTGCCTTGTTGAAACTAACAGTCATTACTAAGAAGTAATCCAACTTAGATGCCTCAGGATCTCCACCTAGGTTATCACGAACCAGTTTCTCAAACTCAGTCTGCACAGCATCAAGCTCAAGATACACACCATCTTCATGAAGATAATGGCACATGATCTAAGTGACTTTGGCAGCTCCGTAAATGGAGTGATGATCTATGTTCCTTCTACAGCTTGACGCCTCTGACGCTTTTCTTGATTCCTCTCAATGGAAGAGTGTTGCATGACGAAACTGCGAAGTTTGACCATGAACACTCTGGTTATAAGAAATGCACACGAACTCACCGCACACGCAGAATTCCAACAGTATCAACTCTCCTGATGTGCTTGATGCAAAACAGTGTCAGCTTTTCTTATGAAATTGTGAATTAAGACCAATTTGGTCTTGAATCCAGTTTGAGTGAACTGCCTTCTGAAAAACTCACCTGTTGATTGTAAACACGGCTATGTTCTGATAACTTTCTCCAGAAAGCCAAAAATCACTTCTGATGAGGCTAAAATTAGCTTGTCGGAGGGCAATTTTCACAAAAAATTCTGAGACGTGGGTTTTGTGCAGAATCAAATTCTAAGATGACCCACAATGTCAGAATTGTGAAAAAATGTGATTTGGGCCCGCATGCAAAAGGTTTTCAGTTGAGATCTGGGAGGCTGTTAGGGGCACTAGGGGCAATTTTTTCTGTGAAAATATGGAACATGGGTTTTATGTAGAACTGAATTCTAAGATGACCCAAAACGATAGATTTTGGAAAAAATGTGATTTAGGCCCACATGCAAAGAAAATTCTAGAAAAAAACACAGTGCTCTAGAATAGAGGCAGCGGGGCAATTTTCACAAAATAATCTAAGACATGGGTATTGTCGTTGATGTTGAAATACTCGAACCCAGATGATGCTTTTTTTGAAGATTCTGTCGTTTTCTTTGACATGCGAAGAAAATCTAAGACGAGGATAGAGGAAAATAAGACAGAAGAATAGAAGTTTTTTATTTGTTTGTTTTCTCTCTTCTTTTGTAGAAATTCGCCTATGCTTGAAGTAGAACTGATGAAACCTACATGCAAATGGAAAACGAAGTCTGAAATATCCTTCCTCTGATCATTCTGAATCTGTAGCTACGAAGAACGTTGAATTTTGACCCTTGTAGCACCTTCAGATTAAAATTTACTTGAGAAAGGCGTGTTTTATCAACTCAAAATAAGAAATAATGGATGCCATATGCATAATAAACAAGAATTTATCATCAAAGGCGTGTCAAATGCATGCACAGCCTTGGAAAGTGCGTTTGAACTCTAACCAAACCTTCAAAATCCACGCATGACCTCTGATTGGCTCTCAGAACAGTTAACTAAATGAAAAATATACCCTAAATAGGGTGCCACCTTCAACAATTCAGTCAACTGACACATGCAAGCTGATCTCGCTCAGTTACAGACTAAAAATAGGCCCAAAAGAAGTCAATTTGAAAACAATCAACTGAAGAGTTAATTTTAGTTAACTGAATCCTCTCCTCATGCGCACTTCTTTTCTTGAGTTCAAAAGTCAATCTTTGACTTTAGGCGTCCTTTCATTTTTCAAAAAATTTGAATCTAAAACCTCAAATGGAGCTCACGTTCGACCACTGATTCTGATTGACTGTTGTGTCGGATTAACTGGCTGACAGTTTCGTTGAAGAGCAAGACCAAATTTGACAAGAAGACTCCTTGAGGCGACAATTCAAAATTCATCAATCTGAGGCCTCAAAAAGATGGGTGCCCCTGGCCTCCAAGGGCGCTTTTTGACCTCAGTGTTTGAATATTTTCAAGCATTTTCATTATTTTCACTGTGAATTTGACCTCATTTCACTTAACGTTTTCCGGTACTTGGCAAAACTTCAGAACGTGCTAACAGGCTCACTACGAAGTAGGCTGAATTTTGAGCAAGAGCTCTTGGAGAGCACTTTGCATAAAAACATCATCTGACCTTCCTAAATCATGGGCGCCCCTAGCCTCCAAGGGCGCTTTTTCCAACCAGTGTTCGCCAATTTTGTAACTAGCTAAAAACTACTAATCTTCCGACTGCAGGCTAGCAAGACGTCTTCTGACCCCACTGAGACAGGGAACGGAAAGCTGGAGCTGACACGAACAAGACAAGCATCTGAAATCATCAAACAGACTCCTTTAAAGGCTTCAAAACCTTGGGCGCCCCTGGCTTTTAACATTTTTGAACAGTTTTGAACAAGTTTGGAACCTCAAGTTTGACCACTGACCACAGCAATACGGCAACTCAGATTCACCTGCTAACAAATGCGTTGCGGAGCTGGACCAAAATGGCAACAAACCTCATGGGTGTCACTCGTTCAGAAAGCTCCATTAAAGCCTCAACAAGATGGGCGCCCCTGGCCTCCAGGGGCGCTTTTTGACTTCAAAGTTAGTATATTTTCAATCTCCCTCGTCCTGCGTTCAAATCCCGTTTCAGGCAATATACTCCTCCATTGGACTGGCTGGCTAGCTCATTGTGAAGCTATCAAGAATCCGGAGAAGTCATCTTGGAAGGGACAAGACACAAAAAGTTGATTTAGGCCTCCAGAATGATGGGCGCCCCTAGCTCAGAGTTGCACTTTTTATTCCAGAGCTAGCCATTTTTTAGCATTTTCACTCCATCGAAAATCCCCTCCGAGACGAAGTAACTTTTTGGACGAAACTTGCCATAGAAACATCACTGAAGCGTTTTGAGCTTAGCTGTCGACACCTGGTACCTGGCCATCTACCAATGATGAGTTTAGAAAACTTAACCTCACTTGAAAAAACGAAAACTACCCACCAGGCTTAAACTGACTTTTAACTGAATCTAACTTCACCATTGTGATCGTGAAGCAAAATAAACCAATCAAAACAAATTTCAGTCAATTCTAACAAGTTCCAATTTTTAGGGTTTTGACCTAAAAATAGGGGTCCAGAAACCCTAATTTTCATTTTTTTCAAATTTTGTCAGTATCTCCGTGGCATGACATTGATTCAAAGCCCATACTTGAATTGCCCAAAAACTGCGTTTTGACATCATTTTAACAAGGTTTAGACCATTTTAAGCAAAATGCCTTAATGAAGCAAAAAATTTGGTTTGGGTACAACAAATTCATATGCAAACTTCCAGCTTGCTGGTCTGTGTTATCAGTCTGATATATTCTTTGAAAAATGGTTATAGAATGCTTCCAATGCTTGAGAATCAACACTTCAATGCATAAAATATCATCTAAAAGCATCTATGACTTCCAAGTGAAAAACATGCATCTACAGCCAAGTGACAATTCGTCATACAATTGGCATGCATACTAAAAGCTAAGTACAATGATATTACAATGCTCAATGTCATCTATATGTAACCAGCAAATTTGTATCTCCTTATTGCAATATGATTTGCTTAATACAATGCTCATACAAATGTAGCCAAGGCTCTTGGCAATTACAATATTTCTCCAATTTGTGAAATGCTGGTAATGACATACACCTACAACAGCAAATGCAAAACTAATCTATATGCAATGATTGATTACTGTTGTACCCTAACCAAATTTTTGCTTCATTAAGGCATTTTGCTTAAAGAGTCTAAACGTTGTTAAAATGATGTCAAAATACAAGTTTTTGGACGGGTCAAGTATGGACTTTGGTCAGTGTCATGTCAGTCATCAAAAGCAATTGGTCTCTTGTAAGTTGATTCAGCTACGCAGAGAGACAGACGATGCACGGATCGGAGCACTCCAGCTCCCGATGTCAGGGGTCAAAATGTGGCGTCCAAATGAAGGTTACACTTTTGTCAAAATGGTGTGTGCGCCTTCACAGGCCAGGGGCGCCCTTCTTTTTGGGGTTCCTAATGCATCTTTCAGGTGCCTTACATACAGTCATTAGATGTGGAATGCTTTCAATCACGCAATGAACCTATCATCCAGTCAGCAGGGTTCATCTTTCACCGGTAATGGCAGTTTGAAGCGTCAGATGGCAAAACGGAGAAATGGCTGTTTGGAATCTTTGCATCAATTTAATCAAAGGCACTTAATTTTTTGAGGTGTCAAACGTTGATTTTAGCAGTTGCAGCTCCCAACAAACATTTCATCCTTGCTATGCAAGCTTCGCAGTGGATATCTCAAAGCAGTCACAAGTTCATTCAGTCACCCGGAAATCAGAGTTGAACATGGCCAACTGTAACTTCTCAGTCAGCTATAAAATAGGAGATAGTCAAAAAGTTAATAACTCTTGCAAATGGACGCCTGAGGGGTCAAATGAGGACTTTTTGGAATCAGTGGATTTCGATGAGTGCATCCAGATGCTGGGATTTTTGTTAACTGATTAAATTAATATTAAATTCAGTTTTTGCATGCAAAACATTAAAATGGCGATTTTCTTCAATAATTAATTATTGGCGCCTCTTTTAATTTTTAATCTCAAATTCGCATGTGAGAGCTAACTGAATATTTTAATATTATTTTATAATCCGGGACTCCGAGTCAGTGGCAGTTCAGCTCAGTGGGGTCCAATCAGAAGATTTCTTTTTAAATCAGGGTTTAAAGCTTGCAATGGCACCATAATGCTACGATTTTCTCTTTATTCAACATGGCGTCCATTATTTCTCTCACATAGCTTGAGCAAAAGGCGAATTTCTTCTTAAGATTGGCAAATTTCTTCAACAGTCAGTTGTGAAGACATCAAAAGTATTCTTTTGCAGGTACAAGTCCAGATTCATCAGCAAACTTCAAGACAAGATGGCGATTTTGGCAAAGGCAGAACATTAAAACTTCTATCTTCTGTCTTAAATTCTTCTATTCTCGTCTTAGATTTTCTTTGCTTGTCCAAGATTCAGTGACTTTTGACAAATCTAATCATCTGGGTTGGTTGTGCACGACTTCCTCTACAATACCCATGTGTTAGAATTTTTCAGGAAAATTTACTCTAGAGCATCAATTCTCGAAGCATTGATTTTCTCAACTGAAATTCCTTTGCATGGTGGAGTAGAAGTCGATATTTTTTTAATCTAACGTTGTGGGTTGTCTTAGAATCATCTTCTGGACAAAACCCATATCTCAAATTTTTTCGTAAAATTTGCCCCCCCGCAACCCCTGCTGCCCTCAATTGCTTTTTTCAGGAAAGCCTTTGCATGTCAAGCTAAACGACACTTTTTCACATTTCTGACGTTGTGGGTTGTCTTAGAAACATTTTCTGGACAAAACCCATGTTTCAGAATTTTTGGTGAAAATTGCCTTCCAACAGGGTATTTTTAGCCTCATTAGGTGACATTTCAACTTCCGGAGAAAGTTGTTAAAACATAGTCGAGTTTATAGTCAACAAGCGAGTTTTTCAGAGTGCAGTTCACGCAAACTAAATTCAAGACCAAATCGGTCTTAATTCATGATTTCATCAGAAAAGCTGACACCGATTTGTATCAAGCGCATCTGGAAGAATGACAAGCATAGTCACTCAAATCCACATGGTTTCATTGCCTCGTATAGCTGATTGTCTTCCAAGGCCGGTTTAGAGGGTTGATATCATTGGAATTCTGCGTGTGCGGCAAGTTCATTTGCATTTCTCACAACCAAAGAGTTCCCAGTCAAACTTCGCAGTTTCATCATGCAACACTCTTCCATAGAAAAAAGCGTGAAAAACGTGAGAAGCATCAAGCTGCAAAAGAAATAGTGGCTATCACTTCAGTTACAGAGCCGCTAGAGTTACCAGTCAGTGAAGTGCCAGTTTAAGTGTGCAGATATTTCCAGGTTTGCTTGAGTTGCTAACAAGCAGTGAATTGACAGTTAAAACATGTGACGACCTTTAGATGGTGATGCAGTCAACAACCTCGTGGAGGCATTAGTTGCTCAAGATCAGGGCCAGTGAACTTCAATTAAGGGCGTCCCATCTTTTCCAAGATAGACATCAAACACAGGAGTTAAACTTAGCATTTATTTTCTAAGTTAACTTGTCACATTTCTTTGCATGTCTTTTTTGGAGTTTCCTATGTACAGTTGGAGTTCTCATTTAGGGTTTTCGTTAACTGATGGTAGTTTTCCAGTTAACTTGCTTTCAATAAGGACATGCATGCTTCACATTGTCCATTTTAGATTAGATGTTTCAATTAACTGATGGTAGCTTTCCAGTTAACTATATAGTTTCCTTTATTAGGGTTTAGCAATAAAATCTTGCATACATTGCAAGACTGTAGTTGACTCGAGGTGATTTTAGAGTTGCCTACACCTTTGATGTCTATAAATAGGAGCTTTCAACTCGTTTGCAATTAACTTTTGCACGTGATAGCAATATATGCTAAGCCTACCTTGCCTGTAATATTGTTATTTTGTATCTATTCATGAGTATTTATTATGATGATGAATTGTTATGCCACTTGGGTTTCATGCAGTTATGATGGTGAATGCTAATCTTAATTAAATGGGGTTGTTGGTTTGATCGTTATTGTATGCATGTCTCGTCTATGCAATACACTGTCTCAATTGCTTACCTTATGTTTTGTTTATAGTAAGCCTATTCGAAAGAGCAAATAGTTGAGCCCACCTTGCCTTCACGTTGTGAATCTGTACTAAAAGCTTATCGTTTGATGTGTGTAATAGTAAACTTATTCAGCCAAGCAGATAGTTGAGCCCACCTTGCCTTCATGTTGTGAAGTTGTACCCAATTTACCGTATATTTGTCGTTTCCAATAAACTTCTCCCCAGCCAAGCAAATAGTTGAGCCCACCTTGCCTTCACGTTGTGAGACTGTACCTGAAGTTTATCATATAGAACATTCCTACTCCATTTCCTCATGCTCTGTTTTCTTGAGGGAACTGGATAGATTTAAAGTAGTTAGTTTAGTTGTAGTTAATGATCTGTGAAACCATAAAATCCTTACTACAATGTCTAGGTTTTCTTAACCTTGTGCCTCTTCCACCTGAGAACAAAAAGATAGGACTTAGAATAGTTTACTTTTAGAAAACATATTAGCAAAAAAGGGAGCTTCCCCTCCTAATTTGAAGAGAACTCATTATGTAGTGTGCATAGCTGTCCGTACTAACTTATACTCTAGACGTGTTAGTTATTACGCCAACAATTACAATTAAATGATATCAATGACTATAAATTCAATGAGGAACCCAATATATGCAATCGCCTAAGCTTGAAGTAGATGTTGCAGCTGAATTGCAAAGTAAGGAGACTCCTTCCTAGTCGAATCAGACCAAGAAATGAGCTGCCCCTGTTCTCAGATCTGCCCACTGTTAAAAGATAATATACAGCTGCAACTTCAGTCTTTCACTCCTAATATCATTGTCAACCTTAAAGGAGATAGGCGCCCAAACAATCAAGTGTAACCGTTGCATGTGCAAGCCTCTGAGAATTAAATCGTCCTTCTTGACTAGCCACCCCTGCTATAGGAAACCAGACCCTTGATCAAATTCGTAGATGCCACAAACCTCCTTCTAATGCATATGATATCATATCTAATCCTCAACAAATGATGCGCTGCAATGCAATGAAGAAATCGATGCCAAATGGAGCAGAAATGAACAAAATTGTGGCTTTATGCAGACTTAGGATGACTGTAATTTCTGATATAAAAAATCAGATTCTCTCCAATGAAAGTCGTCCTCCCAAAATGCCAAAATGAGTGAAGAATTCAACACCAAAAATGTCTCCAACAATCCTTCAAATCGAACCATACAAAAACTTGGCCAAAGGCCACAAATTTTTTCCAATGAAGCACAAATGGAAGACTGAAGTATCTTCCTCACAGCTGCAATAATTCAGATGATATTTCACACCCTCAAAAATTGCTAACCAATGAGAGTTTTCGTTCTTCATGGCTGGAAATGGTAGAAACCCTAGCTAGCTCCTTCACCAAACAAATTCTTCAAAACACATATCAATTCCTGGATGATTAGAAGCAAGCCCAACCCCTCTTAATATACTCTTCTCCTCTTGAGGTCGGCCTCCTATAGAAACTTCTAAATAATTTTACTTTCTTTTTATTTGCACTTTATAATAATATTAAAATATAACTTTATAATTCATAAATTGCAAATATGTTATCAAACATTATGTTATCCAACATCCCCAATAACACACTATGTTTTCCAACATCTTGATAACACATTATGTTTTCAAACATTCTGATAACACATCATTTAATTTTCCAACATCAAAAGGAACATAGAAAACCAACATTAAACCACTGAATCCAGGGGAAGAAGCCAAACCACTGACCAGGTAACTACCCGAAGAAGACCCTCTAACCAAGCTCCTTAGCCTACGAGAGTCAGGAATAGCCTAAACCCTCTAAAACTGATGCTCACGAAAATGGGGACATTACAATGTGGAGTTCAGTGCAGGACTGGATATTGGAACTAGACATTGGAAGAAGGTGATGAGCCCAGTTTTTGGCATATTTTAGACTATGTTTTTAAACATCTTTTTATCTTTTATTATGCTGAGAAAGACATTTAGTGGTAATTATGGGAGTAATACATAGACTTTATGCTTAATTCAACAAGTTTATTATGATAAGTTTTCCATGATTATTGCTTAAATGTTTTATTAATTTGATGGAAGATGTGTGCCTTGTGACTTTTTGTGATGAAATGCCTTTCCTGCAGCCACTACTATTAACCTTCCTGCAGCCATATCCAAAATATTGTTTGCTCCAAACCAATACCTAATGAATGTATGAATGAGATAATGGATCGTTTAATGAGTTGAATGTGTTGAGCTAACCCTTTGCCGCAGGAGTAGCTGTTAGTTATTGCAGGTACCAAGTCTCAAGGAGAAGATTTAGCCTCCACTAGATCACCGCATGACTGATTCAAAGCAGACCAATTCAGCAACAAGAAATGAGGAGACAGCTTACAAGTCATCCGCCATGCAAGGGAAGCGTTCCAAGAATCCAACAGAGGCGTCTTGATGACACATAAATCCAGGATAGTGGTGCTTTAATTCTTCAAACTGATTTGACTCGATTCTCCCTCTTGTGTCCACTTCTTCAATGTAAAGGTCATGATGTAATAAAGATTTCCCATTTTATGAGGGAAAGGTTAGTTAGTTGTTAGGTTTCAGTTTTGAATAAATAGCCCGTTCTCCTTCAGAGAAAGGGTTGGAAGTTTACTATTGTAATAGTCGTAGTTTTCCAGAAATACAGTTGCAAGTTGTGAGCAATGTATTTTTCAGTTTCAACTCAATAAAAGCGTTCATGGAATTTGCAGTTTAATCTGTTGTGTATCTGAGACACTACCTAAGGGAGCCCACTTAGGGACGCTGTCTATCTTTTTCATTTCTGCAATTAGAATAGTTGTACTTCATTTTCATAGAACTTCAGTGTGACTGTTCTTGCAGTTGGCAGAATTACAGAGCTGTCAATTGTTCCTGCAACCACTAGGGACAGAGTAGTTCCTATCTTCAAAACTGGATTTAGTTTTCATTTTGAGCAGATTTAGTTAGCTAAAGTTTGTTTCCACCAATTCCAATTCTAGCATAGCATTTTCAGGAAAGAACACATGTCTGAAATAGGTGGTTAGTGCATATACTTTGCAGACCCATTTCAAGTCTAACGTCTCTGGGTTGACAATTAAATGATGCCCTTCAGTAGATTATGACTGCCAGTTGTAATGTCTAATCCCTGAATTGAGGAATATATGTTCCTAGTTATCAATCTAATTAAAGGACACTACATTTTTGGCGCCGTTGTCGGGGATGGTGTCAAACTAAAGTCCTGTTGCAAGCATGCTAGTAGAGAGTTTGAATTTCATTCCTAGTATTTAGTTTAGAATTCAGCACTCCAGCATTTTCCATAGTTTAGACTTACTTTTTGTTGTATGCTTACAAGAAGATACCAATTTGGAAGATTCCTTCCTGGAAGATTAGATACCCAAGAAATTGAACCAAAGCTTTTCCAAGAAGACCCATATTTGGATGCTGGCTAGGACTTAATTACCTCATCTTCTCCTCAGAATTAAGCTTGAACCTATTTGATGAGCCAGATGACCTTAATCCACTCATTCAGCATCTGAATAATCTGCAAACTTCCAACAACCAAGACCCATATAATAATCTGCTTGCCCTTGTAGTTTATCAGCCAAGAGATAACCCAGAAAGACCACCAAGGATGGCAAGGCCTACTTTTCCATTTCCAATTCCTGACCTACATGACAATAATAATCTCAAGAATATCCCTACCTCATTACTTCCAAAGTTCTATGGACTTATTACAGAAGACCCTCATACCTTCTTGTTTGAGTTTGACATCCTTTGTAGGAGTTATGACTACACCACTAATGCACACAAGCTGAAGTTGTTTCCCTCTACCCTAAAAGAGTCAGCCTTGAGGTGGTTCACGGGATTAGGTGGCAATGCAGCGACCTCTTGGGATGAAATGAAGGAGCTATTCTTGGGAAAGTATAAAGAATATTGTAGGGGGAATGATATGAGAGGAGATGACATCTTCAAGATGTCACAGAAAGAGGATGAAACCCTGGAAGACTATGTGTCAAGGTTCTTGTTCAGTGTGCAGAAAAACACTCAGTACCAGCTGAATGAGGAGAATAAAAAACTTCTCTTTCTAAGAGGAGTTAATGATGCTTGCATGGAGGCACTAGACCTCATGGCCGAAGGAGATATCACCCAAAGCAGTTGGGATGATATCAAGAAGATTTGTCTCAACTATTCCAGAGCAACTGTGAAGAAAGGCAGAGGGTTTAGATCCTCTATTGCTAAAGGAAATGGCTCGGGAGTGTCTAAGGGGGAGATTTCTAATCTCTTGTCCGACTTCAAGCAAGATATCATCAATAATGTCGCTACTGAACTAGACACAATGCAAGCTAGGAGGAAGAAAGATGAAGCAAAGGCAATGTTAGCTGAATATTTGCCTCACTGCAGACAAAAGAAGAAGGATTGCAGATGCAAGGCGGTGGCTAATTTGGAGGTGCATCATCTCCCTACTGAGTTCAAAACAATAGAAGGAGATGAAGAAGTGTTCTTTGTTGCTCAATGCAGGCCTTGGGCCCCAAGACAAGGTATGCCTTAAGACCCTTTGCAAAATTTTGGTTCATATAATAATCAGTGGCAGAACCAATATCCTCCAAATTATGGCCCATATTCCCAACCTCAATGGAATAATCCTTGGCCAAATGCTCAGCAAAACCGATGGCAGCCCCCGCAAGGGAATTGGCAGTCACCACAGCAAAATCAGTGGCAACCTCCACAGGAAAATTAGCAGCAGTCTAACCAATGGAGGGGAGGCCAACAATGGTCAAATCAACCCATTGGTTTCCTTCAGCAACCCCAGCAACAATCAATCATGCCAAGTCTTGCAGCCAATCAAAGCCAAAATCCTAAGCCAACCCAACTACCTGCTCAAGCAGCACCTAATCCAATAACCAACCTCAGCAACAGCACCAAGTTTATTTCACTGATCCCAATCAGCAGCCTGCTTATGTTCTCAACTTGAGTAATATTAACTTACGGTCAGGGACAGTGCTACCTACACCTTCTCCTCCCATAATCGCAGAATTGCCATCTGAGGAGAATGAGCAAGAATATACTAATGACCTAGTTCCATCCAATGAGCCCATGCAAAATCCATCATTGCCTAAGGTGTCCAATAAAAATTCACCTCTTTTTCCACAAAGGTTGGAAGGTGAAGTTGTCGAAAAGCAAGAAGAGCCTACCTTAGACATTTTTGAACAACTAAAGCACATATGTGTAAAAATCCCCTTGTTCCAAGCAATAAAAGAAGTACCTATCTATAGTAGGGCTATTAAAAAAGCATGCTTGAAGAAGCCGGGTAAGAAAAAGAAAGACCCTCAAACTGTTTATGTCTTAGGTCAACTCTCTGATTTGATGCTAGGGAAGCTTACCATCCCAAAATATTCAGACCCTGGCAGCCCTGTTGTGGAAATCATTATTAATGGGGTTCAAATTAAAAATATTTTAGTAGATATTGGAGCAACTATTAATGTCATGACTAAAGATCTTGTGGTAAAGCTAAGTATTTCAGACCTAAGGGCTACACCTACAATCCTGCAGCTCGCTGATAGTTCAACTGTCAAGCCTAATGGAGTAGTTGAAGACCTGGTAGTCACCCTAGATTCATGGGAATATCTTACTGATTTTATGGTTTTGTCTCCAAAAGCATCACTAGGAGGATATCTTGTAATACTAGGAAGGCCTTGGCTAGCAACTGTTGATGCTTACATAGGATGTAGGTCTGGTAACATGACAATCTCTGATGGATAGAGCACCAAGAAGCTCACCCTTTATGCTCCAGCCCAGCCTCAACTTGAGTCTGGACAGGCAGTCTGGCCAGATTTAGGAGAAGATGTGGAAGAAATGAATTATGTGGCAAACCTGATGATGATTAGCAGAGAGCCTTTTATTGGAAAACAAAAAGATGAAGAAATATTGTCTAATATCCTTCAGAACAATTATGGCATTGAGTACCCCCTTGGTGAAAAAGTTTCATGTTCCTTGCAGACAATTCTTCCCCCACCTACTTCAGCTCATTATCCTGCAGCAACTGACTGTTTGCACACCCTATTGCCCCATGAGGTAGAAATGTCTTTTCTGCCAGAAGTATCTATGCTTGAATTGACCTCACAGGTGGAAGTAGCTGCAGACAAAACATTGAATATCAATAATAAACTTACCAATGAGTAGCAAGAGTCAATTGTCCAAATGCTTACTACCCACAAGACAGCTTTTGCCTAGGATTATAGTGATATGAAGGGGCTAGATCCAAAGCTATGTACACACTGAATTTTCATCAACAATGAGTTTAAACCTGTTAGACAGCCCCAAAGGAGAATCAACCCAGCCTTAAGAGAAATTGTTAAGGAGGAATTGTAGAAGATGTTGAAAATTGGCTTTATCTACCCAATCTCAGATAGCCAGTGGGTTTCTCCACTAGTTATTGTCCCTAAGAAAGGAGGAAAATGGAGAGTGTGTGTGGATTACAGGGAGCTCAACTCAGTAACTAAAAAAGATTATATTCCTCTACCCTTTATTGATCAAGTCCTGGATAACTTATCAGGGAAAAAGTATTTCCCCTTCCTTGATGGTTTCAATGGATATAATCAGATAAAGATTGCTCCAGAGGACCACGAAAAGACTACTTTCACATGCCCCTGGGGAACATTTGCCTATTCAGTCTTGCCTTTTGGTCTTTGTAATGCACTTGCAACTTTCCAAAGAGCTGTGATTAGTATTTTCTCAGATATTTCATATGATTGTATGGAAATATACATGGATGACTTTATTGTTTATGGTGCAACATTTGAGGAAGCCCAAGACAATTTGAAAAAGGTACTACAAAGGTGTGATGATCATAATTTGTCACTCAATGGTCAGAAGTGCTTCATGATGATGCAAGAAGGAATAGTGTTGGGTCACTATATTTCTGCTGCAGGAATACAGGTAGATCCATCTAAAATTGAAGTCATTTCCAGTCTACCCTTCCCTACCAAGCAAAAGGAACTCAGAAGCTTTCTGGGACATGCTGGATACTATAGGAGATTTATTAAAGATTTCAATCAAAGAGCAGGGCCTCTATACAGTTTGCTAAAGAAGGATGCAAAGTTTGCCTAGACAGCAGAATGTGAAAAAGCATTCCTTGATCTTAAGACTGCCCTTACATAAGCACCTGTTTTGAAAGGACCTGATTGGTCACTTCCATTACATATTCACACGGATGCATCAGATTATGCTATTGGTGCTGTCCTAGGACAAAAGAGTGGTTCAACTGAGCACGCACTTTATTATATCAGCAAGAACTTACAAGGAATTGAACTCAACTACACTGTTACAGAAAAAGAAATGTTAGCAATCATTTATACCCTCAACAAGTTCAGGCATTATATCACAGGCTATCAAATATTTGTCCATACTGATCATGCAGCAATCAGGTATCTCATGAAGAAGACCTCAATTATAGGGAGACTAGCTAGGTGGTTGTTACTGATGCAAGAATTTGATATTGCAATTGTGGACAAACCAAGTAAAGCCAATGTGGTTGCTGATTTCCTGTCTAGAATTCAGAGGCAAGATCATTCTGCACTCATAGAGGATTCCTTCCCTGATGAACATTTGTTTGTCATCAAAATCATTCATCCATGGTATGCAGATATAGCAAATTATTTGGCTGCAGGAAGAACTCCTCCTCACCTCTCACCTAAGGAAAAGAGATTGTTAGTAGAGAAAAGATTTAACTTCTCTTGGATTGCAGACTACATGTTTTACACAGGACCAGATCAAGTAATGAGGAGATGTGTGAGAGAGGAAGACACTCATGACATACTACATGCAAGCCATGATGAACCTTGTGGTGGACATTTTGCTGCTAAGAGAATAGCCATGAAGATCTTAAATACTGGATATTATTGGCCAACACTACATAAATATGCAGCCAAGTATACCAAGAGGTGTGATAGATGTCAAAGGATGGGGAGGCCAACAAGATTAGATGAAATGCCTTTGTTTCCACAAGTTATTGTTACACCCTTTGATAAATGGGGACTGGACTTTGTAGGCCCAATTGATCTGCCTTCAAATGGTAAGTCTTACATTCTTGTATGCACGGATTATGTAACAAAATGGGTAGACGCTAGACCTCTGAAGCATGCTAGAGATAATAAGGTAGCAGAATTTCTCTATGAAGAAATATTTACTAGATTTGGTGTTCCTAGAGAAATAGTGACAGACCAAGGAGCACAAATTACTTCTACTCTTATTACAGCCTTAGTAAATGAATACAACATAAGGCATAGGAAGTCAACTCCTTATCATCCACAGGCCAATGGCCAGGTAGAAATCACTAACAAGGATATTGAGGCCATTCTGACAAAAACAGTGGACCTGCATAGGAAGGATTGGGCTGTAAGGTTACCTGAGGCTATATAGGCCTATAGAACTACATGGAAGACTACAACAGGTTTTACACCTTTTGAAATGGTGTATGGGAAGAAAGCTATGATGCCAATAGAGTTTGAACACAAAACTCTCAGAACAGCTTTGGAATTAAATATGGAGTTAACAACTGCACAGAGAGAAAGAATCATGCAGCTCAATGCCTTGGATGAACTAAGGAAGAGTGCCCAATAACATACAGAAATAGTACAAAATCAGAGAATCAGATGGCATGATAAGTAAATAAAGGAAAAGAAATTCAAAGCAGGAGATTGGACTCTGCTATATGATTCAAGATACAAGGACAGTCAAGGGAAGCTACAGACCAGATGGTTGGGGCCATACGAAATCGCAGAGGTATTTGATAATGGTGCAGTTCAGCTGAGCACAATTGATGACGTCAGATTCAAATTATTGGTCAATGGGCATCGACTGAAGCTTTCCCTAAAGCCCATTGATAAGGAAGAGTTCCTGAAGCAGTTTCAACTTGAGTAGGAGTCCACAGATCCTGCAGCTGAAGGAGTTGAGTCTTGGCTCGATTCCCTAAGCAATGCATGAAAAGTGCATAAAAGATCATAATAAAGGGGTCATCCTTCCGGATCCCCATTCCATACCATCATTTCATTTGCTATCCGTACCATTTCTTCTTTTGCCACCTCATCCACCTGTCACACATCACCATTCCCACGTTTCCAAAAATCACCTTTTGCAATAAAGAAGATGGAGTCACATCAATCAGTTGTCACACATCATTGTAAGTAAGCTCCACTTAACTCAAAGAGTGATTAATTATTTCATTTATTATGTTTAGTTAGGTATTAAGTTAGACAACAGATTTCCTATATGGCTGCAATAGCTTTCGGTCTTTTCCACATGTTGAACCATTCTTCCTAATTCCTAACTGATGGTCACGTCATTACTTTCCATCGCCATGAAGCCTTGTCACATCAAGTTTACTGTCCTTTTTGCTTGAACTAGGGATTTTGAAAAAATTGCAATAAATTAGCAAATCTCCATTACTTCCTGCAATAATGTCCAAGCATGTTTTTAGCTCCTCTTTGTCAATCTTTTTGTGTCAAAAATTTGAGTTGAGATGTTCGAAATTCTTCCTTCTATTTTCTGCATCTTTTGAAAGAAGTTCAAAAGTTTAAGTTGAGGGGAGAACGGAGAAGTCAGTTTGAGTTGCAGGAAGTTGAAATTGAGAAAGAAAGAAATTGAAATAACCAGGTTGAATTCTCGCTTGAGAGCTAAGTTGCAAAACAAGCATAAAAATGGGAGGCCAGCCCATTAGGCATGAGCCAACAGACCACAATGTCTTGTTGCAGGAGGCGCAGCATTTGCCGCCATTCAGACAGTATGGGTGGCTCAACTATTTTCTCAAACTTATCGCGTTTGATGAGGCTATTGCTGAGGAATTCACCAGGATGTTTCACAATGGAAAGGACAAGATCAGGGGAGTAAAAATTGATGCCTCAGTGGAAAGAATTGCAGAGGTAACAGGGTTACCTCAAGCTAGTGAACTATTTCCCCGAACAAGGGACGCACGGAGTGCTAGGGCAGAATTTACTCAGCCTGGAGATCCTCCTCTGCACGTGGATAAGCAAGGAACCCAACGGATGAGTTTGCCACAGGATTGGATTCCACGGGCAGGCTATGTAATCAAATACCTGACGTGTGAAGGTCGATTCTCTGTTTTGCATTCTCACCATTTCAAGCTATTATCTCATTTGCGTCATGGGTTATTAATGAACATACCAGATTTCCTGTATAATTTACTCTCCAATAGTGTTGCCGAATATAAGAAGGGAAGAATCAATTTTGTATCCCATCATTGCCTCATAAAATTACTTGTAGAGAAATCCGTTAGGGATGTGTCACCAATGACCTGGGAGGAATTTGTTGTTAATTTTAATCCAGAGGTTCAAAATGTCGAACCCAAGGGTCAACCTCTCACTTTTAAACAACAAAACTCTCTGTCAAAGGCTGAGGCCTCTGCGGCCACACCCCTTATGCCTGAAACATCTGACTCGCAAGACAAAGTCCCTCTTTGTGAAAGATTTTCCAAAGAGCCAGTGCAAACCCCTATTGCTAACCCTGGGACTTCCTCTAAAAACAAAAAGGGGAAGTCACCAATGGTAACACCTAAGCAAAAGACCCCTACACCTGCTCCTAAATCTGTCAAGAGAAAGCAAACAAGAGAATCTTCTAATCCTACAGCTAGGAACCCAAAGAAACACAAGGCAACCCCTACTCCCATACGGAGAAGCTCCAGGATTCAAAACCAGGCAGCTCAACATTCACTCAATACCTCTCAGTCCACACCATCACCCTTAGATCCTTCTAGTCCTGTACAAGAGGAAAAGGAACCATCTGTTGGTGAGACTGAGCATATTTCCCAAGGGGTTGGCCTTGATGAGTTGGCAGCTGTTGCAGAACAAATGTAGGAAGGGTTATCAAAACAGCTGCAGGAAGAGGTAGTGTGTATTGGGGAGGAAGGAAAAACAATTGCAACTCAATCAGAAGAGAGAAGTGAAAACAATGAAGTGATAGATGAATCACCGGTTGTTCCAGAAAATACACCAAAGCATCATATGCTGCAGGAACAACAAGAGAACTGGCAGCCGGATGATGAAATGGAACAGGAAGTTCCTGAGCAATCATATGCCAAGGGAATAATTGAGACAGCAAAGCATGAAAATGTTGATGCACCTAAGGAAATTCAAGGGCCACTTCAAGCGAATCATAACCATAAGCCTCCTCTCCATGTTACAAGTTTTGTTGCAGGAGTGTCATGTTACACAGAACTTCAAAATCAACAGACTGCCTATACATTGGAAATTGAGAAAATGAAGAGAGTAATCCAGAACAAGGATATAGAAATTGCTAATCTTATAGACACTCTCAATCAGGTAGTCCAACGTGTCCCACAGATAGTGCAGTGTAGGTCTCCCTCGCCTGTTTACGCAATGTACTTAAAGGAGTTATATTTGAACTTTCAATTAATAAGGATCTGGCAAGGTCAAAACCCTTCCTTGAGCACTCCTGAGGAATTTTATGATGCAATCGTAGCATGTCAGACACCTTCTGTGTGAGTTCTATTTACACAGTTTGGCTATGCCTCATGATAAAGAATGGAATCCTCTGTGCTATGTAGGAGACATACACATTAGTGCTCTGATCTCCTAGATCAGGAATGAGATAAGCAAGGGAGAACAGTTTGACAGTTACAAACATGACGAGGTTAACATGCCACTGACGGTAAGGAATGAATCTAAGAAGGGGATGGGCATTTACTTTGACTAGAAGAAGTTGTGGGCAAATGAAAGGGCTAGGCCGGTAATTGAACCCTTGAGACAAGAAGTGTTTACCCAGTACTCCTAGATTATAAATGATGAACTCAATGCTGCTACACAACACAGTTGAACAACATTGGAGCACTTGCCATTGCAAATAAGAAGGGCAGAGCCACATACCCCAAACAACCTGTATGCAGCTACTCGGAGAGCAGAGAGGTATATGAGAAACGCAAGAACGAAGAAAGAGAATTGGTTGCCATTGGTCATGCAGCCACCCATTCTCTTATGGCCACTTCTGGCCATGCAGGGAGAACACAATACCTACAGCAGGAACTCAGACGATAACAGGTGGCAGCGGTTGGAATCTATGCGGGCTCACTTCTGGAGTTTTCAACATGGTGAATGTGGACAGCAGCTGAATGTTGATTAAAGAGAGTTTGCTCGGAGGAAGAATGCACGACTTGCTGAAGGGACCAGCAAGTAGTCAGTTGAGGGGACTGATGAGCCCAGTTTTTGGCATATTTTAGACTATTTTTTTAAACATCTTTTATTATGCTGAGAAAGACATTTAGTGGTAAATATGGGAGTAATACATAGACTTTATGCTTAATTCAACAAGTTTATTATGATGTCTTTCCATGATTATTGCTTAAATGTTTTATTAGTTTGATGGAAGATGTGTGCCTTGTGACTTTTTGTGATGAAATGCCTTTCTGTAGCCACTACAGTTAACCTTCCTGCAGCCATACCCGAAATATTGTTTGCTCCAAACCAATACCTAATGAATGTATGAATGAGATAATGAATCGTTTAATGAGTTGAATGTGTTGAGCTGACCCTTTGCCGCAGGAGTAGCTGTTAGTTATTGCAAGTACCAAGTCTCAAGGAGAAGATTTAGCCTCCACTAGATCACTGTAGGACTGATTCAAAGCGGACCAATTCAGCAACAAGAAATGAGGAGACAACTTACAAGTCATCCGCCATGCAAGGGAAGCGTTCCAGGAATCCAGCAGAGGCGTCTTGATGACACATAAATCCAGGATAGTGGTGCTTTAATTCTTCAAACAGATTTGACTCAGTTCTCCCTCTTGTGTCCACTTCTTCAATGTAAAGGTCATGATGTAATAAAGATTTCCCATTTTATGAGGGAAAGGTTAGTTAGTTGTTAGGTTTCAGTTTTGAATAAATAGCCCGTTCTCCTTCAGAGAAAGGGCTGGAATTTTACTGTTGTAATAGTCTTAGTTTTCCAGAAATACAATTGCAAGTTCTGAGCAATGTACTTTTCAGTTTCAACTCAATAAAAGCATTCATGGAATTTGCAGTTTAATCTGTTGTGTATCTGAGACACTACCTAAGGGGGCCCACTTAGGGATGCTGTCTATCTTTTTTATTTCTACAATTAGAATAGTTGCACTTCATTTTCATAGAACTTCAGTGTGACTGTTCCTGCAGCTGTCAACTGTTCCTACAGCCACTAGGGACAGAGTAGTTCCTGTCTTCAAAACTAGATTTAGTTTTCATTTTGAGCAGATTTAGTCAGCTAAAGTTTGTTTCCACCAATTCCAATTCTAGCATAGTATTTTCAAGAAAGAACACATGTCTGAAATAGGTCGTTAGTGCATATACTTTGTAAACCCATTTCAAGTCTAACGTCCCTGGGTTGACAATTAAATGATGTCCTTCAATAGATTATGACTACCAGTTGTGATGTCTAATCCCTGAGTAGAGGAATATATGTTCCTAGTTATCAATCTAATTAAAGGACACTATAGAAGGTTCAAAAGTACCTCAAAACTCAACAAAAGGAAGAAATGAAAAAAATGGAACACTTGGGAGAAATACAGCGAAATCTTCCAAGAATGGACATTAGGACAAGATGTACGAGTATGGAATTAGATATCCAAAAGTTAGGTTGACCTCCACACAAGAAGAAATGAATAGAAAAAGGTATAATGAGCACTTGTGGGAAATTAATGTGGAAGTGGACACAAGATTTGGACCTTGGAATGAAAGTTTGGATGTCTAGGGAAAGTCCCCAAGAAAGGCTTGGGGGAGAAATTGTAGGAAAAGAGAGGAGAACCAAAGGTTATGGATGTCCGGAGGTGGGCAAGAGTTCCGCAAAGAAGAATGCAAGGGAAGCTTGTAGAACAGGATGGAGTTAGTAGATGTGAGGATAGGAATAAGTATGGATTCACTTCAAAAGTCCGCAAGGAAGAAGAGAAAGAAGGAATTAAGGATTTGTAGGGATATGATGTGGGAGCGGATGAGGGCTCAAGACATCAGGAAAATATCTAGATGACAATCAAAATCCCACAAATGGGAGAAAATGAAGGGAAATGAAGGATGGACACGCCCAAAAGTCCATGCAAAACCTTTACGCAAAACTATATAAGGGAACTAGATATTGGATGAACATGAAATGTTTGGTAGTCAATTAAAAGTCTACAACACTACAAAAGCAACAAGAAATGACCAAAACCTTTCTTATTGCAGCTTTCTTTTGACAAGGTTTCAGGTCCCTTCAAAACCTATTTGTAAGGGGTTTTGGGTCCCCCCAAAACCTGTTTTTCCCCATTAATCAAAACAAGAAATGACCAAAACACTCTCGAACTTGGGATTTTCTCAAACCCTTGCAGCTTCTAACACATGATAGGGGTATGGAGGGCGGTGAAGAACCATACTTAATCGATTTTGACCAAGGGAGACCCATTAGGAATTATCTCAAACCAGTTATAGATGATGGGTAATGTGACACACAAGGCACAAAATGAGTTAGGGTGTATGCAAATTTGGATACAATCAAAGGGGGCACCAAATACATTGTTTACTCTCCTATCTAATAAAATGAATACTTGAAATAATGAACAAAATTAATAATACATACCAAATAGAGGAGTAAAAGTATATCTTTATTCGCATGTGAAGTTATTATAGTAGACTAGAGATGGTCGACTAAGGATCAAAATCGATCCGACTAGATCATACTACTTTCCTTGATGTTACAAAATCTATATAAAAGACCTGACAATCGCCAAGAGGAACACAATTGTTGACCAACCGACGCTTATAATTTACTCTAAGTTGACAAACAATTAATACATAGTCATATAAACCACATTATCAAAACATAGTAATAGGCATTGTACACTAACTACAAAATCATGATCATCTATAGTTTCTTCATATGAAGTGTTTTTAGGTCCATTCCACTAAATAAAGCTCAAACTTGATTGACTCCCTCCACTTAAACAATCATTAGTTTGCATTCAAAAAAATTCTATGCATCATTACAATTGTGTTGTGTTTGAATTGTTGCCTCTACTTTCTATCCAACTTGCACACCTACTTTTCCAAGGGAAAATAAATAAGAGCTATGTTTTGCTAGTTAAATATTATTTGTTTCTTTCATTTTCATGGAATTCATTTTTCTTTCAATGTAAATGATTGTCTATCCTATACCAAAGTATTAACTACTAGATTTTAATTACCAAAACTACACTACCAAAACCACAAGCTAGAGTACATGTAAATGATAGGAATCACAACTCATATGGAGAAAAATTGCAAAAAAAAATAGAAATTTGTGATTTATTTCATAGGTAGTGTTCAATACAAGTAGGACCTAACATACAAATATCAATGTTCCATGCAACCTCATGGGCTACTGGTTGTCATTTAAGACAAAATCATTAGTCTCGCTATTCCTAACCACCATTGGAAGTCTACATAACATGTATTAATATAACATAAAATTTTATACACTAGAGAATTGTGGCTACCTTTAGCTTGAAAACACTTACCAACAAACATTAAGTAGCTCTCAAAAGGTTTAAGTCGTGTAGAAGGTTTGGAAGAAAAAAAGGAATTTTAAGGATAGTGTTGATGTGTCAAAATTATATATCTGCAACCAAAAGATGTGGATCTTTCCCACTCAACAAACATATCTTGCATTAGAAGAAAGAAAGAAATGGGAAGGTTCTCTTGCATCAAATAAAAGTTAAAATTATGTTAGTAAAGTGTTTATCATCTTATCAAATTTGTAACAACATCCCCCATTCGAAAGCATACTTGTGGTACTATAACCTCTTCTGAAAAAAAAATGTTCAAATCATAGCTCAAATAAAATGATCTTCATAACAGATTGAACAGCTTAAGGGAAAAGATTTCCACACTTATGCTGACCTTAAATTCGGAAACATGTTGTGGAATGAAACAAAAATGGAGGCAAAAAATCTAGAAGTGAAGAGTCCAAATATTTTGATGTTTTGTCTTTTCAAAATAGCATCATCACTTAGTATTTTAAAAGGATCAAAGATGGTATTTCATCCAAAGGACTTTGGAACTTAAAGCACAATTGGTAGATAGGCTTTGGATCCTTCTATGTCATATCCAAGTGTTCTCATTAATAAATAATAAAGGACAACGAAGTACCATCACATCACCTTTTTACTCTAACATAAGCACCTTCTAGCACTTTGCAAACAAAGGAGGGGGAAGAGGACAACAATGAGGTGTAAGAGGTAACAAAATATGTCTAGTTGCCTCTTCATTGTCACTCAATGTGAAATATCCCAAAGCAATTTTGAATGCAAATTTTTTTCAATTTTGTGATTGCAGATGACTAGGAATTTCGTCAAACAATTACCAATACACTGCTCTGAGTTTGATGTTTTTTGTTTTGCATATTTATGGTTTAAATAGCTGATTTTTTTAAGAATAGAAAGAACATTCATGCAAACTATGACAGAGATAATGAATAAACTATTCAATTATTTACTATTTCTGGAGCCAAATCCTTCATACATTTAATATATTTCAGAATGGAGAAGAATAATAAACTCTGACCTCATATCATTGATATTTGCAGCTTGAACAGAATATTGGCATTAAATATCCCACCCCCAAATTTCAATTTACAAGACAACCTTTATGCTCAGTTGCAAATCACTAGCGTAAACAATATAAAGATATTCCTTTAATGTATACAAGCGCTGCATATACAGGCAACAAATAATCACTCCCCCTTTGAAAACACCCAATTCATATCATACGGAAACGGCTCCTTTAATCTTCACGGCTCCTTAAAATTCCGATGCAATGAATGTAGTTTATGATGGCTGGAGGAAATAGCTAAGTCCCACAATGCTTACTTGGAAAGGTCTACTTTGTCTTTTACTCCACACAAGCAACTTGAGTTGGTTTCAGTATGTGGCAGAAGTCTCCTCACTAGTCACGGCTACTCAAAAGGTGGCGATAAAGAAATTAGTATGCCCTCAAACCTCCTTTCTTACCACGGCTGATAACAAGGACTCCTAAGACTAGAATATTCAAACCAACCCTCATGTGAAGACTCCAAAAACTACACGGCTTCCATTAAATTATTCTTGTTGCTCCAATATGTATTGATTCCCTTCTAAAAAGAAATGTAGAGAAGTTGCGGTAGGAATAGGGCCACGGCTCTTGTATAGTTAAACAACTCCATTAAAATAAATGTTACTGATGCTAAACCAGCTAGGAGTGTATGAGCTATAGTCGTAGATATAAAATAGATGTCACCTGAAATTTCCTCCTATAAATAAACTAATATCCGATAATGAAATTTGTCTCTGGAAGAGACTTCCCAAATTTCGCAAATCTTCCTGTCGCATCCACTGTGAGAAATTTGCATAATCTCTTCAACAACCAGCTAGGGTAGATTAGTCACACTACCAAAACTAGTCACCCTTAGGGTTCCCGTCCTAGGGTTTCGACCTTTGAAAAGCTCTTCAAAATCACCAAATAGAATAATATTCAAGCGTAAACCAAATGAACTTCACTTTTCACTTTTGCATGCAATTCCCCATTAACTTTTCGAATTCTTGTTTTTTGATATTTTAAAATAAACTCGAGAATAATAATAAAGTGACCTTTTTAAAATTTTGTAAATAATCACCAATTACTTTATAAACTCCATTAAATTAATTAAATAGTATTATCCTTAAAATATGCTAGAAATGGATAATATTATATAATTAATTAAAATATTCCCTTAACTTCTGACATTAGCCTACGGGAATAAAAAAGTTAATTAAGTCACTCTTGCCTAGGCATAAGAAGGGGTCATTACACAGTGGAAGACAAGGTAGGGAGTTGGGGCAGAGGCAGGGTGCCAAGAGTAGATCACAATCTTTGGCCTCACTATTGCCCAAGGTTGACCTCCAAGAGTAGTTGAAGTGAAGAGGCAATTATTTATTACATACTTTTCCAATAGAGATAACAGTGAAACAAAATTAATGGGCCCTTATTAAGTGTTCAATTGCAAAGAGGTCAAATTTTGGATACCGTTTTCATACTCCAAAGTGCATCATGGGATGTATAGAACACATAATATGAATGATGACCATATCAACTCCTATCACTCTACTCACCCTTGACCTATCATTGTAATGTCCCTTCTGAGGAGTAGCCAAGTGACCACTTAGCCTATTTTATTCTTGTGGGCTAAAGTTTAGCAGTAAGGGAATAATTAAAATTAATTATTTAATATTATCCAATAAAGTGCATTTTAAGGGTAATGTTATTTAATTAATTTAATAAAGCAACATAAAGTGACATAAGTGAAATATTAAAGGGGAAATATTAAAGTCACTTTATTATCGAGACTTAATGAATTATTTAAAGCGGGAATTTGAAAAGGCTTTCAAGAATGTTCCTCGAGTTTTTGATAAAAGAGGATTTTGGAGCTCATTTCTATTATGCTTGATTATTTTCTCTTGTGAATTTTGGAGAGCTTCTTGTGGAGTAGAAACCCTAGGATGAAACCCCTCGAGGATACTGGTTTCAGTAGTGCAAGATTCTACCCTAGCTAGTTGTGGAGGAGATCACTCATATTTCTTGCATTGGTTTTCAACGATTGGATTATTGAAATTTGTTAAGTCTTGTTGCAAGACAAATTTTTGTGTCCAGATAGTTTGGAGGATTTGATAAAATTTCAAAGTTAAAATCTAGAGGAATCGGCAAAATGGAATGAAAGAAATATTCATAAATTTATTATTGTTATATTCCCAGCCAACTGTACACTCCTAGTTCTTGGTGACCGTAAACTCCCAACTCTTAAGGAGGCCGTATCAAAGAGTGGCAGCTTGAGGTAAATCAATACATTAAGGGAAGAATCTTAAATTTCCACTTTTCCAATGTGGCATAGAAGTTCCAACACTACAATCAAAAGAAAGTCGAAGAAGTGTGAAGTAGGTGATTCATGTTGTGGGAAGTTGTGGGTTAGTATACATCTTTGCTGGCTGCTAATCTCAACAAGGAGTGGCTTGGACACTTATTGGGCTGCATCATCTTATTTAAGGGTGTCGCTATTATATGAAGGGTGGCGCAACATGTAATAACCACCCTCAATTTTTTTTTGTAATTTGCTCAAACTAAGCACAACATAAATTTGCAAGTATAGGACTCACTTCTGTCACTAAGGTTTGCCACGGTTTTGCAATGTTCTTATAGTTGTTCAAATTTCTTGGTGATAGATAAACAAGTTAGTAGTTCATTCACGGAATAAGATAATCATTTGAATCACAACATAAACACCAACCAACTCATTCCAAAGGAGGAAAAAAGAAGTTATTAGACTAAAAATTAGTAACTAGCTTCCACATAACTGCAGTTACAATTTGTCTTGATGAAATAACATTCATAAGTATTTCCAATACATAAAATAAGTGTTCATATGGAATACCACTTGAAGTACCTTGGAAATAGAGGTATGCTGCACATTACAAGTCTGAACTGTCATGTGAGACTGGCTACAGGGCTATAATTCTTCAGTTGCAGGTTATGGCAGCATTGGAAACCATAGTAACGAGACTCGGACTCGGCTCAGACTCGGCTAGGGCGACTCAACTCGGGACTCGAGGACTCGGGACTCGAACTCGGCGCAGACTCAGCAAAATGAAAAAAAGTTGAAAAAAACCTAGAAATTTAGAGATTTTTAAGGATTTAAAACTTGTTTCAAGCACCCTTTATTGAATACAACACAAATAAAAGCAAATTTGATCACATACACAAGTATACAATGATCACATAAGTATAAAGTACACAAATTGTAGTTGCGTTGTTGAAGGAAATAGCATACTTAGATATATAAATTATAAAACTAGTCAAATGTATACAAAAGTCATGGAATATGAAATCCATAACATCAAATGTTTCATACAAATATGAAATATCAAAACAATAGCTATGACTCTATGACTCTATGGCATAGTGGAGCCAACATCCTTCCTACGAAGGCGTCTAAGGCTCTTGGATGATGTTGCAGCTGCAACCATAGTCTTTGCCTCTGTCTGAGTCTCCATGCCACTCTCACCAACAGCAGCTATGTCTCCTCGTGCTCTAGCCTCCTCCTCAGCCATGGCTACAACCTCAGCCTCTCTCTCTGCCTGGTCCACCCAATCAAGGTCCTTGTCACTAAAGACTGCATCTATAGCCTCAGTGGTCCACTCAAACTGTGGATCAACCTCCTCTAGATTGATCGGGGTGTTGTCGTGGTCAAAAAGCTTCCTGTATCTGAGCCGAAGGTTGTAATGAACATAGACCAAGTCATTCATCCTCTCCATTGTCAATCTATTGCGCTTCTTGGAGTGTATGTGCTCAAACATACTCCAATTGCGCTCACAACCAGATGAACTGCATGGCTGGCTCAATAGACGAATGGCAATATTCTGCAGGTTCCGTGCATCAGAACCAAACAACCTCCACCAGCTATCTGAGATGAGAAAAAGAAACAAAATCAATCTCATTTCAAGTTTCAAGTTCAACATTTAATAATAAAATACAATATAAAAAGATGACAATTATGCCCTTAAATATATTTTTACCTGGTAGTAATGTTGTCCTACTGTCTTTGGTCATTTGACGTGCAAAGAAGTCTCCTTGTGCCTTACTGAAGGCATCTATCTCCTGCACTATCTGTGTAGTAACAGCGGGCAACATCCGCTCTATCGTCAAGTAGAGCCCACTAAGAATTTCTCTATCTCCACGGATATCACGGTGGAATTGGAAGGCCGGATTTAGGAAACATGCGGACTGCATGGATGGGCCTATGAAGTTGGTTTTGCCATCTCCTATCAATGATCTCCCAAATGGGACGATACTTATCCTCAACTCCACCATAGACTGATCTAATGGCCTATTTGGCCCTATCCATGCCCTCATATATGTATCCCAGTGCGGGCTTCTCCCCATCTGCAACTCGTAGGAGAACTAGCAAGGGCTCAATAAACTGCAAAGTGCAAACATGTTTCACAAATAAGTGAATGAAAATAAACAAATAAAAGATATGATTAAAAATTAAAACATAATAAAGAATTAAATTTTACCTTCACAATCTCCTCCACTGGTGTCCAAAACCCTTGCTCATCAAAAATGAAATCGGCCACACCAATCCCTGCAGTGCTTGTAGAAAACGATGAGGAAGACCACTCCTCACCAACAAACATGCGCCTTAAAGCTGCCTTTGACCGAATCAAGGATTGCAACGTGATAAAATTAGTTGCAAACCTAGTGATGCCAGGACGAGACAACTCCCTCAACCCCATGTATTGCCTCATAAGGTTAAGCACCCATGTGTGATTGTATATAAATTTGCAAATGTTTCTACCTACATCCACACATGTTTTGATCCATGGGAGCTTGCCAAGATCCTCCATCATGAGGTCAATGCAATGGGCGGCACATGGAGTCCAGAATATAGTAGGGTGCCTCTCCATCAATAATCTACCAGCAGCAACATAGTTTGCTGCATTATCTGTCACCACTTGCACTACATTCTCTTCCCCCACATCAGCTATCACCTCCTCTATAGCCTCACACAGATATGTGGCATTTTTGAATTGGGCAGAAGCATCAATGGACTTAATGAAAACGGTGTCACCTGAAAGAATAAGCAAAACCAGTTATTCAATAAATTAAAAAACAAAAATCAGCCATATTAAATTATTAATCACTAAATCAAATTCAAATTTCAATGCATTGAGGGAAGTACAATTACCTCCGGAGGACACTAGAAAATTAAGCAGCGTCCTATTTCTCCTATCGGTCCAACCATCAGTCATGATGGTGCAACCAATCCTCCTCCACTGCTCACGCTGCTCCTCTAATTGTGCTTTCACATCTGCCACTTTTTGAGTCAAAAGTGGGCCCTTTAATTCATCTTCAGAAGGGGCTTTGAACCCCGGCCCACATATGGTTATGGCATCAACCATGTTTTGCCAAAAAGGTGACCTAAAACATGTCATAAATAAATTAATAAGTTACATAAGTATTGTAGAATGAAAAGTTTTAAGATTTTAACTGCACTAAATTTGAATTCGATAATAAGATACATCTAGATTCTAAAATAATAAATTTTAAAACAATTAAACAAAAAAAAATTACCTGGCTACATGGAAGGGAATGGTGCAATAGTACCAAAAGTCTACAATTGTCTTTTTTGCTGCATCATGTACATCCTTGTTCCAACCCATGCTCTCAAGCGACGATTGGGAACCAGGAGTAGTGCGTGGTACAAAATATGAGTCCACCCTAGATTTACGAACTCTAGGGCCAATAATACTGCCACTACCACTACCACTAGCAGTACTGGCGCCACCAACAGTAGGAGTATGCACAGGGATAGCTGGTGCAAAAGCAGTACCACTAGCACAAGCACTAGCACTAGGACGGTATGGAGGCATGGAAGAAGCATCTCCAACAACACCAAGTCCATGTCCAACTCCCGAACTCACCAATTCATGCTTCTGTTTTATTTCATCTCTTTTTGCAATTCAAAAGTTTCTAATTGCACCTGCACTTCATGGACAGCCTCAGGAGGTGCTATAGGGCATCCCGCTGCATCATGGATGGGTATGCGTGCAATATGGTATTTTAATCGATTTATGCCTCCATGATATATTGTTTTGCAGTATTTACATTTTGCTTCTCCTTTTTTCATTCCGGGAAAGATTTCAGCATGTTTCCAAGCAGGGTCTTTTCTGCCTGGGGTTTGAGACATTGTGAAAATAATAATATGTTTTGATTTGCAAATGAATGTGGCTGCAATAACAAGTAGGGTTTATAAAATTATTTATATTGCAAGTAGGGTTTGTAAAAAAAAAATGCAAACTAAAAAAAACAATGATTTTTCAAATTACAATGAATTATTTGTTAAAAAAACACAAAAAAAACCAATAAAAATCAAACTTACCTCTTATATTTGGCTTGGAATGCAATGCAAACTCCTCCCAATCACTGGTAATGAGCTCTCAATGCACCTCCTTGCTGTTATGAAGCTTCCCAAATGGTATGTGGCCCTGTATTTGTCTTCAACAACTTGCTGGTTGCCCTCTCTTCTCCTCCTATTTTTCCTCACAACTCTCTCTTCTCCTCCTATTTTGCCAAATGAATGAAATGAGGTTGCTTTTAGGGTTGGGGAGATAATATAACACAAAAAAAAAACAAACTTAAACATCAGTTTTTATGTTTTTTATTGACTTTTTCTGTTGTTGTCGCCAGCCGCGTCCAGGGATCGGGACTCTCCAGGAAGCGGCGAGTCCGACACGTCCGGTGAGTCCGGCCAGGACTCGGCTGCGTCCGCGTCTGAGCTCCCAAGACCCGGCCAGGTGTGCTCGGCTCGGGACTCGCCGAGTTTGGGCGCTTTCGGGCGAGTCTCGTAACTATGTTGGAAACCATTAAAATCAACCTCCATTCACCCATAGGATACCACCTGAAAGTCACCACACACCTAACAGTAGCCCAGCACTGTCATTCACCCTCTAAATGATAAGAAGAGACAAGATTAAGGTCTACAACAATAATCAGTCACACCCAACATGCCTCCTGATGCTCCAAAGCCACATCATTTGGACTGAAAACTATAGTATCTCTCAGATAACACCTCTATTCACCCTTTTTTCTCACTGTTTTGAAAGGGAAAAGGGTACAGGTCTGTTATGCACCTCCCAGCGATACCCAACGCTCAGATTTGGAATCAATAATGAGCAAGGTGGATCTGATATACCCAATTCAAGTGCTACCACAGGTCTGATAGGTAAATTTGAGTGATGGCAGATTTGATGGTTGACTGTTACAAGCCAAACAGCAAGGAAAACCTCTGGTAACAACCTCCAACATCATCAACGACACCACACCATCGGTCACAATCAACTTATACACTTCCAACTTTGCCCAACAACCTCCAAACCACTAATTTTCTTGCATACTATAAGGGGTATAGCCAGCTAGGGCATCACCCAAAATCACAAACTGAACAGCCAGCAGAAAGAATCTCTGAAATACCATCAAAAAACACAATAAAAATCTTTGCAATAATCTCCAATACAAACCCCCAAAAACCTAGAATCAAAACACTTTAAAAAAATCTTCTTTTTTGAAACCCTAATCTGCAAACTCAATGAAAAACAATGGTGATTCCTGTGTGAAATCACTCTACCAGCTAGGGGGATCTTTCACCACCGAAACTAGTGATTTGATGAGGGTTTTCGTCCTCAATCAATCCTTCGAAGAACTTCTCTCTTCACTCCAATAGCATCCTGTTATGTGTGCAAACTTGAATAATACAAATGAGAGCCCCCAAACCTCCTTTTATAGTCTTTTTGTTGCTTTTTCGAAAAAGCACTTTTTGCTTCTTATTTTTTAAATAACTTTATGTCTAAGCCCCCTTTCCCCCTAGGCGTCCATTTGAGGGGACATAACATAACTTTATTAAATTAGAACACTAAAGTAAATATTATAGCGTTAACTTTATAACTTTAGTGAAATAATTTAAATAATCCAGACAATTTTGCAGAAAGCACCACCAAAGCACCAAAAAATAGAAACTAATCACGACGGGAAGAAGCTGATGTTGAAGAATGATGTCAGGTGCCAAAACAAGCACTTACTAAAATAGCAATGTTCACCAAGAACTATATGGCCCTTTAAAGAGCGTTACCGCAAACCTAAAATCTAACTAAACTCCACACCACCATCGGATGCCAAGAAAACCCTAAATTGAGCTCTAAAAAAATGTTGGAACTCCCCTAGCTCACCTAGAAACCTTCAGAAAACACTAAAAGTTGGCCAATGCTCACAGAACAGTATGGCATCAAAACAGGGACATTACACAATGTTGTACCCCAAATTAAAAATTTTGCTACACTTAGGCATTTTGAAGAAACGAGTCAAAGTCTTGTTAAAATTATCGAAAAAGATCAAAATTGGAGATTTGCATGTCTTGCATGAGGGTTAGAAACTCAAAAATTTCAAAATCTAACGATCTGGATCTGCTCAGAGTGGAAAATTCTACAAAACCCAAATTTCAGTTTTTCGGCCCTAAATTTTAGGAAAATTTGCATTTTTAGAAACTCTCTAAAAATAGAACTTTTTCTGGGTTTTTTTGGGTTTCTTTCAAAATGGATGCTAGCAAAAAATTTTAAAAATAGAAAGTTTGGCTTCTAGGGTTCAAACTGATTTTGATTGGCTTAAAATACTTCCTCATCAGGCTGGGTCAGTCAGAATCACAAACAAATCAGTTTTGTCCTAGTGGGTCTAGTTTGCTTTTTCTAGAAGCTCCAAGGTCATTAATGGAGGTCAGTCAGCTGTCAGGTGTCAGATTCAAGCATTCAAGCATCGAACAGAAGAAGTTGCTACCAAAGATCGAAGAATGGAGAAAGGAAGCTGTGAAAAGTTGAAAAATGTAAAATTTTGGCTAACACTGGAGACTCCAAGTGCCTCAACTCAGTCTAGGCGCCCAAACACTCATGCCTTAGAATTTTTTTACTCTCCAGTGAACAAGGCAAAGGCAAGCATGTCAAACGAAAGGAGAAGTTGAAAATTGCAGAATAAAAACTAACTCTTCCAGCCATGGGCACCCCAGGAGGAGATAGGCGCCCAACTTTTCAAGGCATCAAATGATGAAATTAGGGTCTGTGCATCAGCACAGCCATCTGATAAGTCAATTATCTAGGATTCAAGATCAAACGGAGAAGTCTCAACCAAGTGGTAGAATGCAAACCATGAAAATAACAGAAAATAATCTGTCTGGGAACTTTGGGCACCCCAGGTGGCCAGGGGCGCCCAGCCTTTTGGAGGACCTAATCCAGCAATTAGGGTTTGCAAATATGCCATTGTCTTCAAGATCCTGCCAGCTTCGCAGTGGATGTCTGCGTTAGATCATCAGACTTGTTAATCACCGGCAAATCCAGATCAAATGGATACTATAGAATGGAAGATCAAAGCCTGAAGGTTAAAAATCAAGCAAAAATGGTTAAGTCTGGTAATGTTGGGCGCCCCAAAAGGAGAGAGGCGCCCAAGCTTTTGAGGGCCTAAATGAGTGAATTCACAGTCGACACCTCCAGCACGACTTCCTCAGATTTGATCAAGCTTTCCAACGAAACCGTCAGCAAGTCAATCAGAGTTGGCAGTCATTAGATACCGAAGGCAGAACAGAGAGAAAACATGAGCAAAATGACAAAAGTCAAAAGAAAAGGTTATAACACCGAAAATAAACTCTCTGGACGAGTTGGGCACCCCAGCTAGCCAGGGGTGCCCAAGCTTTTGACCCCCCAAAATTCAACTTTCAGGAGACATCACTCCCAGGAGACCCCCCTCAGAATCTTCTCAGCTATCCACTGAATATGACAACCAACCAATCGGATCAGTCTAGCTCCCGGAATCGAGAATTCATCAGAAGATCAGAAAACAGGCAAGAACTAGAAAACCATAAAAATGGCTAACACTAGTAAAGATGGGCGCCCCTGGAGGAGATAGGCGCCCACCATTTTCAAGGGTCGGATGATGTTTCTGTCAATAGTTGCCTCCAAACAAACTTCATCAAATTCGCTTAAGCCTTGCGATGAGATCATCCGCCAGTTCATAGGATTCATCTAGCATCCGGGATCAAGGATCAAATAGAGGATAAAAATCAAGAAAAAGTTGAAATTTCAAGAAATTTGACTAAGTTTGCTAGGGAAAAGCGCCCCAAGCTAAGAAGGGCGCCCAAGGCTCAATGCCTTAGAAAAAATTTCAATTTTCATAGTTCATCATTTGAAAAAGTGTCCAAGTTCAACGAACCTGCTTAGGATTGGCTTCGAAAGTTTTAAAGCTAGAGAATAAAGCATTTTTATCCTCAAAACTTATTTAAGAAGACTTTGGATTTCATTATTCACTTTTTGCAGGTTCGAGCAAGAGAGGAGAAAACAAATAATTTTCTTCAAGTCAAGATTCGGAGGCCAAAACGTGGTGCTTTTTCGAAGTTCTTCATATTTTCCAAATCAACACATAAAGGAGCTCGCTTTTTTCATACTTTGTTTCTCCAGGGCATCGATTGTCAAAAGAAGGGGGTTAATATTTTCAATTTCCAATGATCTGGGTCAGCTCAGTTCTTGATTCTCTACAACTTTCAAGAATTTTTCAACTTTCAAGAAACTGCTTTTTTCACGAATGTCCAAGAAATCTTCAGTATTTTCAATATCTGATCATCCGGGTCTTTCTCAAATGTGATTCTCAACAAAACCCAGCTCTCAGTTTTTTTTAGGAAAATCCTAAAATTTAGGGTTTGTTGCTTTTTCGACCAGCCATCAACATTTTTCAAAACGGACGATCTGGATCTCTTTGCAACGAGATTCTACACAAAACCCATATCTCCGATTATTTTTGAAAAGTTTGGCATTTTGAAGAAGAAAAATCAGCGAGTTATTTTTAGTATTTGTGTTGAGCTTGTACGAGCATAGTCAAGTTTACAGTCAATCTTCAAGTTTTTCGACATAGAGTACTATCCCATCAAATTCAAAACCAAGCCAGTGTTTTATCATGATCGTATCAAACCAGTGTTCAATTTGCATGCTTTGAAAGACGAAGGCTATGTTGCAGTCAAACATCTTGGTCATTTTGGGTTGTTTACAGCCTCAGGCAATGTTAAGAAGTGCTTTGAGGAAAAGGACAAGTATTGGAAAAAGTTGTACAATATTCTTCTACGGGAAAATCAAGAAAATTGTCAGAAGCATAAAGTTGCAGAGCTGCCAAGTTATTAATTAGTGAGTCATCTTTTGGGGCAGCGATGTTTTTCAGGAGTAGAACTCATAAAGCAAATGAAGAGGTCAAAGATTCTCTAAGTTTGATTGCAGAAGGCGAGGATATCCTATAAAAGCGAAATATAGCTAAAGATAGTACCAATGCACCTGATAAAGAGGCAATTTCTAGCTTTTTAGCAGATGGGGTTGAGATTTAAAGCAGGAGTGAGCTTGAAGCTTTCTTCCAGCTTTCTTTCCATTCTTATCTCATACTTTCTTTCTAATCTGGTCTCAGGGTTATCCATTCTTTGAAGGAGAAAAGAATCAAGTTGTGATAGTTGGCACTTTCCTGCTTTTCACTTTCAATAGGTTGTTAGATGCTTATCTTGTTTTAAGTTTAGAAATAAAGCTTGCATGTTGGCAAGTCTTAGCTGTAAAAGCAAGGAGATTTTAGGGTTCCCTACTCCTCTGCTTGTCTATAAATAAGGGCAACCTTGCCCATTTTTTTTTAATGATGCTCGAGATAATAGAACGTTGAGCCTATTAGTGCCTTCTAATTGTTATTCAGTGTTGTTCAAGAACCGTGCTTGTGATAACAAATTGTTGAGCCTATTTTGCTTGCAAGTTGTTGTCGTTTAGTTTCAGTTCACTTAGTGTTAGAGCAATCTTGCAAGTCTCTTTTAGCCGCAAGATATTGTTCAGTCCATGTGTCTTGTGTCAATGTGTTTTGGTTGATCGCAAAACTGTAAGCCTATTCTGCTACAATCTTGTTGTCCCAGAAGTGTAATCTTTTGTTCTTGAGATTTGAGAAGATAAAGTCTTGTGCCTGCTTTGCTACCCCGATATAATGTCTCAGATTTCCATCTCATATGTTACGCTTATATGATCTCTATTTCATCTTGCATTGAAATTTCAGTAGATGTGCGTTGGGATAAAGTTTGTTTTAAGTATTTTGTCAGAGAATCATTACTCGTTTATTTCTAACTCTCATGCTCTGCATTTACTTGAGTAGTTAGAAACATCATTAGAGTAGGCTTAGTCGTAGTTGAACTTCTAAAAGAGAATCTCAGCTATGGCGCTTGAGTTTTATAACCTTGTGCTCTTAGCTAAACAAAAATATAGGCAAATTAGTTTTAATTTACTTTCTTAAGCAACATCAGCAAAGAGGGAGCTTCCCCTCCTAATTCGAAGAGAAGTTTATCTGTGCATAGCTGTCCATTTCTAATTCACATACCAGGGGTGCGAATTGAAAAGCCAACACACAACATAAAAAGGGAGTGACCAATCACATTAGCGTTGTCATTGTTAGATAAGAGTCGGGTGAGTTTGTAACACTTGGGAAATCCTTTGCCAAGCTTACGTGGCCCTCGAAGGCCCTCCAATATAGCCACAGCATTCTAGGAGCAGTCGCAGCCCCCTTACATGCCATCATACCTCTACAAAGATTGCCATATCACATTTGAAGTGACTGCCCAAGTCTGAGGTAGAAGCGAAAGTCTTAAGGGAATGCTGAGTGGAGATTGACCAGTCTTCTATACAAGTCAGCAATTGAAGTATGTGAATTTCTAATTATTTAATGATAATTTTTCTGTAAGTTATTTCTGTCTGCTGCTACCTATATCAGCAAAATATGAAATTTATACTCTCCATTGAATGTGATTATTGTGCTTTATAAATGAATGTAAGTGCTGTTAATATATGAGCTTACAAAGAATAGCCATAATACTTATTCAAATTAAGTTGAAACAAACCAGACCAGCATATGAGCGAACTGTTAGACAAAATGCCTATTGAGCAGACAATGAAAAGAATGCAAAAAAAAAATTGGTATAGATTTTGGGCACAGGATCTTACAATCATATCACCACAAAGGTACATTTCAATCAATTGGATTGCCGCCAATCAAGGAAACACCAACTGAGTTAGTTAAATGACAAAAGTCATTGGTGGACAACATAAATAAATTATTAAGGCATCCCTCTCCCTTTGTCAATAGTATTTCATTAAGACCTCAATTTTTGTAAGGAAAAAATTATTCTACTGATGCATAGGGCATTTATGAGGTTGAGACCCCATAAATGAATGATTGTGCAATCATTGTACCATCTGATGATCATTTCTCACTCTCAGGCACTTAGTGTCAGTGTAGCAATTTTTGCCACAAATGATTAGGACAATTAATGCTATCTCGAGATGATTGTTAAATTATAATTTCATTTTCGCAGACCCTTTCTTAAAACCGGAGAGTGCATAATATCATTCATATGTGTGCTCACTCACACACATGCACACATATACAGCACCAATGCACAAACATCCACACATGCACACACACACACCCTTACACTAGGATTTTGAGGACAAAACATTATAATAATGCAAAGCATGCTTGACCACAAGATTGAGTGTGGGTCATCATGACAATAAGTACCCCAACTTACCACTAGGCCACAGCCCCATAAACAAAATTTTAAACAATTCCTCGTGATGCAGTTATTTAATTGCCAATCCAAACCTTAATTGATTGGACATACATTATATCTAGTTTCTCTTTCATTTGTTCAATGAGATTTCCCCTTGTTACCCAAATCCTTGCTAGATGTTATTCCTAGCGATATATTTCAGTATCAATAAATTTATTTATTTATTCAAAAAATTAATAAATATTCAATTTGAAATCTTTAGACCAGCCACAAGATTAATCGTACCATTACTAACAACAACAACAACACTTCCTTTCACATCAAGAGTGTTATTATCGTCAATTACCTTTTTCTTCTTCTAAGAAATTGTAATTTTCTGCATTTTAGCGTCTAGGACATGTGATTGGAAGTGCTAGAATTGACCATCCACTCAAGATAAGATGCATTAGTCTCCATTGCAGCAGAAAGAGCATCACCTTTAGGCCTTCAGTTTGATTTAGACACAAAAGCATACTCTTGTCTTGGATGTAGCCTTTTACAAAATCCTAAAGCTTTTTCTCCTCTTGTGGCCAAAAAGACAAAAGTCCTCAAAGAAATTTATCATGATAGTAATCTGAGTCACAATGCAAAAGAAAATAAGAACATAATTTTTTATTTTTTTTATCAATTGATATTGGATGCACATGATGTATGTATAACTCAAGGCCAAACAACAGCCAGGACTACTATACCTAATTATTACTTTATTACATGTAACTAAAGTGCAGACAACATAAATATACACTCTTTTTATAGGAATATAATACAGGCCGGCAAACCACTCCTAATTAATGTCTTGCAAAGCAAATTACCACAGCCCAGATTCAGATATTCTAATGAGAGATCGTGGTTAATTTGAAAACATCTTAAATTGTAATGTCCCCTTCTCAGTAGCCCTTCAGGAGATCGCTTAGCCTTTTAATTCCCGAGGCTAATGTCGAGTTGAGGGAATCATTTATTTAATTACTTAATATTTGCCTAAGTTTCAAGTTAATCTTTTAAGGTGATATTAAGTGATTAATTAAATCATTTTATAAAGTGATTTTGTGAATGGTGCATAAAGTGACTTAGGAAATATTTAAAATATTACTTCGTAAAAGTCACTTATCTAATGAATGGTAAAAATACAAAAGAGAGAAAAGGTGAAACATTCGACTCACTTTTGAAATGAACATTTTTCTTCACAAGAAAGCTCGAGCTTCCTGGTTTTTGGGTTTGTAAAACCCTAACCGCCATTGTTTCAAGTGTGAAACCATCACTCCTAGCTTGGCACAGTTGAAGGTTTGGTAAGAGGAAACAAAGCTTCATTCTTGAAATTTCGTGATTATTTATTCACTAAGTTTTTGGCTTCTTCGGTGGATGATTTTGGAGTTCATTACACTTCTTGGAGGGTGTTTAATAGAAAGAAAACCTGGAAGTGATTATTGCTAGCCGAATCTCCTTGTTTGGAACGCCATTTTTGTTGGAAGCTGCAATGTAATGTGAAGGACGTGTTTCTGAGAGGAAGCGACTGCAGACTAGGGCTATGTTTTTGGTCATCGCCATCATCTGAGGTCTCAAGAGGCCGTGTGAAGCTCTCCCTCTGCTGGGCATATATTTTATGCAAGGAATTTGTGTGACGGGTTACTCCAAGCAATCAAGAGGAGTTCAGTGTTTACTTTGAGATCGATACACTGTTGAGAGAAGCCACACATTGTACAGAAAGCCAGACGTAGTTTCCTTAAGGCTCATTACTCCAGCAGACCATTGCTGATCAGGACGTCATCATAGATTCATCGAGCCCAGGTTCCTTTTTAATCTGCATTTAGAATCATATTGGTTGTCTTGAATCGCTGTCCATACAGCCTGATGTAGTTTGCATTTCATATGAAATTACTTAGCTGCATTGAATGTTGCCATCTAGTGAGCTGGGACGTCTAAATCAGGTTCTGATTAGTTATTAAATTCTGCATTTGGAATTGCATACAGACATTTTACTACAGCAGTTGTAGCGGCTGCCTTAGCAGCATTTTGTGTTGGTCCAAGTCTCTTTGTCATTAGCATTGTAACGCCTATCTTCAAAGGTGAATTGACTGCAATTAATGTTGGTAGTAGTTTGTAATCGGTTGGTAGTTTTATTGCCATACAATTCAATGGAGTCCTTGAGTTTCATGACAAATGTTTGCCAAAATGCTTACTATTGTAGCTAAACATTTACATTCAAACTCAGTGATCTATTTGCATTTGAAAAATACAAACATCTTGCATATCATTCCTATTGTATTGATAGACATCTAGCATTGTTAGACAAGTGTTCAAGCATCGTTTGCATCATTCAAAACCAAAGCAATTCAAACAGAAAACAATTGCCAGCACATTTCAGCTTGCACATCGAGTGTTTGACGAAATTCTTGAGAAGGCAAAACAGAAAATTAAAGGCCAAAATTGCTAGGGTCTTTACAGTGGTATCAGAGCTAGCATTCCTGCCAGCCTGTGTGTTAGAATTGGGTTATGAACAAGGACATTCCAAATATCAACCCACTTGGCATCCATTATAGGAGATTGAGAAAAGGTTTGGGACCACTTGATTTCATGGGGGATAGAGGAGATATACCTGAGGGCAGCACCCAACATATTCTGAATGACCTAGCTAGAGGTCAACATGAAATAGCACAACAAATAGCACAAATTTTACAACAACTTGCTGGTGGTAGAAACAACAACAATGGTAATAATGGCAATGATGGGCAGAATGGAGATAATGGAGGTCATGATAATAATGCAGAAGTCAGTAACTCAGCTCAGACCAATGCTAGGGCAGCTAGCAGGGTGACACCGAGACCTCTCATGCCTCAATTCTTGGGAGAACATGATGCTGCGAACCCGGGCCAGCAAGCTCAAGAAGAGGGCTTCACAGAATATTTCAGACAGTACCAAACTTTAGGGGATGAATTTCATGCTGCAATGTCATTGGAAGATTTTTGCACTATCAAATACAAGAATAGGCGAAAGGTGCTTGGGAAAAGGCCAAATCCACTACATTGAGGTAGCCCCTAATGATGACAAAGTGGAGATTGAAGGAGGAGAATTAGAGGAAGCTACTAATGAGGATGAGCCAGAGATAACAGTGGAAGGAGAACATATGGGAGGCACTCTTGCAACACTTTCAGGAGCACCCCCATACCATTCTCTTCGGGTTAGAGGGGTTCTTCAAGGACAAAGAGTGACAATGTTGATAGACAATGGAGCCACTCATTATTTCATTGACAAGAGGACTTTAGCCAAATTGCGATTGAAGGTAGAAGACTTTGAAGGATTTGATGTTTAGGCCACAGGTAGTAACATCCTCTCTTGCACTAGTCGGATTCAACAGATGGAGCTGATCTTAGGAGGACACAGGGTGAGATGATTTCTATGCGGTTGACATCAGTGATATGGATGTGGTGTTGGGAGTACAATGGCTACATTCACTCGGGGAGCACACCACCAACTCCTAGACCATGGAATTGAAGTTCAAACATGATGGGAAAGAGATTGTCCTTCGAGGTCTTTCTAGGAATGGTCCAATGGTCGTTTCAGCCAAAAGAATGGAGCGTTCTTTCTGAAGAGATGAGATAGCTTGGGTAGCAGAATGTTTGATCACAGATTCGAGACCTCCGAAGGAAGGAGGAACTTATCCGGTCAACATCCAGTCCATTCTCGACAAGAAGTGCAAGGTATTCCAAGAGATTCCTTCCGGCCTACCACCTGACAGAGGATTCCAGCATGTGATCGAGCTTGAGGAGGGAGCCAAGCTTGTCATTACTACGCCCTACTAACACCCTAGGATGTATAAAGAGGAAATTGAGAAGGAAATCAAGGAGTTGTTGGACATGGGACACATTCGTCCAAGCTCTAGCCCTTTGCTTCGTCTATAGTGTTGATTAAGATGAAGGATGGGACATTGAGGATGTGCATTGACTACAGAGCGCTCGATAAGAAGATGATCAAGAACCGCTATCCCATTCCCAAGATTGATGAGTTGATAGATGAGCTTCATGGTGCAGTATATTTCTCCAAGATTGATTTGCATTTGGGGTATCATCAAATCAGAGTAAGAAAGGATGATGTACATAAGACAACTTTCAAGTGTCACTATGGGCAATACGAGTTACTAGTCATGCCATTTGGGTTGTGTTGATGCGTGTTTTGTGACACACACGAACACTCTAGAATAAAGTGTCCTTAGACGCTCTATCCTCTCTTGAAAAAAATCACCTTTCGTGCTAAGATTGCGAGATAGGTCACAAGGTAATTCCAATGTTCCAAAGTTGGGGTGTGGATAGGCTCTATGGTAGTTTGTGGTTTGCTGGTAACCCAAGGGGGAACTTTACTTCAATAATTCACTTGAAAGTAAGGGATTGAATGCAGTGTTTGTAGTTTTTGGGATTTTCTGACTTTGGATAAAAAAATTAAAAGGAGAGGGGGTTAGAAATATTATACTAATCCTAAGGAACTAGGAGATTGTAAAGATCAAATGCAACTTAAATGAAACCATGCTTTGTCTCGCCACGTAAAATGACAACTACACAAAAGCAGGTGCAATCTTCTAGGATTTATGCTTAAGATTTTCTACTACAAATAATACCATCAATTGAACAACATTATTTGAAGTACACGTTGAAAGCATCCACCTTAAAAGCTCAGTCTAACTTTACGCATCAAATGAAATCATTCATTTGAAGAAAGTATGAGCTAAGTTACCTCAATCTTCACTATCAATCTTTCGTTCCACTAACAAATAAATTTATAATCTATAACAATCCTATGAGAAAGAGAAAATATGCAACCATGCACCCATTTGACAATAAAGATTTCAAAGCATCTCATGCAATTATGAATTTCATTATCACAATAGTTTTTCGCAACAATTTCATACAACTCTTCTCTTACTTCTAAAATTTAAATCTAAACTAATTCTAACTCCAAAATTTTAATCTCTAATCCTCTGATAATAATTCTTCTGATTCTTTCCGATTGTTTCAAATGAAAATGAAAGGGTACTTATAGAATTCAAAAATACAATAAACGGCCGAGATTGAAACAAGATCAAGGGCCCGGATTCAAACAAGAAAACCCTAATTAGGGTTGCCAAAACATCAATCATTTGACACGCAGATGAGTCATCCACTGAGAGTTGCGCCCTTATCTGCTTCAGCAATGCTCCGTTCGACGAATCTGGACACAATGGCGCCAATCTCCTCAATGGTAATGTCCGGCAAGGTACTGATATTGTATTCCAGCAGGTCCAAACTGTCCGTACAATCGGCAAAGACAACTACCCACTCTGATTCATGCTGCAAGAAAGTATTACGGACAGTCAAGAGGTCAAATGCCTTAGTCAAATTTTCTCCCAAGATTGGCATGATGGAGAAAATCTTTTGAACTTCCCTTTGCATATTACCCGGCCGCAAGTCATTTTCTCGAACAATGTCCTTGTTCAACACATCTGCCGCCATATGAAAGATACTATTCTGAACACCCTTCACTTGCTCATCAATTTTGGCACTTTCCGCCTTAGCCTTTTCCAACACTTCTCTACGTGAGACCAATGCACAATACCAATTGTTGAAGTCGTATGCCGCTCCAGCTGCAATAATTTCCTCGTCAACCAACCAGTTTTTGTTCATGTTTGCCATACAAAGAATTTGTTTATCTTCGTATATTTTTTGTGCATCTTCTTTTGACCGATAGTACGTTCGGTGGTAAGCTAGAATGCCAAATGTTTCCTGTATAGCCAATTCGCCTAAATACGCCAACACTCTGCCATCTGGTGCTTCGATTTGTCTCTCTTCAGCATTGTAATGCAAAGTGCATTCCACCATCAACTCTGGACACTCGATTGCTGGAGGAAATCCTGCAGCTTGAACTATACCGTTTCGCATCATTTTTCGCGCAATTGGAGTTGGCAGGCATTCATGACTTCCATACATTCTTTTCCGGAATTCATCGAAGTCAATATGGCCAAGATCAGTGTCAGCAACATTCTTCCATTTGGAGACAATTTTAGACTCCGGCTGCGAACCTTTGCTGGCGAACTTCATTTTCTATGACGATTCTCTGTATAAATCTGCAAAAGAAATATTTAAAATTCAGAAATTATTTACGCATAAATATATATTCCAGCAACTTGACAAGTTAATCTTTGAAAATAATCGTTGCTGGAAATGAAAGAATTAAATCGCTTTGAAAAGAGAAAACTTTGCCGGAATAGAGGAAGTAAAATCTGCCTGGCAAATAAAACTATGTTGCTGATGAAGTAAATTCGCACTTTCAGCCTTTTGCTTCGGAAGAAAAAAAATTACTTTCTTCACAAACTTCTCTCTTGTCTTAACAAATTTTTCTTCACAACTTCGCTTTCGAAATAATGATTGAGAATGAAATGCAAAGCCAATTTAAGGTTGAAAGAATCGACCCCTTTAGCAAATTTTAATTGTTTCCAATTAATTCAGTCTAAACTCGGCTGGCACTTCTCTTTCAAATAGTAATTGCCATCTCCAGCATCAGTCGGTAAAGAAAGTTTCTAATTTTGACGCCAGTCAAGTGAAGTTCTTTTTCTTTCTTTCATTTTTTCAAAAATTTGCCTAGAGAAAATTCGAATTTTCTCATTAAATGAGTTTTGGAAAATAAAATATTAAAATAATATTTTATGTGTTGTTTCCAACCCGTTCGTTAAAATAATTAGATCATGATATTTAATTATTTTTTAATCCAAAGGCAAATTTAAATTTTAAATTTCTCCGTGCCTCTGCCTAAGGCGAATTTTAATCTTGCCATGATTTTTTACTTCAGGCAAATTTCATCCTTGCCAGACATACAATTTGATTTTTTTCTTTAATTTTTAAATGTCTGGACTTAGGCAAATTTTAAATTCTTTATTCCTCAAATTTCCATACTTAGGCAAAAAGATCAATTTTTAATTTCTCCATGTATTTCTCATGCCATTCATGTGATTTTTTCATTTTACCAAGTTTGGGGCGGACTTCACTTGTAATTTGCCATTAAATTCAACATATGGCGAATTTTCCTTGCAGTTTTACCACTTTCCAAACATCTTGGAGCGGACCTCTTCACACTCCCACCCTTCTCCAACCTTCTTGGGGCGGACTTCACATGTCTCTTGCCATTTTTCCTCTTGGGGCGGACTTCAGCTTGTCATTGTAATTTCTATTTATGCTAGGCGGACTTTGTCATTGTCTTGCCACTTGACATATGGCGGACTTCAAGTGTGTTTTGCCATCCTTCACATTGCTAGGCGGACTTGCTAGCCTTCATGCCATCTCCCAACACCTTGGAGCGGACTTGCTAGTCTTCATGTCATTTACCTTGAGGGCAGACTTACTCATGACTTAGCCATTTTTGGCATGTTGCTGGGCGGACTTCACTCATGTCTTGCAATTGTCATGGGCGAACTTCATCTAACCCTTGCAATTTTTCTTTTGCCAATGGCGGACTTGGCTTAAACTTTGTTATTTTCCATGGGTGGACTTACATGATGCTCTGTAATTTCCTTGCAACCTACATGGCGGACTTGCTTTTACCTCTACCATTTTATTTTTATTTCTTCATGCTTGGGCGAATTTAGCACATGCATGTCCATGCCTTAGGCAAATTTTCAAAATTTTCAAAATTTTCACCCATTTTCAAGTCTCGCTGTCCAAGGAAATGTTTCAGGCTATTATGGTCTATACGGACACTGAATTTGCTGCCTACCAAGTATTGCCTGAACTTAGCCAAAGCATGCATAATGGCTAACATCTCCTTGTCGTAAATACTGTAGAATCTCTCAGGACCCCTGAGCTTCCTGCTCTCGAAAGCAATAGGATGTCGTTCCTGCATCAAAACGGCACCAATGCCCTCTCCTGAAGCATCACAGAATAAATCAAATGACTTCGTAAAATCAGGTAATGCTAGCACCGGACATGAGGTCATGATCACCTTGAACCTGTCGAAGCACTCCTACGCCTGTGGTGACCAAGTAAAAGCCCCCTTCTTTGTCAAGTCAGTAAGGGGTGCGGCTTGACATGAGAACCCACTAACAAATCTCCTGTAAAATGCACACAACCCAATGAAGCCTCTAAGCTGCGTAAGGTTCTCAGGTACCGGCCACTCAACTATAGCTTGGACCTTTTCGGGGTCCATACTCACCCCCTTGGCACTGATGATGTGCCCCAAATACAACAACTCCTCCATACCAAGCTCACACTTGGATTCCTTAGCATAGAAAGACTCATCTGCTAAGATACCCAAAACTGCATCTAAGTGAGCCAGATGCTCCTCCCATGACCTGCTATAAACCAAAATGTCGTTGAAAAAGACTAACACAAATCTCCTCAACTGAGAACTGAAAACCCTGTTCATAGTCGCCTGAAAAGTGGCAGGTGCATTGGTTAACCCGAAGGGCATAACCAAGAACTCAAAGTGACCGCAATGACACCTGAAAGCGGTTTTCTCAATATCCTGCTCCCTCATCTGAATCTGGTGTACCCTGATCTCAAATCAATCTTCGTAAAGAAGACAGCTCTGTGCAACTCATCAATCAACTCGTCAATGCGTGGAATAGGGTACCTGTTCTTAATTGTTCTTTTGTTAAGCTGCCTGTAATCGATACACATCCGAAGTGACCCATCCTTCTTCTTCACCAATACAACCGATGAAGCAAAAGGTGACTTGCTAGGTCTAATATGCCCCATAGCTAACAACTCATTGATGGTCTTCTCTATCTCATCCTTGAGTCGTTTCGGATGTCTGTAGGGAGTGATCATAACGAGCTTGGCACCCTCCTCCAACTCAATGATATGCTCTGTGCCTCGGTCTGGAGGTCTACCAGGTGGAATGTCACTAAACACTTTGGAGTGTTTAGTCCTCAAGATCTGAATGTCAGGGTGGTACTCGGTCTTCTGCTGCTCCTGCTGTGCTGGCATTAACATACATTCTGCAGCCCAGTCAACCATGTCATGACGAATCAGTCTCTCCATCCGTCTGTACGATACCATCCTCAGATTACTGTCTCTAATGGCTTTGATGACATGAGGTCTCCCATTAGCCTTGAACTTCATCTCCATGTCTTGTAGATTGAGTGTGAACTCACCCAGATCATGAAGCCATGCCATCCCTAACACCACATCAATATCCCCCATATTAACAACATAGAATTCAGTCTTGAACTCATAGTTGTTCAATCGCATCGGAAGATCAGTTATTTTCCTATCACACTTGAGGGTGTATCCATCAGCTACCTTAACCCGAATGCCCTCAAACTCTTCCGTTTGTATGCCACGCTTCTCAACCAAACGTGCATCTATGAAGTTGTGCGTCGCACCTGTGTCAAGCAGTGTTATAACTTTCTGACCAGCTAGGAGCCCACGTAGCCTAAAAGAGCCATCTCTCTGAAGACTAGTCAAGTGTGCCTCCTGTAATTTCCTTCTACCATCATGTTCACTATCATTTTCAGACTTTTCATCATCTGAATGTTCTGAATCAGCTTGCTGGTCTGACAGATCAGATTGCTCTTCACCCTCATAAAACCACTCCATTTGATTACTTTTGGCTTTAGGACGAAGAGGGCATATATGTTTTTCATCATAGGGTGCCTTGCACCAAAAACATAACTTCTTCTTGCGTAGTTCGTTCAATGTCTCCCTGTCAAACGGTGGTGCATTATTTCTTTTAGGATCAGGTGGATCTCTCTTCCTGTCAAATGGTCTATCTCTATCAAACGATCTATTTGGCCTTGAGTTTGGCGTAGAACCCGAAGAGAACCTGCTGCGAGGTGCTGCATGCTCCATACTGCGTGCCTTCCTCATCGCCTCCTGAAGGGTGGGAGGATCAAATGCCTTGAACCATCCTCTCATTGGCTCATATAACCCCTCGGTGAAGAGAATGACAAGTCTCCTCTCCGAAATACCTGTCACCATGACTGACGTTTTCTGAAACTCCCCAATGTAAGCGTCCAAACTGCCTGTCTGTCTGAGCTGTGCTAGCTCTCTAAAGTAAAGTTCTGGATCTTTTTTATCAAATCGCTCAATAAGCCTGCCAGTGAAATCCTGGTAGGTAGTAACCCGATGATGACCCAGTGTGTACATGCCATGATGCCACCAATCATGCGCCAATCCATCAAGGTGTAGTGTGGCAAATTTAATGGCCTCGTCCTCCTGCATAGGTCTCAAAGATAGGTAATTATCTAACTTCTGAACCCACGATCTCGTTGAATTCTTATCCGAGCCATCAAAATAAGGCAAGACAATCTTGCTCACTGCATGCTGAAGATCTTTGTTCACCTATGGTGGCTGCTGGTACTGATGAGCTCTGCGCTCAAATCTACCTCCACCTCTGGGCTTATGCACATCCATAAACTCATGAAATGTCAACGACTGTCTAATCTCAGGAGCCAGTGTAGAATACTCTCCAAACAGTCTGGTCACGTTTGCCACTGAAGTGCCATGCTGGGGCTCAAACTCTGCGTGGTGACCCTGTTGCTCCGTCTCCGGAGTCGGTGGTGCCTCTCTACTGATAAAGGTAGGTTGTCCAGGCCTACGCTCGTGAACAACCGGTGACAGCTGCGGTCGTGTAGACATCTGTAGCTGATCTATGCCTCCCGAACCACTGGACTGCCCTATCTGAATGTAATGCTGGTGAGGCGGAGTATACTGTCTTATGGTACCTATCAGCTGTGACATCATGTCCATCATGTTGTCATGTCTACTCCTGTATTCTGCCTCAGTCATCTCAGCATTTTCTTTCTCTTTCCCTGAATCTCTAGGAATTTCTTGATTTGCCATGAGTGTAGTCACACTGTTTTCACTGCTGCAAGGGCTAGACCTGTGAATGCCTAATATACCTGACACTGTCTCACCTTCAGGAATCGGTGGACCTGTCCAATCCTCGACTCTGCCTGTCCCTACACCTTTAATATAATGAATAGTATCTCTGCTCATGAAAAAGCATCCAAAAAGCACACTGTAATCTGAAAAAGCAACTGAAAAAGCACAGGATGGCAGGAGATCTGTGCTCTGATACCACTGTAAGAACCCTGGTGGTTCTTAACCCGGAAACCCTAACTGAGTTGTTGATTTTTGTTTGTTTTGTGTATTTTGAATTTTTTGTGGTTTTTTGCATTAATATGAAAAGCTGCGATTTCTCTCTAAAATTGCTAATAAATTCAAAATAAATAAATAAACTCTAAATAAGCTCTGAGAATGTCCAGGAAAGATAGGCGCATCAATTTATTTCACTTCCAGAGTGTTTACCAAGGCAAATAACAATATATGAATGAAATACAAGTTTATTATGAAGAACCTGATTTTCCTTGCCAGGCGCCAAAAAAAAGAACAGAGAATGAATGTACGGCTGAATGGAAAGATGAATCTCCAGCCTCAGCAACGTTGTAGAAGCTCTCAATAACCTAGCCGCCCAAGATCCCTCTGCCAGAGACTGGAAAAGAAAGGCGTATCTCTCTAAAAGAATAGTACGGCCCTGCTAGTACAACAGTACGGCCAGGTACAGCAGCAACAATAAATGCAGTACGGCTCAAGGAAATAAATGCCAGATCTCTGTAAAAGATGTCTCTAAAGGGATGCCTCAACTGCCAGATGAATAATCTCTGCTAACTCTGAATATATAACTCAATGATCTCAATCTGTAACTTCTGAATGAAGTCACCAAGATGCAAGCTTAAACTGGTATTTCACAGTCTCAGTCTGCCAATTCCTAAAGAGGTATCGTTCTCCAGAAACGCTTCGTCTGCCAGAAACCCTAGGGTTTGCAAACTCCAATGCTCAGAGCAAAATAAGACAAAAGTTGAATAACATAACATAATGGTTCGATTTTGTCTTTCCTGTGATTATATACCTCCTTTGAGAAATTCGACCCAAAAGCTCTTTTAATAATCATTTAATAAAAATGATTAAATTTGTCTTTTAGACTTAGGAGAAATACTTTTAATTATTGGCGCCATCATTTATGAATAACAAATATTCATTATATCAAATATTAACTCATTATTATAAAGTATAAGAAATACTTTATAATAGGCCAATTTAATTAAATATTTAAATAATCAATAAAGTGACTTTAATATAAAGTCAAAAGTATTAATTATTCATTAAATCATTAAATACTTCTTATTTCTCCATCTGATCACCAAACTGAATAACTAGGTCGACTCTGAGCTAAATAGCTGAACCAGGTGCCCTGCCCAAAATAGCAACTTCCGCCTGACCTAACTTTCTAAAAATAGAAAGTTTCTAAAAATCCACTCTGGAAGATTTTGCGAAGGCCCAACCTGAAACAACTGCAATACCGGAGCTACCAAACACTAAGTAACTGCCTCAGATGATCCTCTGCACACATTTGTCAGCCTACGAGGATCGAAATAATAGGCTAACCTCGTCACCAGCTTCGTTGACTAGGATGGGGACATCACACTATGCAATTGCTATAGGAGGTTTGTGAAGGGCTTCTCACAACTTGCAGTTTCATTAACCAACTTGACAAAGAAGGGGGCATTCTCATGGAGTCCTATAGCGTAGCAAGCTTTTGATAAGCTTAAGGAGGTAATGAGTTCATGCCCCGTTTTGGCTATTCCAAATTTCTCACTTCCTTTTGTACTTGAGTGTGATGCTTCAGGAGAGGGCATTGGAGCAGTTTTGATGAAAAATAAGCATCCCATAGCATATGAGAGCAGGAAGCTCACAGATTCAGAGAAGGTCTTCTCCATCTATGACAAAGAGATGTTGGCTATCATGCATGCCCTTGCCAAATTCCGACAGTACTTGGTTTGTGGGAAATTTGTGGTGAAGACGGATCATAACAGCCTCAAGTTCTTCCTCAATCAGTGTGATTTGAATGATAGGCAACAAAAATGGGTAAGAAAACTCCAAGCCTGTGATTTTGATATCGAATGTGTGAAAGGAAAGAACAATGTGGTGGTTGATGCTCTATCCAGGAAACCTCATTTCTGCTCTATGTCTGATATATCTGCTAATTGGAGGATTGTCATAATAGCTGAATATGCCAAAGATTCCTTTGCTACTAATATTTTCGAGGGGAAGCTACTTGATGATAGATACAAAGTGATTGAAGACCTCCTCCTCTACAAAGAACGAGTGTATCTTGTACCAAATTATAAGAATCAAGGAAAGGATTATAAGAGCTTGTCATGATACACCCCTTGCTCGTCATCCGGGCTTCTACAAGACATCTAAGCAAGTAAGAGAACGTTTCTCATGGAAGGGGCTAAAGAATGATATATTGCAGCATGTTAGAGAGTGTTTGATGTGCCAACAAAACAAGACCGAGCATGTGTTACCAGCTGGTTTGTTGCAGCCCCTACCCATCCCAAATCAGAAATGGGAAAGTATCTCCATGGACTTCATTACCGGGCTACCGAGAGTGCAAGGTAAAGATGGTATTTATGTGGTGGTGGATAGGCTTACAAAGTATGCTCATTTTCATGCTATTACTTCAGAATTTAAGGCCCCTCAAGTTGCCGATTTGTGTTTTAGAGAGATATTTAGACTCCATGGTTTGCCAAAAAACATTGTGAATGACAAGTACAGCAGGTTTATCAGTTTGTTTTGGCAAGAACTCTTTTGATTGGCTCACACGGAGTTGACTCCAAGCACTAGCTACCACCCTCAAACGGATGAACAAACAAAGATAGTGAGCAAATGGATTGAGGGATACCTAAGAAACTATGTGATAGGACAACAATCAACTTGGGTGAAGTGGTTGCATCTAGGAGAGTTTTGCTACAACACCACACATCATATGTCCATCGGTATGACCCCTTTCAAAGCACTTTACGGATATGATGCCACTTCTTTCATGAATTTGATTCTTACGAATAGCAAAGCGTCGGGTGCTAGAGACATGGTGCAGCAAAATGTTGATATCCTGAATGCACTCAAGGAGAACCTACAGTGTGCTCAAAACCAGCAAAATTTGTATGCAGATCAGCGGAGGACCGAGAGGGTTTTGAGGTCAATGACATGGTCTATTTGAGGTTGCAGTTGTATAAGCAGTCTACCATTAAGGGGAGTGATGCAGAAAAGTTAAAGCCTAGATTCTATGGCCCCTACCGGCTTGTGAGGACGATAGGGGAGGTTGCATATTAGCTCAAACGACCCCAGGGCAGCAGAATTCATAACATCTTCCATGTGTCATGCCTAAAAAGGACATTGGGTGTACTGTCCCTTACCCGGTTTGCCCTAAAATTCACTTGTTGATTAGGTTTAGGATTTCTTCTTTCCAAATGATTGTTCTTTTTAATGAAGTAATCTCGGTTTGAAATCTGCATTCACCATATTAACAACATTTCCACATACACATATATCTGTTAGCATTAATATCTAGATATCCAAATTATAAGCATAATCATAAATGCAATTAAGAAGACATATGAGGAGTGCCATAGGTGGATCTGCCCTGAAGCCCTCAAATAAAGCTCAAGAGGTTGTCCGTCACAATCCTTCTTGCCTAGTGGCTTAGTACCTGCATACTCCACTCATGGCAACACCTCGGAAGACACTCATCCTATCAGGGGGAGAGGAAATCATGGAATCCTTAAGTAGCCTAAGGTCTACCACCTCCTATTCGCCCAATCCCTAGTCAAGGGCCTAAGGGGCTGCAAGGCCCAATCCTTTGTCTAGGGCCTAAGGGGCAGAAGCCTAGGTGGGACCCCCAACCTTCTATAACCCAATCCCTAGTCAAGGGCCTAAGGGGCTGCAGGGCCCAATCCCTTGTCTAGGGCCTAAGGGGTTGAAAGTGGGGTTTTTAGACAATCTACTTAAACCATGGTTCACCCTTCCTGATAGGGTTACAAGCACAAAGAAGACAATCTTTACATGATCAGCTATGTTTGCATTCATTCAGGATTTATTTCATGCCTATAATCAAATATATCTTCATTTATCAATGGTTCTTTAAGTTCATCATTTCCTAGAATAATTCTCATTATGATAAGATTAAAGAAAGCATTATATCAATAATCAGATTAGCAATATCAATTTCTTATATTCAAAATATGCTAAATATTATTGCTAAGTGAGTACATCACCTGAGTTGCTATATCTCTCCATGTTCCCTTACTCGCCTCCTTCAACCTTATACTGAATTGATCATAGATATATATACAATCTATTCATTTACATAAAAGAATCATAATTACTTATAAGGCTCACTAATTGCTGCAAGCATCATTATTGTATAATTGTATAATTATATATATATATTTCAATGAAATATAATTATCCCAATAATCAACTTTGCATAAACATATATATATATATATATATGTTTATGTATTTATATATTAATAATTATATTTATATTTTACTTCCCCAACTATATTCTTACCAATAATATTTAGTCCAATATATATATACTCTTTCCCCAATCTGCTGTGTTTACCAGATTTCCATGTCATTTTCCTATCTCCTAATCCCTCGATTTGCTTGTGTATGCTTCATTTTATTTATTTCTTTTTTCTTCCTTTCCATCCATCGATTCCCAAACTCTCCTTCTATAAATTCTTCAAGAGAGATGTCTTTTACAAATAATGGTGTCCTTCCAAAACATTTATTTTTTCTCCTTAATCACACCTTTTCATTACCGTGTGATTAACACCTTTGTTTGTCTTGGGAGCGCTAACTACATGAGATAATATTTATTTCTTTTACTTTGATTCCTTCCTAATGCTTAATAATATGGATCGTAGCCTTTTAAGTATGACTACTGTTTTAATGTGCCTTTATAAGATCGTTGTACATTGTCTTTTTAATATATTCAATCACTGCCCATTAATAATCATGATCGCTGCATTACTAATTGTTCTCTCTCTATATATATATTATCTTATGTTACATATTTTATATTAATATATTTATGAATTGAATTTATATATCTATTTTTATCAGTTTTATGTGTGTTTTAATATTTATAGCATTATAATATTATAATAATAATATTTAAATTGTTATATTTGATAATTATAATATTAGTTTATGATAATTATAATTATATTAAATTGTTAATATTTCTTTATATTTTTTTTAAAATATATTTTGTTATTCGTTTTATTTATTCATTTGTATTTCAATGCTTTATATTTTAGTGTTCCAATTTTGGGGACATGACATTGGGACAGCAGATTGCACCTTCAATGGAGCTACCTCCTCTTGATGACGAAGGTAAACTGATACTCGAGCCCGAGACGATGTTGGACGTAAGGGAGAAGAGGCTGTAAAACAAGATTATCCCCGAGTACTTAGTGAAATGGAAGAACCTTCCTATCGAGGATGCAACATGGGAGGGTGTGGAGATCTTTGAGCACCCCAACTTGAGGTTGCTTGAGGACAAGCAACAAATTGGAGGCGGGGACTATCATGTCCCAAATTATTCAAATTAATTTGGAGGGAAATGAATTAAAAAGTGTTTTTAATAATAATAAAATAATAAACAATAATAATAATTTAAATTCTTCATATATAATATTTAATTCTTTTGTCTAGCCGACTCATTTGAATTGGCACCTAGGAGTAAATATTTGAATTACCTTGGCTGGGCCAACCCTTTTGGAAGGCTTCTTGATTTAGTATTTATACCAATTCGCCACCTTATTGGATCATCATGATATTGAGCATTGTTACTATGGTGAAGGAGTAGGGACGTAGTCACCTACGAATTCACATCAGATAGAGAATGTAGTCTCGCTGACTGCCTTCCATGAATATTGTTATTCATCAACATATTTATTTGAAGTCTGATTTTGCTAGGTGGAAATTGTAAGAGTCAACGAATAAGGGCGAATTCCACACAATCTATGGCCAAGCCACCTGCTCTGGCCACAATCGTCATCACATTTCCTAAGCGACAGCAATCACGTCTTGGCGATTACTCTAATCCGAGCCACGAAGAGAAGCGCCACCATTCCAGGAAGACATATGTGCACGTCTAGAGCACAGTGTGAAGAACGACTCTAGGCATTTTACATCGCTGGCAGAACCAAATCGCAACATCACTCAGATGGAATTGGAACATATCCTTGGGCGCGATATCCTGAACTGAATTCCTTCTCTGGCAACGTCCTGCTCGGGAAAACGAAGCTCATCTAGTGTATAGAGATTCGACATTTCACCAGGAACTAGCGGGTGTTCTCCAAGCAACGTAGCATTCACCCCGATCTGAAAGAACACAAGACAACATAGGAAGTCGCATCTACCGTATGCACAGGAAGGCTAAATCTCACAAGTCATCATCATCCACGGGTTTGAGTTCACAACGATTCAGAGGTCTGCACACACTTGAGACTCTTAGTGATCATATGTAATAAAGCATTCCAGTTTGGTTTTAGCAATCGAATTCATATAGCTCAAAAATCAATTTACTACGATTTCGTGTTTCATATCCGAATTATGGTTTACTGCTTGACATTCTATGTATGTGCATCTCTTATATCCATGTGACTGATTTAACAAATGGGCTTATATTGTTTGAGATATATTGCAAATTGTCCAGTTTGTATTACAGTTGCAATCAAAGTTAGGCTTGGCACTTTGCATCAATTCAGATTTGTAGACTTATTGATCCCTTTTAAGCATAACAAATTTCAAATTTCTCATGTTCCCTCATGGAGAAGAAAGATAGCTCCACATCAATCCAACCCAAAATAATACCTTTCCATTAACTAAAGCTTTTTCTCATAGAAGCTTACCCCTCTAAGATAATAGTGAAAAACTTCCAAAATCAAAAGGTCTGCGACAATGTTATTCTTTGAATGTATACCACCATCTTCTCACTTTAATATCACACATCTTCTAGCATTAATATCATCCCTTTAAAGAAAACTAGGGTATCTCCATGAAACATAAACCATACAAAAACTAATGTTTGAAGAAAACGTGTCTTTAATGTACAACTTTCCCATCACAACTTTAAACATAAAAAACATATCTACTTATCCAATTGCTGCCTTGATACCACTTGATTAGATGCTAATCCAATATAAAAAATAAGTTGCAACGAACATATATAAATCATATGCAAAAGACATATATGGTGGGTGAGTGTACCCTAATTTTAAATATACTCAAAAAAAGAAATACCCTTATGGTAGAATTACACCATATGGCATTCCTTAAGGAATCACTCAAGATGTCTATTGTTGTGAGATCCAAATCTGATATTCTCATCTACCTTCACTAAATAGAACTAAATTGTGTTCTATGATTTGTCATCCATAATGATTTATAACTAACATACTGGGTTCTCCACTTAAAGGTTTGATCCTGTACCCAACCGGGCCAAGTTTTGGAGTGGCGACAGGAGCAGAAGGGAGTGTCCCTGCCGCCTCAGAGGGACACTCCCTATCCACTCCTAGGCACTCCCATGGATAGAAAACAATTTAAAATGCCAAAAAACAAATTTAAAAAGTTTTTTTAAACATTAAAGCATAAAAAAAAACTAAAAGCACCTAAAACCTAAAGCATGCCTATAATGTCCCTTTTTCGGTCCATTCCAACATTCTTGGAGAGCATTGATTTTATCGAAATAGTTTTCTAACAATGGAAAAGTGTTCCAAGAGTCAAGATGAATACAATTGATGCAGGTCAAGATTTAGGGGCCTTAACAAGCTACAAGTTATACTTTATTTATATGCAAATGAACTATTATAGCAGGAGTATTCTAACACACATTCATGTTATCCTTCATACAAACCCTAGCTTCAAAGCCTTACAACCTATATGCACTGAACCAAAATGTCTTCTAAACCCTTATGTTGAAACCCTTAGCTATTCAACTCTCCAATTTCTAACTTATGCAAAAGAAGTTGCTCTCCAAAGGAATGGAATCCCATCTTATAGCCAAATTTGCAGAACGTGACCGCCACTCCACGTCTTGGAGTGATGGGACACGTGTGAAGTGCTCATTAGCCTCAGAGATATGCATAAAGGCCATTATAACTGTTTCCAACACCTTTTGTTGCTTTTCAAACAGTTGTGGAAATCCGAGGTGGTTCCACCATAGACATTCATGCGGAGAAATCATGACCATCAAGACATTGCGAAAATGTGAGGGTCATCAAGAGATATCCTTATAGTTTGAAACGTTATGCCTTCGGTCTTCAAATCAAGCACCACGAGAAACTGCGAAGATTCGAGGGGTCTCGAATGCTGCAAAATTTTGAGGGGTATGTGGATAATGTCCACATGGCGATAAAAGTTCTACAACAATAGGTTTTGCAGGGAAATTGTGGGTCATCAAGATGGATCTAGCAGTAATGAAAAAAATTCGCCTTAGGTGACCATGTGAGAAAACAAGGGGTATCAAAAATTGCGGGAACATGAGGGGTATCAGGAATTGCGGGAATCTGAGGGTCATTAGGGTTTGTGGAGATGTGAGGGGGATCCAAATATATCCAATAGCACATGGAAGTTCCACGAGAAACACCCTTCGCCGATGATGCGGAAAAATGAGGTTCATGTGGAATTGTGGAGATCCAACAAATATCAAGATCTATCTTGAAACGGAAAAAAGTTCCGCATTGGACAATCTTGCAGGAAATTGAGAAACAAGAGGAATTGAGGGAAAACAGGGGCTAACTGAATGAGATCCAAATATATGCTAGAGTTTCGCAATCCAGATACATGCCAAAGTTCCACATTAACATAATTACTCAAATTAGCTCAAATTTCCACTAAACTTGAAATGTGGATACCCTTTTAGCTCTTCTTCAAGGTGAAGACGTCAAATTGTCATGAACACATGGGAGTTCTTAATAATTTGATCATCATCTCCTACAAGAAAAAACAATGAAGAAAACAAAAACAAGGCAACAAAATGTTTTTGGTTGACACGAGATTGCAAGTGGACTTAAATGCTCTTGCATCAACAATGGTTTTCTTTAAGTGCAGATCCAACTTTCAATTAGCATTCCACACTTCTTGGAGATTTCCAACATCCTTGGAGAGCACCATCTTTCCTAAGACCTTCGGATGCATGGATAAAATTAATTAAATACATAATTTAAGTTATTTTAAGGTGACTTTATATTATAAAGGCAACTTATGTTTATTTATTTTAAAGAAATGTGGCTTACATCATAAAGTGTTTTTAAAGAAGGGCCAAAAAGTGTTAGCACTGGGCGTGGGGTACAAGTGACTTAGAGGTTATTTAAAAGTTACATTGAAAATTAAAAGTGATATTTAATTAAAAGATCTCAAAAAGCGAAAAAAAAAAAAGCAAAAAAGCAAAAAAATGTTTTTTCCTAAAATAGCTCTAAAATGGTTATAAAAGGAGGCGGGGTCTTAAGAAGAAGGGTTAGACTAATTATTGCATTTGCTATTTTCTTGAATTGAGAACATGAGTTTTCATATCTCTTGAGGACAAAAACCCTCCTGGAATACCAGTTTCAGGGACAAAAACTCTCCTACCTGGAAAGAGTGATTTCATCCAGAAGTGACCTGTGTGTTGAAAATATTGAGTTTTGGAGATGAAAACCCTAAACATCCATTGGAGCAATCTCATTAAGAGATTGTCTTGGTGCTGAAAGTGAAGACATTCCAGTTTGTGTTGCAAGGTTAAGTTATTTTTCCAGTTGTGTTTCAATGGAGATTTTTTATGTGTTTTGACATGTTTTTTGGTATGCAAGGATTTATGATGCAGATTTAAGAAGTTTGTGGGCTTGTGAAGTGATTGAAGGAGGTTTCCTCTTGAAACCAAGCAAAAATAAGGTGAAATTTGGTGAATTCTAAGAGTTTTATGATAGTTGTATCTATTGTACCAGAAGCAATAAATTCAGTTGTAGACTTGCAAGGTGACTGATTCCTCATTTTGTTTGATGTCCATTGTGTTCATGGCGCTTTGGGTTCAGTTTTGTTGTGTTTTGGAGTAGCTTTCAGTTTATGCATGTTGAATAGTGGTGTTGGGCATACTCTTTGTGTTACACCCCAAAATTGTATAGCTACTATTCTAGAAATGCTTTGAGCATTTTGTTTGTAAGGAAGAATAAAGATGAATAAAATGTGTTGAACTTGTGATCAATTTAAGAATCTTTTACATTTAATGATTGACTCATTCTATGTTTCTCTGATTGATGTTATTCTTGGGTAAACAATGCATGAAGGGGGATAATTAGTCTTGCTATTTGAATTTGAAATATTGATTTATATACCGTAAATTGTTATGAACAAGTAACTACCGTGGTTGTGTCAATGGATGCAGGAACGAGAACTATTCCTCCAAGCGGAGGGGAAACATCACTCGGGAGAGGGGCTTGGTCGGATAATCGATAAAGTAAATCAATTGAGCATACACACACTTCACTAAAGGTTTAGAGGAACAGAGTCAAATAGGTTGGTCTTGATAAGTCATCCATAGGCATTAGGAGTTTGAGTTACTTCTTTGTGCTTTGTGAGTGATGTTACTTTTAAAACTGACTTATTGTTCTGTGACCTTGGGTGTGAAACATGATTGGTTATATGTACATAGGCAGAGTGTATATGTGTACACATGTATCTCTTATATACACTATATGTATAGACATGGCGAGACAAACGTATGATCGGCAAACTGATATGCCGTACGTATGTGTCGACATGGTATACATACACATACATGTACATGACAGTATAATTGGCTATACCAATATATATACATATACATGCTACCTATTACCTATGAATATAATATTACTATATTGTCTTGAAACTTACATATATACATATATACATATATGCACATATACGTGGATAGGTATATTGAAAGTATGATGATTGGCTCTATTGGAAATAAATTCCTCGAATTCACAGGTTGTCACTTAAAGACAATTCCATCTAATCACAATATTTTCTAAAAAACATGGATCTGGTGTCTATTCTTTGGTCAACAGACCTCTCGATATACCCAATCGCCCCCAACTCCGTCAGTGATTACCACGACGTCTAATCCTCAGATGCCAACGGTGGAGCACTGCTCTTCAACTATGGATCATGTGATTGGATGTGGAACCTTGATGGGAGTAATAATGGTAAGATCATTCACCTTCCTTAATGATTCTCAACAGCTCGATCTAGCAGTCTCAAACAAGGCAATCAACACATCCAACGGTATAGTTGAATAGCTCCAAATTTGCACGACACTGTAGTGACTTCGATGGCAAATCAATGGTGGCTCACATGAAGTTACTCTCCAATTGTATTCGCAAAGATTGCTCAAGTATCAACGTCCCTTGAATATGTAGTATGCTGGTGCTTTGAACAAACGTCTGCGACGTCTGCCAAATCGTGAATGGCGGATACAACCGATGTCAACACACTATCGGGGAAGTGATGGCACTCAGTTGCCTCTTGCGGGGCCCTCGATATATCTATGCCTTTTGATCCTTGTGAGTCTTGAACTTCTCTTGCCCATAAGTGATATTGTCCAAGCTCCGCCTAAGGTGGCGTCGCTAGATAGCTCTCGAGATTTAGGCGCCGTATTATCTTCGATTCAAGCAGCCACCGGATTGATCTCGCGGAAGTGACGATTTGACTCCCAATCTGGAGTGCACGCCTGAAGGGGATATAGATAAAAAATTCAGACTTGTGAATTCTTAACTTGGCTCTGATACCATGTTGAAATACTGATCGAGAATTCAACACAAGTCTGAATTTAATCTTAATGGTAATCGATCTACAAGAGTAGAACATTTTAATAATTTCTATGTTCTTCTTGAGGATTAGATCCGCTAAATATACATAGATAGGGAGACACGTCCCATGAGCGGACATGTCTCCACAAAGTGGAGACATGTCCGCTCATGGGACGCATCTTATTCATAGAGTCCCTTCGTCTAAGATAACCGAATGTTAATCGGTTTATTAACAACCATTTAAGGACGTTAGATCTATATATATATAAATGCCATTGAATGAATATGTTTAGATATCATTTAATTCGATCTCAATATCTAATCTATATTCTCTAAATGCAGATCAAAGAACTATACTTGATGTTTAGCAATTTTGATATAAATGATGATGATGATGATGAATAAATTCAATCATCATTTATATCTAACCGAAGCTATTTTATTCAACAGGCTCGCAATACACGTATTTAATCAAATGTTATGTAAATGTGTATATATGTATAAATGTAAATATACATAATATTATATAAGTATATATATTATTATAGTTTTACCAAAATAAATATATATGTATATATAGGTATATTTAAATTATAATATTTAAATATATATATACATATATATATTTTAAAGTAAAATAAAACTATAACAAAATATATATTAATATAATACAATATATATATATCTGAAATATAGAAGAAATTTATTTGAAAAAATAAAGACTTAACTTTATTAAATCATTTGGCAAAATAAAGACTTAATTTTTGTAACGCCCCACCACGCAACCCTAGAGGAAGTTCAATTCACTATAAAAGCATACTAAATTTTTTTTATTAAAGTGAATTAAACATACATGTTCACCTATAATTGACAACATCCCCTAAGGTTACGCGACTGGGATTACTTAAATCCCCATTAACATACATCAATTAAATTACCATGCAATAAATAACACAAGTAGTAAGCATTCATTCAACATAAATAATTACCAAAATAGGAATATAATATCCAAAAACATATATCCATTACATGATTAACTGATACAACACTCATTCCCAAAATGAGACATAAATACATCAGAGTTACAATTTACATAAATCCACCTCATCATTACAAGAGGGGTATAATCAACATCATTACAATTTGAAATACAAAGTACAAGAAATAATAACAAGATCCGCGAGCTGTCCATCTGGATGTCTCGCCACCAAGTACTGAAGATCAATGGGGACCCAACAGTTTTGGTGCATGTTCCACCCAACCTAGTGGTACCCGAAGGCCCACCCCCCATGCTAGGAGATAGTAAAAATGCAACATGGACAAGAAAACTACTACCTCTAACCAAAGGAAAACTCATACTGACACATACTAACTCAACCCAACATATGCACAATAAAAGTCTAACACTAATCATGGTTACATTGCTTCCAGACATATTATAATCAAGTGTGCTAAAGAATCCATACACACAACATACTCAGTGTTATCCTAGATAGAGTGTCATCGCAAGGTGTGTCATGAGATCTCCTTTGCGCATTCTTCATAGGCTCCGGCACAAGTAATCCTGGTGACCTCAACCGAATCCCCGCCCTCATACTCACTCATGCGAAATCAACTACCTCTCGTACGGACAAGATAGTTGATCTTGCCATTCCAAGCCTTCTCACTCACCCCAAGTCTAAACAAGCCTTTGTGTCTATGAGTGAGGTTAATTTACCTTGATTAATGTGAAATGCATCCTAGTCATCTAAGTACATTACTTTAATTTTCAGTTCTTAAAATCACTTCTGAAGGTTACCCGATTTACCTCTTTGGGCTCCGGCCCCTAACAAAAGCCACTCTTCTAATGGATAACACGCTACTCAAAATCTAGACTCCAAGGGTAACTCAAGTGCTACAGGACTTAACAAATGCAATCTCTCCTATCCTAGGAGGCAACAATAAATAAATCTACTCCAACACTGGGAGGAAACAAAACACTTGTAACGTTACCCAAGGGAAAGACGAACAATAATTTAACAAGGGAATGACCCACATCCTCTGGAAGACTTTACAATTTAAAACTCAAACACCCATTCCCAAAACAATCAATAAAAAAGAAAACAATATAATCATGCACTGGCAGTGAAAAATACTATCTTTTGATATCCTAAATCCATATTCCTATCTAATGCTTCTCGCAGAAATTAGAATAATACCATTATAAAATTTACATTTAACAATAAATTTTTCATTAAATAAATATTTTTCGCAACTTTATCTAATCATGCACAATACTAAATTCAATTAAAATTACTTATCAAAAATAGTTGCATACTCTTATGTCTAAACAAGATATTAAATATAAAAATATACCAATGAGAAACACTCCCATATTAAATATTAACTATCAATATTAAATGCTAATATACCCATTTCAATCTAACATAATAAACTATACAAAGGAAAATTTAAATAAAGTTAAATATATATATAAAAGAAAAATTACAAAAACATAAAATAAAATAAAATACGATTAAAAAAAAATTAAACAAAAATAATAATAAAAATAAAATAAAAAATAAACGAAAAAATAGAAAAAAATTAAATTAAATTAAAAAAATCATAAAAAGAAAGGTCAACAGTTGCGACAGGGGCCGAACGGTACCCCTGCGCATTACACACACCGCCTGTACTATGTACAGTGGCCGGCTGCAGAAACTAGGGGAGGCTGCAGTCCCCACGGGACAGTGCGTCCCCCCAAGTAATGTAATACCCCTCCGTTTTGCTTCTTGTTTCATGTTGTTTTATGCTTTGCTTGGGTTGCAGCTACTTTGATACTTGACACATTTTGTTATGATGTTTTGATCGCTACTTTTGAGCGACAACTATTATTGTGTGATGTGACTATCTGATTTTATTTCACATGCTTTAATGGATTTATGATGTTGTAGAGTTATCATGAGATTATATATGTGAGTATTGATTATGATGGCAATGTCAGTCCTTGATGAGTGTATTGGTGAAAAGGACGAGTTCGCATCACTCGTTTGCGAGCGCCCTGCGAATCCGTGATTTCTTCTTCATAGTGTGAATTATATGCTGGATATATTATGTTGTTTACTTGGTTTCAGGTTGCAGGTACATGACATCAACTCCACCTGGTTTCACAAGTTTGAGCGTGTCAATCCAACGGTTAAGTTGAACGGGAGATAGTAACTAGGTAACATGTATCAGGTCTACACCCTAGCCTTGGTGTGTCGTCAGTCCTAATTATGGCGTCATGTCTTACCTTATTTAATGTTATGTAATTTGTGAAAAGTGTTTACTTCTAAATGGTTTTGTTTTTAGAAAATTGCATTGGTTGAAAGTGATGATTATTTTATATTGTATCAAAGTTATGCTTATTTGTTATATTTAAATTTATAAATAGAAATTAAATTTAAATTATTTGATCAATTAAATTTAACCTTGAAAGGGTTAGATTTAGTTATTAAATAATTGAAAGTAAATTAATTAAATTTAAATTATTTAATTAATTAAATTTAATCTCAAGGATTGGATTTAGTTATTAAATAATTGAAAGTAAATTAATTAAATTTATATTATTTAATTAATTAAATTTAATCTCAAGGATTGGATTTAGTTATTAAATAATTTAAGATAATTAAGTAAGTATATTGGATTGTTTTAAATTAAATTAAATAAAATGAAATTTAAAGGAAATTGAAATTTATTTTAAAGGCAAATTAGGGTTTTTCTAAAATGGGAAATGAAATTATTATCTAAATTTAAGTTTTGCATTGAATGTGAATTAGGGTTGCATTAGGTTATTTTTGGAGTTATGAGGAAATGAGTTTTAAAGGTTAGGGCAGAAAAGTTTTAGGGATTCTTCTCTTTCTTTTTTTTCACAGGCATGAAATTTTTGGAAAAGTTCGCATCAGGAAAGGGTTTGAAGCATTTATTTTGTAGAATTGAATTGAAAGAAAATAAATTATGTTGAAGAAGGTGGAGCTCTTGGATCAGTGCTAGCTGGAATTCATTGCATTGTTGAAGAAGAATTGTGAGGTCCTTAAGGGAGGCTCTACATCAAGAATCCTTGTTATTTCCTGTGGCTTCAAATACCAGGTTTTCCTTTATTTCTATGATTGATTGTTCTTAGTTTATCTATTTTTTCTAAATGATAGAAATTGCAAATTTGTAATTTATTTAAAACCCTAGGTTGAACTTCAACATTTAGGATTCAGATCTGTTCTTCAAAACACAAACCCTCTATAGAAAATTCTTTTAAAAAGATCAAGAACAGTTTATTTCCCTTCTTTTGTTTAAATTATTGGAAACATGAAAGAATGGTTTCTTTTGGAATTCAGATTTTAATCTCTTGATTGTATGAAGATATCCATTATTGTCAAAAAATTTATTACTGGTTTTTAAAAATTTTCTTTCAATTTCACCAGTAAAATTGTTTCTGGAAAAAAAAAATTATATAAATGTAAATATACATTACATGTATCATATTATCAAATATGATACACATAATTTATATTTACAAATATATTAAATTACGAACTAAGGTTATGGCCTTTTGTTTTTAAAGGAAAAACGTCGTACGGCGAATTCCTGAAGTTCGTACTGGGCGTACGAAATTTTCGTTGTTTAATTTTTTTGTTCTAAAAAAAATTTAGTATGCTTTTATAGTGAATTGAACTTCCTCTAGGGTTGCTTGGCAGGGCGTTACAATTTTATTAAGTCATTTGGAGAAATCGATTATTGCCTCATGGGAAATAAACTATGGAAATCGATTGCAATGTTTGAAATATTTTATGCACCTTAAAATGCAATGCATTTCTAGGGAAAATACGCCAACTTCATAAAATAGAAATATTTCCTTGAAACATTATAACTGAGATTTGAAATGAACGAATTTTTGAGGAAACCTTCCCGTGAAATGGTTTGAGCTTCCAACGCAGGAAGAAATGGAAGAAAAATTCAAATGCTAGTTAAAAGGGAAACACCAGCCAGATGGAAATTCGTTGTTGCAAGCTGAACCTTGACATTTTCGCAACATTTTCGCAGCAAGCATAAATCAACCTCTGTTGTGCGCCAAAAATGGATGTTTTTCTATATGTGGCAATTTCGAGTTTGAATTGAACAGGTCTTGAATCTGCTGGCTCAAATGAGGTCGAATCACACTCATTTCTGATGACTTAGGTCTTGGAAATCCGCCATGTAGCTTATTGACCAATTCTGGACACTTTGATGTCCATTCACATGCCATACTTTGAGGAATCCGTTTCACCGCGGGCTTATAAAAGGACGCCCAACCTTTTAACTAAAACACAACAATAAACTTGGGCATTCTAAGTTAAATTCTAAGCTATCATTTGCTTCACATTTTCATAGACGCATTTGCTATAGTATTGATTTTGGAAATTACAGTAAATACAAACCAGCATTACCAGTCACTGTTTTTCATTCATTCTGAGCTTTGGAGAAAAACAAAGGAAATAGTAACTGAGTAGGATATCAATAAAGAGAGCACCTTTAAGAGAAAGTATAAAGGAAATCAGTTGGAAGGTTTCACCATCAACCAAGGAGCTGTATTCAGTTGGATTCAGGAACATTCAAGAGCATCAAGAAGGATAAGCTTGAGGAAACAGGCATGAGGAAAACCTTCTTATTTCTTTGTTTTTGAAAGAAAAAGAAATTCATTGTGTTTGTCTTTATGCATTGACTGAAAATAGGCATAGCTAATTGATTGAGTGAAAGATGATTATGTTTTCTGATTATAAGTTTGCAATGACTAAAGGAAATGTCTTGAATGCAATATATTTATAAGGGAAAGGGAAACTGTTGTTTTTACTTTGCTTAAAAAGGGGATTTTAAGTATAGTGGATTAAAGAATGAATAGGAATAAGTTGAAATGCATTTTCGTATGAATGATGCTTATTTTGTATGATCTTCGTTTATGGAGAATACGAGAAACTAGTTATTATCTACTAGGACCAAGATGAAACTAGTACCAAGTATGGTCTAAAGCTTAAAGTTATTAGGTTAACTAAGATAAGCTAAGTACTCTGTGGATAAAGATTTCTGGAATAGGAGTTACCTGAGGGACACTTGTAGATTGTTTTCATTTCCTAAATAGGTAGGTTGTTGTAGGGAGTCTGGGGTGATTGACTACCCATTGTAAAGGACTTAGCCTACGTGTAGGATAAAATAGCCTCAAGTCAAACTGAACCTGGCATAGTGTATGTGATAGATGACCGTCAATTGAAATACTGTTTGAACACTTTGGCCAAAGTAGTCTGGTACACCTACATCCACATAGACTGTGAGATGATTACACTGTCAGTTCACTGTTGTCCAGTTTTGCATTCTAGATTGAGATTGTGAGATTACAAGGATTTAGATATGTAGGACACAACACTATGCTCAGTTTGTTAAAACAGAACCGGTTATCCAACCAATCTCTTTGTAGAAGGGAGGGCCGTTTATTTAACAATAGACGTGCGGGGGACTGCATTATAAGTCTGCGGTTGGCAGAAAAGCACCTGAGTGATGTTTTTCCTCCACAGCAGACTTCTGAAGTACCAAGGTTTGAAAGGGAAGATCCTAGACAGTCTTATTCCTATTTGTTCAAAGCTTTCCGAGCTATGTTTTATACTTGTATGTATTCTTACTTTGTTGTTTACTTGAAAAGGAAAAGTAATAATGTGTTGTATCAATTGGTTCTTTAAATGAAATATTGCAATGAAAAGAAAAGTAAAGTTTTGTTACTTTATCTTTATATATGTTTCCTTGTTATTTATTTGAGAAAATAGAAAAAAATTTACTACCCGAGTGTGGGGTCGTTACACTTTGCAAGATTTAAGAGTGTTATCAGTGCTGGTCAGACCTGTTATTCGGTATTTATCAGTCACAGAGGGAGTTCACAACATTGTGTTTAAGTTTTAGATGAATTTATGCAACCTACATCAGCTGTGTTTCAGTTTGGGGTGTGCTTCTTTCATTTTGGGGTTGTTGCATCAACATATAGAGGAGTTTGCAGTGTGCTATCAGAGTGCATCAGACCTGTTTGATAGCATGACAGCAGTTACAGAGTGATATTAGACCCACATCAATCTCTTGTATCAACTATTGGAGGTATTTTTCATGTTGGGTACTTGAATATATTGTTTACCAATGCTATTTGGTCTCATTCTGCATGTTGCAGGAGTCTGATTTTGTAATTAGAACTTTGTATCAATCTATAACAGCAGTTTACTTCCTCAATGTTAATTTGTAATGCATTTTATATATATCTTGTGAACCCTAGATGGTAGTACCGCCAAAGTCCATTATTTGAATGCATTTTCATTTTGTAAGTTGGACGGTTCACTGCCAACAAATATACCATTTTCATTCAGCTCATTTTGGCATGAACAAGTTGGCATTATCGACAATTTTGGTCTGAGTCAAGCTTAGAAATTCTACCAGTGGCTTGCATTACATACACGTAGTCCACTGAAGAGGTGTTGATAGGCTAGCTTTGCCGCCTATGTGTCATTTTACACAGTCTGCCAAAGGGATGTGATAAGGCTGGCTTTGTCACTTGCGTATTCTAGTCGGCTTGCCACCATATCATTGTAATTGCATGGTCAGAAGTGGACGCAATTATAGTGAGAGATTGACCTGCCTAATAGTTGCAAGTGACTAAAAGGATGCATGGTCAGAATTGGAAGCAATTGTAGTGAGAGATTGCCCTGCCTAATAGTTGCAGGCTCTTTTATTTCTAACATTTTTTACCTTTTACTTTTTTATGTTTGCTTGTAGGTTGCAGGATATGGGAGGAGGGCATAGTAATGATTTGTGGGCTGGCATGGCAGCCCCATTGCACATGTGAGGTGGCTTGCCCCATCCCCCCATTATTATATGTTTCCTTATTTTCATTTATCATAGCTAGGATGATCAAAGTCTTTTTGTGTCTACATTTCCTGCTACCCTCATTTTGCTCAATCCATTTCTATGTAGAAGTTTTAGTTTGATAATGGCACAATGAAGAGTAATAGCCAAGGGAAGGGACTTCACTTCTAAGAAGGCAGACCTAGTTCCAAAGGAAGCTATGAGGGAATGGATTGTAGCCACAATTTTGTTTGGTGCAATGGCAGCAATGGAGGCTTTGGGTGATTTTGTAGGTGAAGTGTCAAAGATGCATCTTGATCCTTGTGTGCACAAGGAAGTGAAAAGTGAAAACTATTAGAAATGAAATTGAAACTATTAAGTGACAAAAGGAAGAGCTAGTGGATTTGTGTGCTGACCTTGCCCTGGTCATCAAATCCATGGTGATTATGCATAAGGGTGGAAAACAGGCCTTGGATAGCCACTTTTGTTTGCCTTCTCTATGTGGAGGAATTATGCATCAATGATGAAGAGGGTGGAGAGAGGCCTTCCCTACTATGCTTTCTCTTTTGTTGAAGGACAAAGCTGGTAAGAGGCCATTAGTTTGAGAAGGTGGTGGAAAGTTGGGTTTGCCAACAAGGCTAAGCAAGGATTCTCAAGTGAGAATGTGGCAAAGGATCATTGGGCTGGTAAAACTCTTTTGTTGGATTAGTTTAGTTGGGCCCTAGTTTGGTTTTTTATGGGTTTCCTTTGGTTTTTTATAGTTTTTATTTAGGATTTTGAGGTTTTCTGGTGCTGAAATTTGTAAAGCTATGGGCAGATAAGGGTTTAGCATTGGCATTTTTTGGCCTAAGCGCCAAGTCTTTATAAAACTGTTTTTCAAATTATATCACAGGCGAGGGCCCCACTGGAACCCTCATTAATCTATCAACAACAAAAAAAAGTGTCCCAAGGTGTATAAAATACCACCCCCTTATACCTTAACACCCTGTGAAAATATGTTTTATAGTAGAAAGAAAGCACACCATTTGATGGAGGATCTGACACATAATTTTCATATGCTATTTATATTTCTATGATGGGAATGTGTCTCCTGTTTCAGGCAAAGAGGTTTATATCTTCATGGATGCTACGTAGGTGCCATTTGGGGTTATTTTTTACTATGCACCTAATGATTGTGTATGGGCTTACTAGCCTTTTATGAGATTTTTTTCGATACAAGATGGAAACCTTCTTTTATTTTCCATTTTATGCTATCATTTATTATTTCAAACCTGAATAATTTTATTTTCCTTTTTAGGGTTGTAAAACATAAGCCATCAAACCTGAACATCTAAAATTATAATCAAATCCATGCCCAAATCTAAACCTGATCCCATACATACTGCCATGAACCAGAGGGTGCATTCCCATGAGTCAACAACATAGCCCTTTTTATCTATTAGTACCCATCTTTTCACAATTGATCGATTCTCTTATTTTTTGCATGATATATATGAAAAAGTATTGATGACTTAGTAATCTATTTCTCTTGCCTGGTTGACCGGACTCCAATTTTTCTTTCCCATGACTCCAGCCAAAAGAATACCTGAAGAAGGAAATATATAGATATTAAATTAAAAAAATACCAGAGTCAAGCAACATAGGTAATTTTGGTAATGAAAACATGATAAAATACAATGTATGCCTTTCACAAGCAGACACAAAGTAACAAATTTTCAGTTCTTCATATAACTAATTGTCCTGCGCAGCAAAATAACTTGAGCAAGGATTTAGAATAATTAAGAACAATAAAAAGCCATTTATATGTGTTAGAGACAATAGATTTGTATTGTTAATCTTAAAATCATCGCATCATGGACATATGTCTTTCACATTTAACCTTTGGAAGAACAAATAGGTGGAACCAATTCATCAAACCTGATCACTTTACATGGTGGGCTCCTCCTTAAGTATCTATCTTGAGCAAGCATATAGTAGTCACAGTACATATTTATATATTTAAACTAATGAAGGTCCCTTTTGAGTACAAAGAAGCCTTACCTCAATTGGTCAGCGAAGTCTCCGAGTGTCATCACTAGTTAGATGCATTTTGTTGAATTCTAAAATGTGGACTATAATTTGGCTATACATGAGAGGCCAGTCAAGTTTCCATTCCACAAGGATACAACAATGAACCAGCTAAAATTTGTCCAATCTAATGATTCATTTTGTATTGACACAAACCAGGCCATTGGGTGACATTTATGAACCTGCTCAATCTTTTGATCTTACCAATGTCACTTGCAGATGTCAAGCCTTACGTGGGACTCATAAGAACTACCATGCTGATTATCAACAAGATTGTTGTAGAAAAAAGCAGCATTGACAGTTGCAATAGAAGCTCACAGAAGAGAAAGTGACACCGTAAATGAAGTTGCTTGAAACTTCAAGATCAGTCGCAAAACAAAGTTCTACATGCTAGAGTTGTTTGAGTAATGTTTACTTTGACAGAGAAGATATCAAAACCCTAATTCTGATGATGGATTACTATTGGGAGATCACCATTGTCAAATGTTCTAGCAAGGAAACTTCTAACTCAAATGTTAAACAAATTTTGCAATTAAAAAATTCATTAAGAATTTCCAGAAATCATTTCACAATAAGCACAGTTACAGTGTAAGCTAAACTTTTGATGGCATTTTTACATGATTTAGCTCAATTTAAGCAGAATGCCAAAAATTTATTTTGGTTACAACACTTTGTAACCTATAAATAAGTGCTTTGGGCACAAGACATTCTTAATGATAGTTGAAGTTATGCTTATGTTGCAGAAACTGTCATTCAAGCATTTCATTTAATTTTCATGTGTATTTAGTGTGTTGGATTTTGTTAATTCAATTAAAGTAAATGTCATGACCCCCAAACTGTGACACTAAAATATAGAAAACCATGAAATGCAAATAAATAGAAAAGACATATAAATATGGGCAGTTTTATCTATAATTATGATTATCAAAATAATATTATAATTATGAATATAAATATAGGTAACTACCATAGATATTATAATATAAATGTCATAAATAACCAATATAAAAAAAAAACAAGCCAATTCATAGACCAAACATAAAATATAAAATAAACAAATATAAAAAATAAAAATAACAAATATAAAGTAATAATATATATTATAGAAAATATGCAGAAATAAAAAGCAACAATTTTTATTGAAGCAGAAATTAATATATTAAATGGCATCCATTAATAAAAGATAACAATAACATTAGTGAAAAGGTGTGAACCTTTCCATCGGAGAGGTATATAAGACAAAACAAATCATTTGAAAAAGGGGGCAAGGAGGAATCGATGAAATCAGCAAGATATCTAAATAAAGATATCATGTAAAAGAAATATTTCTGAGTAATGTGGCAGAAAATAGGAGGACAGCAATGAACATATACTTTCTAAGACAGCGATTTCATAAAGTCCCGTCCCTAGTCAAAGGGATAGGAATGACTCTTGGAAATCGACCTATAGGGAAGAGACCAAGAATATTAAGAACATCAGAAATATTAAGAGCAGATGGATCAGACACAGCCTGACGTCTTCACTGTGTAATAGTGAAAAATCAGAACAGTACGGTAATATATTTCTTTATTATTATTTGGGATGTCTTTATGATAATATTATTCATTATAATTAATAATGATTATACACACACACACACACACATATATATATATATATTTAATTATGCAATAATGATGCTTGCAGCAATTAATAGGTCTCATAAGTAATTATGATATTTTAAATAAGAATGGATAGTAAAGTCTTATCCGCTTGATCAACACTAACGATATCTTCTAAGTGTGAAGAACAGATCGATTGGGAATGAAGGTAAGAGATCTGCATAGCATTTCTAGTATTAATATGCATAATAGATGTTCTTAATCTGATTATTGATGCAATGCTTTCTTTAGTATTAACATCATGATAATTGTTCTAGGACAAGATGTTGATATTGACTTAAAAAATCAGTGATGAATGCAAATGTATTTGATTGCTTAAAGATTGTCTTCTAAGTGCTTGCAAACCTACTAGGGAGGAAGGGCCTGAGAAAAGTGGTGCCTAAAAACCCCACTCAAGTCCGCCTCCGGAACCCAAGGCAAGGATGGGCCATGGAGGGATGGAAATTCCACTTAAGGTTCTGCCCAATCCTAAGGCTTGGGTGGGCCATAGAGGGGTGGGGGTCCCACTCAAGATCCGCCGAGGCCATGGAGGGGTGGTAGGCCCGGGCCACTTATAAGCTCCGCTAGCTTCCCCCAATAGGTCAAGTGTCTTCAAAGGTGATGACATGGGTAGAGAAAGCAGGTACAAGTGTATCCACTAAGTACGCCACTCTAAGGGTGGAATTGTCTTGATCTGGACGTTCCTACTGCTCGGGGCCAAGGGGTAGGTTGTCTTGGTCGGACGCTTGTGCTCTTGGGCTTAGATGAATAGCTTCGAGCGGATCTACCCATGCCACTCCTTCTATGTCTTCGTTATTGCTTTTATGATTATGTTTTTGTTTTGGATATCTCGATTTAATGCTAGCAGATATACGTGTATGTGGAAATGTGGTTAATATGGTGAATGCAAATTGCAATCCAAGATTTACCTTATTATAATAGATCGATGGAGTCTTTGTCTGAAGTCAAATCGATGTATCTCCAAATATCGGCACCTAGGATATCATATGAGCCCGATGATAATTATTCTTTAGATATGAGCAACAATTTGCTAGCAAGTAACACTAAGATAACAAGCATCGAAAAGCAAGTAAATAAATAAAATACCTATTAACCGTTTAATATTATTATAATTACTATTATCAAAGATAATATTATAATTATAATTATTGAATAACACATTATAAATATTAAAATATAAATGATAAACAATTTAAATATTATTATGATTATAATCTATAATAAATAAATATAAACATATATGAATATAAACTAAGGAGATAAGACTGATTAAAAAACAGGGATTATATTCCAAACAGCAGCAACAGCAACTAAAAGAACTAAAGAGAACTAAAGATTAAATGCAGCAATTTAATAAACAAAAAGGAGCGCTTCCCACATGAGGACAAAAATAGTTCCACATAAAAAAAAACTCTGTCTTATATAGATGGTCACAAAAGTCACGATTAGTAAAGGATGGAAATAATTCCTCTAAACAAAGCAACGATTAAAGTGATTTAAAGGAAACAATTAAAGTTCTAAAAATGCAACGATTAATTACCATATGAAGCGATGCAACTAGAATGGTCTAAGGAAGGGATTCATTTAAGAGACATGTCCCTAGATCGGGTACTTCAAGGGAATGATTCTCAAAGGGGAGATAGGATGGCGGGCTGGAAATTATAATAACGACTGCAGATGAAACAGATTGGAAAAAGCATGCAGGAGTGAAGAGAATAAAGGTCTATGTTGCTGTAAGTGAATATAATAATATTAAAATATATATGTATATATATTCATGCCAAGGTAATAATGATATATATATTAATTGATGTAGAATATATATATATATATATATCAAAGTAATTATTGTAAAATGAAAATCAATTAGAAGTAATGATATATATATATATATATATATATATATATGTACATGTTATTTACGATTGTGCAATAATGATGCTTGCAGCAGTTATTGAACCTTATAAGTAATTGTGATGTTTAGTATAATTTTGGATAATAGATTCTTATGTGATTGATTTAACACTAACGATATCTCCTGAGTGCTAAGAACAGGGAACCGACTTGGGAAAAGAGTACAGAGATCTGCATAGCATTTTCTAGTATTAATATGCATTATTATTGTAGGCATGGATCTAGATGTTGCTAATCGGATTATTGGTGCAATGCTTTCTTTAGTATTATAATAATGATAATTGTTCTAGGAAATGATATTAATGTGGACTTAAAGAATCAATGATAAATGAAAATGTATTTGATTGTTTAAAAGATTGTCTTCCAAGTGTTTGCAAGCCTACTAGGGAGGAAGGGCCTGAGAAGAGTGGTGCGTAAAAACCCCACTCAAGTCCATCCCCAGAACCCAAGGCAAGGATGGGCCATGGAGGGGTGGAAATTCCACTAAAGGTTCCACCCAGTCCCAAGGCATGGGTGGGCCATGGAAGGGTGGGGGTCCCACCCAAGATCCGCTACGACCATGGAGGGGTGGTAGGCCTAGGCCACTTATAAGCTCCGTTGGCTTCCCCCAGTAGGTCATGTGTCTTCCAAGGTGATGACATGGGTGGAGAAAGCTGGTACAAGCCACCTAGAGGGGAAGGTTGTAGATTACAACCTCTTGAACTTGGCAAAGGACTTCGGGCAGATATACCCATGCGGGTAGAGAAAGCAGGTACAAGTCGCTGAGAAGGGAGGGTTGTAGTTTATAACCTTTGGACTAGGCAAAAGGGCTTTGGGCGGATCTACCCATGCCACTCCTCATATGTCTTCATAACTGCTTTGTGATTATGTTTATATTTGGATATCTAGATATTAATGCTAACAGACATGTGTATATGTGGAAATATTGCTCAAATGGTGAATGAAAGTTTCAGCCAAGAATATATCATTGAAAATTGACGAGGTGAAAAACCCTAACCCTAATCAATAAGAGAATTCTAGGGTAAAGTCGGTAAGGGACATTACAATTTATAAGAGAAATTTTATTTTTTTAATACATCAAATGCACAAAAAATTTAGAATTAGAATTTATTTTTAGATTTTTATTTTTATTTTTATTAAAATGTAAAAAAAAAATTCTAATTTTTTTATTTGTTTATTATTTTATTTTATTTTATAGAATTTTTTTATTTTATTTTATTTTTTATTTATTTGATTTTGTTATTTTTTATTTTTTTTCGTTTTGTTTATTTGCATTTCCATGTACTATAACTTTGGGGACATGACAGTCCTCCCCGCCCAAGATTGCTTGTCCTCAAGCAATCCCAATTCCAAACAACTTTTCACATTAGGAGTTATGTCCTTTCACACCTCCTCACTATTCTTGAGAGCCTAATTTAAGTCTCTTACAAGGTTAACTAAGGTTCCATTCTCAATGGGATTCTTCAATTGAAATGCTCTCCTCTTGTATCATAAATCTGAGGGAGCCACACCTTTTCACTTCAATAGTCACAACTCTTTATTGTTGTATTTGGATACTAATAATAAATAAGTTAATTTGATAGTGCCTTCCAACTGCATAATATTTTGACATACTACATTAACATTTTCGTAGTTTTTAAGCATACAATGATGGGCTCCACATGAATCAGAAATTTGGATATCTCGATTATTATTTATGATTATATTTAACAAAGTAATCTTGGATTGCAATCTGCATTCACCTTATTAACCACATTTCCACATACAAGTATATCCGCTAGCATTAAATCGAGATATCCAAAACATAAACATAATCATAAAAGAAATAACGAAGACATAGAAGGAGTGGCATGGGTAGATCCACCCGAAGCTATCCATCTAAGCCCAAGAGCACAAGCATTCGACCAAGACAACCCACCCCTTGGCCCCGAACGGTAGGAACATCCAGATCAAGACAATTCAACCCTCAGAGTGGCGTACTTAGTGGATACACTTGTACCTACTTTCTCTACCCATGTCATCACCTTGGAAGACACTTGACCTACTGGAGGAAGCCAACAGAGCTTATAAGTGGCCCGAGCCTACCACCCCTCCATGGCCTCAACGAATCTTAAGTGGGACCCCCACCCCTCCATGGCCCACCCAAGCCTTTGGACTGGGTAGAACCTATAGTGGAAATGCCACCCCTCCATGGCCCACCCAAGCCTTGGGACTGGGTGGAACCTATAGTGGAATTTCCACCACTCCATGGCCCATCCTTGCCTTGGGTTCTGAAGGCGGACTTGAGTGGGGTTTTTAGGCACCACTTTTCTCAGGCCCTTCCTCCCTAGTAGGTTTGCAAGCACTCAGAAGACAATCTTTAAGCAATCAAATACATTTGCATTCACCACTGATTTTTTAAGTCAATATCATTATCAACATCATGTCCTAGAACAATTATCATCATGTTAATACTAAAGAAAGCATTACACCAATAATCAGATTAGCAAACATCTATTATGCATATTAATACTAGAAATGCTATGCAGATCTCTTACCTTCATTCCCAATCGATCTATTCTTCACACTTAGAAGATATCGTTAGTGTTGATCAAGCGGATAAGACTCTACTATCCATTCTTATTTAAAATATCATAATTACTTATAAGACCTATTAATTACTGTAAGCATCATTATTGCATAATTGTATATATATTTGTATCTATATATGTATAATTATTATTAATTATAATGAATAACATTATCATATAGACATCCCAAATAATAATAAAGAAATATATTACCATACTGTTCTGATTTTTCACTATTACCCAGTGAAGACCTCAGGCTGTGTCTGATCCATCTGCTCTTAATATTTCTGATGTTCTTAATATTCCTGATCTCTTCCCTATAGGTCGATTTCCAAGAGTCATTCCTATCCCTTTGACTAGGGACGTGACTTTACGAAATCACTGTCTTAGAAAGTATATGTTCATGGCTGTCCTCCTATTTTCTGCCACATTACTCAGAAATATTTCTTTTACCTGATACCTTTATTCAGGTATCTTGCTGATTTCATCGATTCCTCCTTGCCCCCTTTTTCAAATGATTTGTTTTGTCTTATATACCTCTCCAATGGAAAGGTTCACACCTTTTCACTAATGTTATTGTTATCTTTTATTAATCGATGCCATTTAATATATTAATTTCTGCTTCAATAAAAATTGTTGCTTTTAATTTCTGCATATTTTCTATAATATATATTATTACTTGATATTTGTTATTTTTATTTTTTATATTTGTTTATTTGATATTTTATGTTTGGTCTATAAATTGGCTTGTTTATTTCATATTGGTTATTTGTCATGTCCCCGATTCGATGAGATTGAAAACAAGTGATATCGAACAATAAGCAAATAAATGGAAGTATATATTTAATTTATAGATGTAATTTTTTTTATAATAACTACAATCGATTATATTACAATTATAATTATCGAATGATAATATTATAATTGTAAAATACGAATGAGTTAGCAAATCAAGTATATTAAAATTTACATTATTATAAATATTAATATAATCAATTATTATAATGTAATATAAATAGAATCACTACCATTATGAATATTAAAACATAAAACCATTTAAATATTATACTCATATTAGATATTAAAATTAATATAAAATTCGAAACAATACATCTTAAACAATTATCATTACAAGGAATAAAAGAAATATAATACTTTAAGACCAATCGCCCTCTTAAATGTTTGAAACTTAACATTTCATTTTTATTGATAATCTGAGGTGTGAGAATCGACGACACCTCCCAGCCGCTGCTACTTTGATTATTGAGGACGGGGAAAGACAAAATCGTCTAATGACCAGGGCCTCTCACAAGGACAGATGTAAGAGGGGTGCAATCCCGCCAATGCTCTGGTCGCCATCTTTGTACACATACATTGCCTTATGTGACGGGAGTCAAAGCCTTCCAAGCCCACGTCAAAAGCTTGAACCGACATTTGCAGACCCAGTAAGTATCACTGAAGGCACAACCCAAAGACAACAAGCAATACTCAAATGGTGTCGCAATATAAAAAATAATAATATTAAGAATATATCTAGAATTAGTTACCAAAAGCTCGGTTAAGAGATGTGATGAAGGGACGCCTCATTCCCGAAAGGCACGACCTCTCCATGCAAAGAGGATAAATAATAATAAGAAATCGATGAGGGCAGAATATAATAGAAGACTACCACAACCAGGAAAGAACCGGAGAAAGGCGTTGGAGTCTGTAGAATCATAGTGACCCAGGTGAAGAAATTCACTTAGTCTATTAATATTTGGATTTCCAAATCCTGAACCATTGAACTCGTAGCGATAGGCATCTGGAAGTTCGTTGTTTCTCATACACCTGTAGACTATCAAATGCGATCTGCTTTTGTGTTCCCATTGTTTGAGTTGTATATATATGCAATCTGAAGTATCTCCATGTCAATCTATTTAATTGTCTCATGACTATGTTCACAGTGATAAGAATATGTATGCACCATTGACAAGTCAAATGTCTTTGAATTGCTGCCATCTAATTAATTCTAATTCTAATTATTGAATCTTTTTGAATGCACTCAACAAGGTCTATGTTTGTTCATGCTCTTACTCGCAGATGTAGTCCCGACTTGTGACATGGGTCATTATAATAAGATTAATATTCGGCATGTAGGAATGTTTTCTTCCATCTTAATTCTGATGAATGTATAGACCAAATATTACCTTGTTTACCGGCTTATCATAAGTAAGATGATCTTGATAGTACTGTCATAATTATCATTATGCTAGAAATGGAAACGGATTTGATATTGGCTTAAAGGAATAATTGGTATATGCAACTGTATTTGACTTTTTAAAGATTGTTTTCCGAGTGTTACAAACTTATTGGGAGGAAGGGTGTGAGGGAAGTGGTACCTAAAACCCCACTTAAGTCCGCCCCTGGAACCCAAGGCAGGGAAGGGCCCTGGAGGGGTGGAAATTCCATTCATAGTCCGCCCTGTCCCAATGCTTGGGTGGGTCATGGAGGGGTGGGGGTTCCACTCATAGTTCGCTACGGCCCTAGAGGGGTGGTAGGCCCAGGCCACTTATCCATTCCCCCGACTATCCCCGATAAGACAAAGTGTTTGTCGAGGTGCTGACATGGGTAGAGAAGGCAGGTACATGTGGTTCCACTAAGCACGCCACTTCGAGGATGGAATGGTCTTGAGAGACGTTCAACTCGAAGCCAAGGGGTGGGTTATCTTGATAGGATGCTTGTGCCCTTGGGCTTAGATGGATAGTTCCAAGCAAGTCTACCCATACCACTCCTCATATGTCTTTATTGTTGAATTGTGATTATGCTTATATTTTGGATATCTAGAAATTAATGCTAACAGATATGTTTTTAATTATATGATGAATACAAGGATTCAATCTAGGGTCATTGCATTAGGAGAACATTCATTTGCAAAAGAAGAAACCTTAAACATAATCGACAAGTGAATTTGAGGCCAAACCAGGTGAGGGACATTACATTATTTATGACATTTATATTATAATATCTATGGTAATTACCTATATTTATATTCATAATTATAATACTATTTTGATAATCATAATTATAAATGAAACTGCCCATATTTATGTCTTTTCTATTTATTTGCATTTCATGGTTTTCTATATTTTAGTGTCACAGTTTGGGGGTCATGACAGTAAAGAATAGTGCCAAGCTTTGTGTTAACACTGTGATTTGTCTTAGCAGTAATTTTGTGCACTCCTAAGTTATTCAATTTCTAAAATCTTATGTTGTGGATGTGTGTTAAAAGTAGTTGACTTATTTTTGTCTTGTGTATGCAAACCTTCTAGTCTCTAAATTTAACCAATACAAAAGCATTTGTCGATTTTAGTTTAGTAGTTGTTTCACCCAGTTGCTACTGTTTTAAAACATAAAAACCTCACTCGTAAGGAAAGAATCTTTTAGGTCTTGTACTCACTCCCCAAGATAAAAAAGATAGAGCAGACTTTCATTTTTGTTATTTCCTCTATGCAAAGCCCCTTGACAAATTGTATAGTGTTGATAACTACAAATTTTATTCATAGCTTAGAATATAAGGTTAATTTAACTTTCGAGGAAGCTTCCACTTAGAATTTGACGAGAGGTTTAGCAAAGCATATTGTTCCCTTTTCTGTTGTCTCAAGAGAGAGAAATTAAAACGCTAACAAAATGTAAACTATGTTTTGCACTAGTGCTTGCGTTACCTTATCTTCAACAGCCATTTGAGATTGAGACTAATGCATTTGAGCATGTTCTTTGAGCAGTTCTCAATCAATTTAGTCACCAAATAGCTTACCACAATGAAAGATTCAATACCCCATGAGGAAATTTCCCATATATGAACAAGGGATTTATGCTATTGTCTAAGGATGTAAGCATTGGAAACACACATGTTGAGTAAAGAGACTATAATCCATATGAATGACAAGTCATTCAAGTTCTTGCACACACCAAACAAGTTGCAGCAAGAGCCGCATCAAGAAAAAAGTATATATATTCAGAAGTTCCACTTGAACATAAAGCACAAAAAGGGGAGTGCCAATCCAGTAGAAGATTGTTTGAGAAACCTCCAATCCAAGCTCTTCTCTGCATTCTTGACACATCTAGACATGAGACTAACACCTGGCTAGAATTGTCCAAAATTGATTCAGACCTTGCAACATTTTACCAAGTATTGCAAACAAGACTATCGTTGATTACTACTTGCAGGATGAACACTCGTATCATTTGGAACACTTGTGTGTACCACGTGATGCTAACCTCAAAAATTTATACGGGAGACACAATTAGCAAGGTTATAGGTCATTTTGGAGTTGAAATCAATGAAAGGATTTTTTTCATATTGAGGAATTATTTATTTGACCACACCTCAAATCTGAAATGAAAAGACATCAAACTCCTTTACTAATTGTGCCATTGTCAAGCCAACTAACAAGAAACAAGAAATTTAAACTCTTTTCTGGTACCAAACAAGCATTGATAATCAAGTTCCATGGAATTCCTTTTATATTTACCTACTAAGAATGGTAATGATCATGTCTATGTGGTAACTGATGATTTTGAAAGACAATAATTCCCATGCTTTGTAAAAGTTTGTCTTGGCTATGAATTAGCTCAATTGTACTTTCAGAATGATGGATTGCCAGCTACCATCATATCTGATTGGGACACAAGATTCTTGAATCATTTTTGGAAAGAACTTTGGCTAATGATGACACAATGCTGACAAAATCTGCTGCATTCCATACTCAAATCAATAGATAGAAGCAGTAAATAAGATGACTATGCAAGTTCTTTGAATATATGATGCCAAGAAGCCTTGCGGATGGGATGAAAGTCTATCTTTCATTAAACATAGCTACAAGGACTTTGCACAACTCTACTCAGAATAGCCCTTTTCTAGTTTGCTTGGTTTTCCAACCTTTGGCACTCATTGATGTAAACCTATGCTATGTTGGTATCTTCAAGAGTAATTCCACTTCAAAAGGAAGTATATAAAGCTGCCAAATTCATTGACCACATTCAGCATATTCAACAATAGGTGCAAACCCTCTAGCAAAAGTCTAGATCCAAAATACATGCAATGTCATGATTATTGATTAGCATCAAGCACCACACACCTTCTACATTGGTGACAAACTATGGTTTCATTTGCACAAGGAAAGATTCAAGATTTTATTAGAAGATTGGTTTTGTTCAGTATGGCCCATACAGCATCACTTAAAAAGTTAGACTTAACGCTGTCAATTTGAATCTTTCAACTTATCTTGAATTGCATTCAATTTTCAATGCAAAACTATTGCATCATTACTGCCTACCTTTGTTGGACATACTAGATGTTGAAGAACTCCAGCTAGTAGAAATCAATCATGATTACAACATTTGAGCAAAATTCAATCAAGTCATTGACATCAAGGTCAAATGCATCAGAAATCAAGAGATTTCTCTCTTCTAAATCGTCAAAGCAAATCAAGTACCTTCTCAAAGAAGGTGGTTCATTGAAGCTTTAGCTGTAAACAACTTTCCACAATTTGTTCCTCAACTTTCCACAATGGAGACTAATTCATATCAAGGAAAAGCAAGTAATCTGGGAGGATCTGTATCTTTGACAGACTCAAAAATGCACTGGCAAGCTAGAAGACCTATACTTGACCACATGGACATACCACAAATTCCTAACTCCTCTTTGTGTCACACTATTCCATCAATATAAGTGCTCCCATGAACCTGTCCTGCAATGTTTTGAAAAAACAGGAAAATAAAGGATATGAATCAACAAAAGACAATGATTTTATTTCTTGTAACTGAAAAGACATCTTTTCGTCTTCCATTCTTGTCTATTAATGTACAGCGACTAGTTTTTAAGACTGTTCATGGATAGACCATAATATAGCACAAATAGACATCTTGTGGCATACATCCAATCTCTTGGATTACATCCAGAACTTTAGCATCAGTCGATCATGCAATTACAGTTCTTGTATGATGTCTTCTTAATCTTTAATCTCTTGCTGAGTAGCACTATGAGCAACAATTGTGCTCTGTCATTCTTGCATTCACTCATTCACAACACATTTGAACCCATTTGAGTGTGCTGTCCTCTGAGCACATCTGGGCCCTGGATCAAGTTCCCCTTGAACAAATCTCACCAAGTTGGTAAGGTGCATAGACAGAGGCCAACAGTGACTAAACTCCTTAATGAGATTCAAATAAAATGCAAATCAGATTTAATGCTCAACTTTGTAAGTAGTTGACACTCCCATAGACATTTAAATTTAACAGGATAATATAAATGCCTAATTCTTTAAAAACATAACCTACAAGGATGCGTTACACTGCAATCTATGTGTGATATAAGCTCACAAACTTCAGAAAGTAGACAACAAAAACTAAAATCGACACGCAAAGACAACACAGGATACAAGTTATAGCCACTAAAACTATTGATGTAGACCATTTACTAAAGTGGAGCAAATAGATTTAAAATAATAGGGATAAATGGATATGAACTGCCCTTGAACTGAGCATGCATAGATACATCAATTAGTTAACTTTTGTGTAAATATTGAGTTGTAAATGTGCAATGACACAGTATTCAGTCTAACTGAGATGCAGTTAGTGAATTGCACATGTGCAAGGACACCTCATTCATTCTAACTGAAATGCAGTTGAACTGTACATGTGCAAGGACATCTCGTTCATTTAACTGAGATGCAATTGGTAAGCTGTACATGTAAACTAGGATTCTTTAAAGTTTAATGTACTAGGCCAAGCGTACAAAGGGGAATTTACAATGTGCTCATAATCAAAGAGAGAATTAATTACAATATAGTCCCATGTATGTGACTCTGCCTTCAAATTGAATAATCTTTAAGTTCATACGCAAGCAACACTGGATGAATTTAGGGAACAGTCTAATTGAAACTTTGTTTCCTTAATGTTCTAGAACAACTAAATTAAATCGTATAACAACTTCCTTAAATACAACAGAGTCTGCACTAAATCTTTAATAAATCACAAAACTATGCATTATTTTGAAGTCAAAACAGTGTAGTTAAATATGGTACCTACTATCAGGATCCTCGAGATTCTTTTTTGCATCATCTGGAAGTGCTGCTAACCTGATTATAAAGCATGAAAACATCATCATGATTTTCAAGCTAAAGAGAAAAAATTCAGTATCTCCTTGTCTTTCCTTATACTTCAATTTTCCAGTTATTAATTTCTCTCTATGTTTCCTTCTGGTCTGATTTTTGTCCTGAGGTTGCACTTCTACTTAAAGGAAACAGAATAACAGATCTCTTTTTGACATGCAGAGACATACCTATGAGAAAGCTGGAGTAAATTTTTCCGTAGTTTAGGATATTTTGGAACCTGCAAGCATCAAGTACACATACAAAGAGATACAGAGTTTTAAAGAACAAAGATATCATATTCATAATGAGCTTAACAGTAACATCTTGTCCGGAAAAAGGAAATATGTTGGCCAGTGCTACAGATTATAGAACAACCATCTACAGTTCAATAAAAACTCCAATTTGTTTGACAGTAATAACAACATGAGGCAAACAGAAGACTCTAATGACACATACATAAATGGTTAAACACATTTTACATCAACTTGTTTCTGTCAGGAACAAAATACCATATACTTTATTCATGATCATCATTTATAGCTAAAATATTAAAAGTATTATAATTAAATTATCTGTAATGCCTACAAACACTTGTTAAGGGACTACATAGATGGATCACTTGAGAACCGAGCATATTCTTTCAATTTGGAGATGAATTATTGTAGCAATTTACCAAAAGCTAAAGCCACTTTTGGATATTATGCAGAGAATGGCAGAGGAATTGCTAGATATCAAACAAGAGATTTTGTAATAAAATGCATGGACTCTCCTGCCATGCTATAAAAACAGGAACTCAACGTACTTAGAAAAGGTCCTAGGATTATATCAAAGCAGATCACCATAAACACAAACCATATACTATAAGTATAAATCTATATTCAAAGGAAAAGAAAGAAGCAAAACAACATTACATCAGTAAGCTCCTCTCATAAACTCTTGAATAAGCTCTTCCCAAAAAGACAATGAAATGAAATGTTTCCTTGCACTCACATGTATGTTTGCTCTCTCATCCTCCATACTCCACCTTTTGTTTTCTAAAGGGAGGAAAACCTAATTTATAGAATTCTAAGCTAACATTAGAAATAATACCATTGGTCGTATACATTACCCTTGATTCTGATTAATCAAATTAAAAGTAACCATAATTGACTGGCATACACAACAATTTATTTTTTATAATTTTCTAATTAATAAAAATAGGAAAATAACTAATATACCTAAGTTGAGATAATCTAACTACCTAAGTAGGTTCAATGTCATGGTGGTACATGACCATACTATTTGTGTTTTAATTTGCATCTTTCAATGCAACACAAAATGGAACAAATGTTTAGTAAAATTGCTTTTCAAATTAGAAAAGGAAACTCCCTATAAATTAAAAACTAACCTAAAACTAGACAATATGTACTTGCAATTTACAATCTTTAAAATGAATTTGGAGTGGTTCGCATTAAGCTAAATAAGCTTTAAACATGTATCTTTCTAGATTTGCCTAGTGTAAAAGGCTGAAACATTCTTTCAACACAAGGCAAAGGTTTTAGGCTTTTTGACTGAAACTAAATCCTTTAACTACATGATTGCATTGCTCAACTAGACGTAGAGACTAGAATAAGCAAGTATGTGCATAAGGATCAAATGACACCAAACATTATAAACTAAACACAATTGTTGCATTCAGAGTTACAAGAGGCTGACCTAACACTTACTACAATACAACTATTTCAGTTATTGTTAAGTGATACTTAACTCATATAGGTACAATAACACATAAGATGGAACACTTCAATAGTATCTTAGAAGCAAAGTAGGCATACTAAATCCCATTGAATAAATAAAGAATTTGACAGTAACACTGAATAGCAATTTCCACAATATGCAAGCATAAGAATTATCATTAATCCATACAACTAAGTGCAAAAAGGCACTTATTTATACTGTTTACAAATGATTGTATGAAAATAAATGAAATAAATTAACTGTACTTCTACCCTAACTACAACTGCTTGCATGACAAGCAAGTTTTATTACAAATTATCTCATCCTCTAATTCTAATTTGGCACATGTGAGTATCAATCCAACTAACAATAAAAATATTATAATTTATCCCTTAATGCTCATATCTCTCACATGACGAGATGTACAATCTAAAAATAACTAACTCCAAGCTATTAATAGCAACATTTGGCTAAAAATAGCTTATCGTAGAATATGCTCTTCTATTTGAAAATGATGATGGCTAAAAATAATGTGATGCTACTTTTAGTGCACAATAAAAATAAACTTTTTGGAAGTGAGGCTCTAGATGATTCTAATTTGACAACATTTCCTCAAAATTCACTTTGTCACTTTCAATATGGAACATTCCTCGTTAACTTTGTTAATCTTCACACTAATCCAAGGATTGAAACTTATGTTGCTGAATCCTTTGCCTCACAATCTTTGTTGATTTTCACCTTTAATTGATGGAAAAACCCTACTAATCCAAAACTCTACTTTGTTGATTGTGACTGAGATTACAAACCAAAATTGCTTTAAATAATGATTGAAATGCTATTTTTGCTATTAGAAGCTGGTGCTGCCCTTTTCTTCAAATAGCCTTTTTCTTTTATATTTGAATGATACCTTCATTTGAAATAAACAACCTTATCTATTTTGGAAGGTATATCTTTCAAAATAGAATAGCCGGCCAAAATTGCAATGCTATTTTTAATCAACCAAAAATAGACTTTAAACCTCCTTAAACAAGCACATCTATCCCATCCACTAGCCAGGCACACTTGGAAAGCCTTGTTTACGCACGCATTACTACTCAGGCATGCGCCTAAACATTGGTAATTTTTTTGTTTCTTTAAAAAAAACATCGATTATGAGGGCACGCCACCTTCTAAGCACACACCTATGCACTACAAAATGATTTTAACATTTTTTTGAGTTGATGACTTCTATACACCCCTAAAACCTTCAAACGCACCAATCTTTTCAAGCACATGCCATTCTAAGGTTGGCATCCTTTGGAGTGGCATGTCCTCCCTCTACGGTGCACATCTATCATTGAAAGAAGATTTTTTTTCTATATGGAGGATGCCCTGATTTATAGATCTCTAAGCTAGCCCTTGAAATAATCTTATTACCCTTGATCTGATTGGCCAAATAAAAGGTTCTGAGTGGCTTCTTGCACAGAAGCTTAAGTAAAATGGTGGGTACATGACCACACCAACAAGATTTTCCATCACATCATTGTGCAAGCTTGCAACAGATATGTAACTGAAATTCTCTGTAGGTCTATGAACTGTATTTCAAGGAAAAAGTAAAATGGTTAGGATGTCTTTGTGTGTAAAGAAGATGCAGACATGGGGACTGCAGTTGATCTCCTAGAAACACTGGTGCATAGTGATTTGGCAAACAGATTAAGGTATTTTCTGATTAGACAGTTTCAAGTTGCACGTTCATGGCCTCTCAATGTCTCAATTTCAGTTTTCTAATGAAATAGTTAGTTTCTAGCAAAGTTTAATATACTCCTTTGACATAGGAAATTATTATACTAATATCTACAAGTGGCAAGAATAGACTTTTCAAAGTGTGAATTTATGGACTAAATTTCAGAGTACAGCTAATATCCAATCAGGTAGTAGACTGTTCCTAGTAATATATACTCAACTCAATACATTGTCAGTACCCCTTATGCTCTGTCCTGAGCAGATTTTTTTAATATCGAAGCCTGTATGTAGTTTTGAATTATATGGCATGGCTGGATAAACAGTTTATTCTATGTTCTGCCAAACAGAGCCTAAAATATTAAAGACTTAGTGATTCCGCTAAGTTTCTGGGACAGGAAGCACAGGGAAACAGGGAAAGGCTTCTGGGTTTGGTGAAAAAATTCCAAAATTTTGGCAACGGCAGGGGATACATATTTATATGTTAATTATGGACTATGGTCCACTCCCTTGTATTTAAAAAAATCAAAAATACTAACAACAGTTTAAGCATCAACCCTTGATTAAGTATGCTTTGAAAAATACAAAAAGCATCTTCAACCAAACACCATCACTATTGAAATCCCTCAGAGTTGCTTCTACAGTCCATGAACTTCAGCAATGTTTGTAACTGACTTGTTGTCCAGCAATTGAAGACTAACATGCAGCAACAAAAAACTTGTCATGTAGCAACTGAGTGCTGTTGCAGGGCATCTGAAAATCATTATGCAGCAACTAAAAAGTAATGTTTTGTTTTACCATGTTGAAGTTTGACTAGCCGGGGGATTGTCAAGACATCACAGGGATGTTGGAGATGGCCTGCACCCCCCTGGGGTTTTCCAATGGGGGGCGTTCCCAGGAGACATCACCTATGTAGAGGGCACATCCCTAGGACGTCCTCAGAAATTTGATTTTAAAAGGAAACACAGGGGGAAGGCAAGGGGCAGGGGGGAAGGTTCTAACCCTGTTCCCCCACCCCAGATGTCCCCCTTTTAGGAAATGCATGAAAAATCCAGAGGATGCATCCCTAGGGAACATTAATCTTTTTCCCAAAAGCTTACCTCGTAAAGACTACAATACTTTATGTAAATATCAAAGTGAATTTCTATAAAGGCTAGTGAATTTAGAAAACAATTGACACAGCATTAGAATTCAAGTTCAATAGTGGAATACAAATCAAAACTGGTTATTCATACATCAGAAATGGCAATGATACCCAATCCATTTGGTCCAAATCCAGCCTCCAGTTCTTCAGAAAAATCGGCACTTCTTTCCTGTATAAAAAGGTGAAGAACATCATTAATTCACTTTCCCATCTAGAAGGACAAATAATGAGTGGATATGAAGACGGATAAGAACATTAATGTTACCTAAGGATCAGTGAAAAAAGAGTAGGTTGTAATCAAATATATGATAAATAAATTATGTCATTCTTGTGCATGTTTGTATTACCAAAAGCATCACGTATGGTTGACAATCTGTGTCTGAAATTAATACAGAAGAGAAAGAATGAAATGATATTAATGTCCACAAGTAACCACGGACAGCCAGTCAGACTTAAAAGTACATTTAGTAATAACAAGTAAGTGCTAGGGTGGAAAGATCTTAAGGTTCTGAAAACTAACAAAAGACTCAGAAACATGACTATATGGTAAACCTAAGGCAGTTGAACCCCAAACAATATGATCTAAAAACAAGTAAAAATAGTCATGTGGCAGGCAAAGATTATCAATGATGAAGTAAAATTCCTACTTTCCATAGTCTAGAACTTTCTAAACCCTAAAGGAATATATAAATTAATATATCTTGTAACTTATACACCAAAGTCAAGTGGACAAGGACATTTATTTTCAAACTTGCTGAACTAAAAATGTCATTTTATGTCATTTAACACTCCACTTTGAAGACCCACATCACTAGCCCAAAACTATTGTCAACCAAAAACTTCTCTGTATTTTCATTGTTGTCGAGTAAACTATAACTTTTCTCATTATAAGACTTGAGACGCATATCCTCTGAATCCATGATCTATATGTCTCACTTGCTCTTATGACATGATTTGGAAACGAGAGAATTATTACTAGACCTAATCTCACAGATATGCTTAAACTTTGTTCATATAGTAACATGTTGTACCCAAAATAAAAAATTTGCTTCAATAAGGCATTTTGATTAAAATGGTCTAAATCTTGTAAAATTGTCGTCAAAAGTCAGTTTTAGGTCAAACGAAGCATGGGCTTTTTGTGGGTTTACTATCCAAAAAAACTAGCAAATTTTGAAAATTAGGGTTTCGGGCCCCTGTTTTTAGGAAAAACCTTAAAATATAGATCTTTCCAAAAATGATTGAAAATAATCTTGATTGGCTTATTTCACTTCACAATCACATTGGTCAAGTCAAAATCAAGAAAAAGTCAATTTTGCTCTAGTGGGTCTACTTTGCTTTTTCAGGAGAAAAGTTAGGACCTTCGAGGTCAACAGTGGCAGATGACCAGATACCAAGTGTCAAAATCTAGGCCTCAAACGCATCACAGATGATTCTATGGTGAAAGATGCTCAAAAAGATGCTTTACGACGGAGGGGATTTTCAAAAGGTGAAAAAATGTAAAAAATATTCTAAATCTGGAAATAGTACGCCTTGCTACAAAGGAGATGCCTTTGCAATCAATGCCCAAGTCAACTTCGCAGTGTCCGTGCACGTAAAATGATCAAAGCAATCACAATAGTGAACGTACTCGCGTGAGCAGCAGCAATGCTTCAACTTAGCCAAGCAACACGGCGATTGTGAAGCACGAAGAAGTGAAAATCATCAAAAAATGACCAAGTTTGGAGCCAATTGCACCCCTGCTGGCCAAGGGCGCCCTTGAATTTGAGAGGCCAAATGCAGTGGTTAACACTTGCAAAACCAATCGTCTTCTTCAAAATTCTACTAGCTTTCCGGAAAATCATCAAGCAAGTCCAATAGATTTGTCAAACACCGGCAAACAACAACAAAGGCATAAGATGTTGAAGGTTACCAATCATCAAAAATGGCAGTCTACAAATGAGATTGCACCCCTGTAGCCTAGGGGCGCCCAAGAATAAAAGCCACCAAATGTCAGTTTTTGCATTGATTATCTCCAGATGATCTTCCCAGCTTTAGTCCAGCTTCGCAACAAACCTGTTCACCAGTCTACGAGACATATCAAACCATAGATGGAAGACTTGCAGAAAACTAGCCGAGTTTTTAAAAACTCGCAAGTTTTTTTGAAGTTAACTCGCCAGAATATTTTACCGAGTTTTTGGCGAGTACTCGCCAAAAACTCGCAGGTCCGACAGAAAAAACTCGTTTGCGCAAAACTTAAAGTCAAAAACGTCTTTTTTGATGTTCATTTCATTTCAAAATAACTTGAGACTTTGTGTGGAGAGCTAAACCCCTACCCCCAAGCAAGGAGACATCATTTCCAATGATCTACCATCGAGGAGAGCAGATTCAAATGCCATTTTGTGTGGATTTTCAAGGGAAATTCGATTCACAGGTAAGGTTTTTGTTTTTGATTAATCATTTTCTTTCATTCTTCTTGCAAAATACTCATTCCAAATTGAAAAAAGACATTATAGAGCACAAAGAAGCAATTTTTTTGCATTTAGAATCCAAAAAACAAGATTTATCACAATCTTTTGTTGATATTTTTCATTTTTTCACTATTTTTTGAAATTTTCAGACCTAGGTTCATTTTTTGTGTAGAATGATTAGATTAGTTAATAATGTTAATTTATAGTTCATTTAAACACATTTGTATCAATTTAAATCAAATTTAGAGAGATCTTTTAATGATTTAGGTTGTTTTCTAAATTTTTTTGTATTAAAAAACTAATATGTTGTACATATTTTTTGTATGTGTAGATTGATCATTGAATACACACTATAATGGCTTTTGGCTCTGGTTCGGCATCAGGTTCCGCCCCATCAGTGCCCACACCATCATCATGGATTCTAGGCACTCGTCCTCCAAGGGCTAGAGACCCTACATAGAAGTATGCTGTGAGAGGGCACGTACCTGGAACAGTTGTTTGCAGTGAGTGCAAGAATACATATCATGGAGGCATAAATCACCTCAAATACCATCTTGCAGGCATTCCTCAACGTGATGCCAAGCCTTGTGAGAAACCCAAAGAAGAGATTAGAAGAGAGATGCTTGCCTTACTTATAGTGACCGAGGGAAAAATGCAAAGGGAGAGGGCAAAAAGAGCAATAGCAGCAACCATAGCTAGTGGACATGCGCATGCCCATGGTCAAACTCAAGAGCACGAGGCCGAGCACATAGAGATAGAGTCAGATGAGGAGGGAGATATTGGCATTATGGACTCTCTTCGTGGTCCACGGATTTGCACTCATGGCACAGCCACAGCCACACTGTCCTCTAGGCCCCCCATTTCCTCTAGTTCGAGTAGAGTGCCAGTGCCACCACCACCTTCATCTTCACGCAACCCACAAAGTTTTTTTGTGCCGAGAAACACACCAGGAGCACAGATGTCATTGGAGGCTACAAGGTGGAACAAGGAGGTGCATCAACATGCCGACATGGCATGTGCAAACTTCTAGTATTAAGAGAAAGTGGCTTGTAGCCTTTTCCCGCAACTGTCAATGCGGTGACCATATCGGCAGTTGCGGGAAAAGGCTACAAGCCACCTTCTCGCAAAGATTTGAGTGGGAGTTAAGTCAACTTAAATTTTATGCTAAGTTTATGTTCTTTAATTTAAATTAGTTTATTATTTATGTTGAATTCAAGCTATTTTTTGTTTAAAACTTACAATTTTGTATTTATTTAATTATTTTACTTTGTACTTGCAGGTTGCTCACAAATGCAACCGAAAAGGCAATGTATGTGGTGGAAGAACAAAAAAATAAATGGAAGAAAAATGGCTGCTCCATTCTTTCCGATGGGTGGACGGATGGGAGAAACCACACCATCCTTAACTTTTTGGTTGCTTCCAAAGGTGAAGTTGTGTTTTGGAAGTCGGTGGATGCTTCCAACAAGATAAAAACTGCAGATACATTGTGTACATTGTTGGAAGAAGTTGTGATGGAGGTGGGGATTGCTAATGTGGTGCAAGTCATCACAGATAATGCAGCAGCGTATGTGGTAGCTGGGAGAATGCTTGAGATTAGACATCCATCACTCTTTTGGTCACCTTGTGCGGCCCATTGCCTTGACCTTCTTTTGGAGGACATAGGCAAACTTGTTTGGGTGACACCAATTGTAGATGATGCAAGGAGCATCACAAAATATATCTAAAATCACCCTTGGGTTCTTAATTTGATGAGAGAGCATACGCGAGGGAAGGAGTTGGTGAGATCGGGTGCCACAAGGTTTGCAACGATTTTCCTAACGTTGCAAAGCATTTTGGATTCTTTGGGCTCTTTAAAATAAATGTTTGTGAGTCAAGCATGGAATGACTCCTCATATTCAAAGAAGCCCGAAGGAGAGAGAGTTGCTGCAATAGTCTTCGACCCCTTGTTTGCACAAAAAGCTACAGAGATTGTGAAGGTAACTTCAAAACTTTGATTTTAATTTTAAACTCAAGTTGAATATAAATATATATATATTTTAATTTAACTTTAAGCCTTTCATTATAAATTTCTAACTTTGATCTTTTTGTATTTTTTATCTAGGTGTCAGAGCCCTTGGTTAGAGTCCTCCGCTTGGTAGATGGGGATCAAAACCCAATGGGATACATTTATGAGGCCATGGATAGGGCCAAGGAGACTATCAAAAGTTATTACATGGGGGACAGCCTCAAATTTGCTCCCATATGGGAGATTGTTGAGAGGAGGTGGAACAATCAACTCCACCAACCCATCCATGCGGCAAGGTACTTCCTCAACCCTTCTTATATCTTCTCGGAGAGCTTCTCCGATCCTAATGGAGAGGTTATGGAGGGGCTCACAACATGCATTCAGAGGATGGAATCCGAAGTTGCAGTGAGAGACCTCATCGTCAACGAGTTGGATATCTACAGGAAGCAAGGGGTAATCTCTTTTCTTCAGAGCTAGCTATTAGAGGAAGAACCACTCTGCCACCAGGTATAAAATTGGGAGTCTTTAACTTTTAAGCTTATTTCACATGCATCTTATAATTTGATAAAATGTGTTTTGACTTTTGAGTCTTTGATTTTGTTTTCTAACTCTTCAATATTTATTTTTTTGCAGAGGTTTGGTGGAAAAATTGGGGTGGAAATACCCCACATCTACAAAGAATTGCCCTCCGCATACTATGTCAGCCTTGTAGTGCATCCAGTTGTGAGCGCAATTGGAGCTTGTTCAAGGCCATTCACACAAAGAAGAGGAACAAGTTAGCACAAAAGCGCCTCAATGACCTTGTCTTTGTGCAATACAACCTTTGGTTGCGCACAAAGAGAGTAGAAGAAAAATCACTGGATCCTATTGATTTAGATGAGATAGATCCTTACAGTGATTGGACAAGGCGAGATGAGCAACCTCCATTGTTTAGCACGGACGAGATCCTTGACTTCGAGAGACAGGCAATGGAGGATGTGGGTGCATCAAGAGATGTAGGATTGGAGGACATTCCTGAGGATGTGGATGGGATTTAGCCAAAGCCAGAGCCACAGCCTTCCATGCCAGCGGAGGAGCCAGCAGCAATAGCACCACCACACACACGAGACAAGCCTAGAGGACCCACCCCTTCCCTAGCTGCTGCTAGACTAGGGAAGAGGAAAGTCAAGCATGTTGTATTTAGTTACTATTTAGTATTTGCTTCTAGTTCTAGTTTTACTGTTTTCATGTATCAGACTTTCAGGCTTTTAGCCATTGGGATTCCACATGAGAATGCGATTTTGTAATCAATTTACATTAAAGTCAATCAAAATTAATAGAAAACACTTTTGTACTCATTTATGGATTCATTGGATTCATCTTGTCATTGAATTTTGCAAAAAAAATGTGTTTCTCATGAAATTTAAGCAATTTTTGAAGTTCCCTAGTTTTTTGCCAAGTTTTAAAAGCTCTCCAATTTTTGGCTTGGCGAGTTTTTTCTTGGGGCGAGTCTTCCAACTATGTATCAAACGACAGTAGCGATTGATCAAACAAGCACGTAAAATGGAGGATAAAATGAAAGTCAAAAGGTCAAATGTACCCCTGCAGGCCAGGGGCGCCTAGACTTTTGGTCAATCAGATGAGGTTTTCAGCAGCTATCTTCTCCAAGAGATATGCTCAAAATCCTTCCAACTACATGATGAATCCAATAGCCAGCTCTCAAAACTTGTCGAACGCTCACGAACGAAGATCAAGTACATAATGCTGAAAGTCAAGATAAAATGAAAAACGTGAAAATTTGGCTATTGAAGAAAATGCAGCCTTCTTGGAAAAGGCACCCAAATTTTTGGGGCCTCAAATGCAACTTTTAGACTTCGTGACTCTTAGGAACATCTCTTCAAAGTTGATCAATCTCCACGATGAGATCGTCAGCACGAACATCGGAGCAGTCAAGCTCCCGGCAACAAGGGTCAAACTGGAGCATTTCGTCAAAGGTTACAAAGTGAAAAATGTATCTCAAAGACACAAAAGCGCCCCTGTAGGCCAAGGGCGCCAAGGAATTTGAGCCTCATAAATCAACTTTCAGACGTTGCAATACCAATCATTCTTTCCCGAATTGAACTAGTTTTCTACTCCATATCTCAGCATGTTCGCAAGATTCATCAATCAACGACGATTGCAAATTGAAGCACGGAGGGTCAAATTGAAGAAGTTGAAAAGCACCCAAAAAATGGCTAAGTCTGGTGAAAAAAACACCCTTTTGGCAAAAGGTGCCCAAAATTTCAAGCCATCAGAACTAGTTTTTGAGGTTTGCAGCTCCCGGCAACATTTCTTCAGACTTGATCCAGCTTCACGATGAATCTGTCAGCCGAGCCTCAGGATCAATCAGGCCTAGTTGACTCTCAGTTACAATTTTTGCATGCTTCCTCTTGCATATGGCATCCCAAAATCAGTGGAGAACTTGCAGTTAGCAAGGCAATCACGTACATTGACTCTTCAATTAGGGTTGGCGCCATAACTGACACTCCCACCTCCAAAATGGATATTTATTCATGCATAGGCGTCATTTCTCCATTATTTCTTACAGGTTGAAGCTAAAATCAGCTATTTTCTCTCCAACGCCTTTTGAAGGATCTAACGAAGGCCATTTTCAATGTTCTTCACAGTTCCACGTTCAAGTTGCACAGAGGAATATTTTTCCATGTTTCATCTTTCCAATATGTTCTTGCCAGGAATTCATCAAATTGAGTTTATACAAAGGCGTTTTTCTTGAGGATTGAAAGAGGCAATTTATAACTTCTATCTTCTCCCCCTCACATTTCTTCTATCTTTGTCTTAGGTTTTCTCTTGCATATCCAAGTAAACAACACTTTTTCGCAGCTCTGGTCTTTTGGGTATTTACTGCACAATATTGGCAACAAAACCCACATGCCAGAATTTTCTGGAAAAATTGCCCTGCTGCCCCCTATTTTTAGGGTTTCCATAAAAAGTCATCATTTCAAAAAAGAAGAAACTGGATTTGCTTAGCACAGAGGCGCCTAAAATACCCATGTGCCAAAAAAATTAGGGAAAAATAAGCCTCACTACCCTTGCAGCTTCTGCCCCGAAGGATTGTTGCATGTCAAAGAAAAAATCACTTTTTTGAAATTCTAACGTTGTGGGTTTGTTCAAAAAGATGTTCTCTACAAAACCCACGTCTCAAAAAAATTTGGAAAAATTGCCCTTTGAGAAGCTATTTTTAGCCTCATCGGAAAAATTGCCTGAACATATCCGTGTTTACAGTCAACAATCAAGTTTTTCAAAATGCAATTCTCTCAGGTTGAATTCAACACCAAATCAGTCTTGCTTCATGATTCCCTGAGGACGGCTAACACCGATCTACATCAAAGTGCACCCGATGGTTGATTCAGCCAACTTGACATGCGTAGACACTCAAAGTCCACATGGTTTCATACCTCGTATATCTGATAGCCTTTCAATGCCAGTTTTAGAGGGTTGAATACCGTTGGAATTCTAGGTGCGCAACGAGCTCATAAGCATTTCCCACAACTAGAGTGTTCACAATCAAACTTCGCAGTTTCATCATGCAACAATCTTCCATTGAGAAGAATCAAGAAAAGCGTCAGAAGCGTAAAGCTGCAGAAGAAACAAAGGCCATCACTCCATTTACGGAACCGCCAGAGTTACCAGTCAATGAAATGCCAATTTAAGTGTACAAATATTTCCAAGATTGCTCAAGTTGCTGACAAGCAATGAATTGACAGTTAAGGCATGTGACGATCTCCAGATGATGAGGCAGTTAACTGTTTCTTGGAGGAGATGATTGCTCTGGGAGGCAACCAATGAACTGCCAGTTAGGATGTCCCACCCATCCAAAGATGATATTTGACACAGGAGTTAACTTGATGTTTCTTTCCAAGTTAACTCATTGTCCCACCAACCGTGCATGTCTATTTTTGGAGACACCTATGTACATATGGAGTTCTAGTTTAGTTTAGAATCAGTTAACTGAAGTAGTTTTTCCAGTTAACTGTTAAGTTACCTGCATTTAGACATAGGAATAAATCTTGCTGATTAGCAAGAACTGAATGTTAACTCAAAGAGATTTTAGGGTTCCCTACTCCTTTGAGCTTCTATAAATAAGAGCAACCTTGCTCAATATTGTTTAACTTTTATTACTACAAAATTGTTGTGTCGTTAAGCCAACAAGCTTGCAAGTCAATATTGGTTCACTCTTTGTCTAAGAGTTGTTTGGTTGATCGAATCTTGTATGATTTCGTACCATTTTCTGCCCCAAATCTTTTGTAATCGTTGATCAAGTTTGAAGAAATAAATCAAAAGAGCAATGAGCCTTTGATCCAAAGTTTCAAGGTTTATCAACACTTGTTTTAATAATCTTTGTTTCAATCTACACCTCAGACAAAGCAATGAGCCTCTGAGGGAATTTAGAGATTAGGATTATCGTTATATGTTGTTTCTAGTAATCTATATTTCAGTCTACACCTCGGACAGAACACCTCATCTCCTTAGGAATTTTGAGATCTAGATTACCACTTGATGTTGTTTCCAATAACCTTTAATTCAGCCTACGCCTCGGACAAAACACCTCGTCTCCTTGGAAATCTTGAGATATAGTTTATCGTCAATCATTCCCAATTGCTCCTAACTCCTCTTGCTCTGTTTTTCTTGAGGAGATAGGATAGATATTAATTTTTAGCTTAGTTATAGTTGAGATCCACGAAACCAGAAAAACCTCAGCTGCAATGCAAACGGTTTTATAACCTTGTGCCTCTACCAGCTGAGTAAAAACGATAGGAACTTAGATTACTTTACTTTTTATGCATAACAGCAAAAGAGGGAGCTTCCCCTCCTAATTTGAAGAGCAGTTAATATTGTGCATAGCTATCCGTTGCCAATACGCACTCCAGAGGTGTGAATTGTAACGCCAACAATTTTTTGGCGCCCACTATGGGGCACGAGGCATAAAACTTCAAGAAAAGCTAAACGCTTTATGACACAGGAATGATCCTCTAGCATCCTATTGCATGATCCATACAAAAGCAATGGATGATAACAACAATGATGTTGGCAAGAGACATCCACCCTCATTTCCTTGGGATAATAACATTGGACCTTTGGCTTTTTAGGTAAATCATGAGTTACCTAAAGGGTCAAGGAAGCACTTTCCTCGATTTCATGGTGATGGAAGTCAACACCCGGATGAAATTTTTGTTGCACTCACAACGGCTTGTGCCGTCTTGCATGTGCCACATGAAGACATCACGGTGTGTCTCTTTGTGGAGACTCTTGTTGGGAATGTTGCCGACTGGTTCAATCATCTAAAGCCAGGCATTATCACAAGCTAGGCAACTATGAGCGAGAAATTTTTGGCAAGATTCAAGCCTGTTGAAGACAGTCATATGTTGTTTGCCCAGCTTGCAAATTCAAAGATGGAACACAACGAACACATGAGGGAATTTGTAGCAAGATTTAATCGTCTTGTTACAAGACCTTCTTCTACACTCAATCCATCACCAGAGATTCTGATGATTTGTTTCATAAATGTTCTTCCATCAAAGATAGCCTTCTTCCTCAAGACGGCAAAAGAGGCAGAGTTAAAGAGTGCACAAGAAAACGCCATCAAGTTGGAGGATAATATGATCACTTCCGACTTGATGAAAACAGATTCTATCAGACCTCTAGTTCAGCAACCATACCAGCCAAAAAGAAACAATTTTCAGCCATGGTTGCCAACATCTCCATCAAGACCAATGATTTAAGTTGCACACAATGCAATATTTTGTTGTTTTCATGAGACTGATGCACATACCGGATCCACATGTCTTGAGAATTTGAGAATGAACCAAATCATGGGATACGCTGAAGCTGCTCCTAGTTCTAGTTTTGTACCAACACCAAGTTCGAACGTTGTCTTTGTTGGTAGATGGTCAGCGCTCCCCTCGGGATTCGTGACATGGACTAACCGACTCCCATGGATCCGTTAACTCTGACAATTGTATCGAGCATTAAAAGGTCAATCTTTAGGTGCAACTGCAACTGTGGTCCAAAAAGTGGTATCAGAGCCAAAGGTGTCGGGTTCAAATCCCCTCAAGTAACACTGAGGGGGAGTTTGTTGGCAGATGGTCAACGCTCGCCTCCGGATTCGTGACATGGACTAACCACCTCCCGTGGATCCGTTAACTCTGACAGTTGTATCGCGCATTAAAAGGTCAATCTTTTGGTGCAACGGCAACTGTGGTCCAAAAGTCTTACCACAAACGGACAACTTCAATGGCTAGTAAAGAGATTGATGATTAAATGATGAATCAAATATAAGTTAGTAAGGATTTTGGGCAAGGCCTAAGAGGCAAGCTAGGGTTCCTAAAGGACTCTACAGCCTCAAGTTCATCAAGATCTTAATCTTGTGTGAGCCCACAATCCAACCCAAAGTGCAATATGTAATGTGATGGGAAACAAATCCATCCTAACCTTCAAAAAAAAATGTTGTTAGTCTCCATTTTTATGTATATAGTTATACACTAATCTTCTTCTAAATGGACAAATTGTTGAAATAATATCTAGCAAATGATATTATTCAACCACAAACTAGATTGAGAGTGGGTATCATTAGCCAAAAAACATGAAACAGATGTACTAGCTAGATTCATAATTCATATTCCAGCTGATCATGTATTCAATACGAAAAAATCACCATCATGCAACTGGTCTTCATCTAGTCTATTTTCCTTATAAATGTTGATGTTGATGTTATAGCAGTGGGAGATATCTTTCTCTCAAATTTAAAAATGATGGATAAATAATACCAAGGCAAGTCGGACTTGCTATATATAATAATTTTATGAAGTCACCTTGTCTCTTAAAAGAGGCCAACCCAAATGAAGAGTCACCTAGTTTTGTATAAATACAAGGTGATGATCATTCATTTGATCAATCAAGTCATTCTTATTTTTCACATTCTTTCAAGAAGGAGCAGCAGACCATCTTGTAGCAGCAGATCGACTTCAAGAAGAAACATATTTATCTTTGCATCAAAGGATAGATGCTATTAATTCATTGTATCAATCCGCCCTTGAGAAGGGTCTGGTTGTAAAGCAGTATTCTGCACTTTTATATGATATATATGAGATATATTTGTTGTTGGGTTTTTCTCCCTCGAGTAGGAGAGTTTTCCTAGGGTAAACTATTGTGTTTATTGTTCATGTGTTGTGATTTCTGCTTATTGCAAATCTGATCCTAAAACTAACATGGTATCAGAGCGGGTTTAGAAAAGGCATGATCAGACTAAGCAGATATGAATTTGAGTTATATTGTGAGGTAGTCGATATCATTGAGAGGAGGCGATTAAAGTAAAGGTTGGCCACGTCTCCAGATCCCAAGTTCATGGTCTAGCAACTAACACCTCCAAATCGGGCAATAGCGAGCATTCAAGATCTTTAGCAGGAAGCGGATGACACCATCGAAGGTAGCGGAAGCAATTGACAAAGGAAGGAGCCATTGTTGAGCTTGGAATAATTGCAATTCATTGTGGGAATCGAGCTGCTATGGAAAGGTTAGAAGTCTTCAAGGGAGATCTTAAGAGGAACCGTGGACAAAGGGAAGTGATAGTAATTACGCGATTACAAAAGTTAACTCACATTCGCCATAGTCAGGGACTTGGCTCATACTGTATCGAGCATTTCAATTCATCTCTGGTGAGGGTTCACTGGGTCTAGAAAGATAAGTGCAGACCTGAAAAACGTTTAAGCTTAGCACTTAAGGAGATTTTGATTTCAACGAGATAAGTATTTCATGTTTGAATAATGTTCATGAATTTTTATGTAGTTATTAATTCATGCTATAACATTGGGATAGTGAATCATGTATGCTTCTAGCATTGGTATTTTTCTTTGGGATAATTGAGTTCTATGAACTATTATTAAACTCTCTAAAATGCTTTCAAGATGGACCAAGAAGCATAAGAGATTGCATTCAAAAGAAGAAGAACTTGATGCATCCTGTGAGGAAGTCATGCAGGCTGAAGAATGGAGACAGCTTGCTTCCATGGGACTGATTGGTGGCTGAAGACATCTCTCGAAGAGGAAGAACCCATACAGATTGTCATTGCGATCAGTTTCTTCGAAGAGGAGGAAATAACATTCAGAGGGAGTCTGACAAACCAACAGAGGCAACCTTGGACAAAGAGGTCAGGAGGTTGATGCAAGTACTTGGACCTTCAGAGGGAGTCACATCATCTTGAAGATTTGTTGTAATGTATATTTCTCTGAGACGAAGAAATATGAGGTGCGAGCCCTTGTTCATCTATGTGACTAAGATGAGACATCATGTTGAGAGACTCCATGACAACATCACGTTGAGAGACTCCGTGATGAACCCTTGTACTTGTGTTTCTTTCCACACATGGGAGTAGCCATGGTAAACGTCATGTTGAGAGACTCCATGACAACATCACGTTGAGAGACTCTGTGATGAACCTTTGAGTTTTCCACAAATGGGTGTAGCCATTGTGGGCTCATGTTGAGAGACTCCATGACGTGGATATCTGGAAAGATACCTCCCTAGCTAAGAGGGAGTGTTGATGTTATAGCAGTGGGAGATATCTTTCTCTCAAATTTAAAAATGATGGATAAATAATACCAAGGCAAGTCGGACTTGCTATATATAATAATTTTATGAAGAGTCACCTTGTTTCTTAAAAGAGGCCCCAAATGAAGAGTCACCTAGTTTTTTATAAATACAAGGTGATGATCATTCATTTGATCAATCAAGTCATTCTTATTTTTCACATTCTTTCAAGGAGCAGCAGACCATCTTGTAGCAGCAGATCGACTTCAAGAAGAAACATATTTATCTTTGCATCAAAGGATAGATGCTATTAATTCATTGTATCAATCCGCCCTTGAGAAGGGTCTAGTTGTAAAGCAGTATTCTGCACTTTTATATGATATATATGAGATATATTTGTTGCTGGGTTTTTCTCCCTCGAGTAGGAGGGTTTTCCCAGGGTAAACTGTTGTGTTCATTGTTCATGTGTTGTGATTTCTGCTTATTGCAAATCTGATCCTAAAACTAACAATATTTGGGAGGTAAGGTTGAAGCAAAGGCACATGAAGTACTTTCTTTATTGTCATTTAAAAGTCGTAATTGAGCTACAAATCACCCACTTTGGTTGGCACTCATTGAAGCATCTTACTGGGAGTTGGCCTTTAAACTATTCAGTAGGAGCAATTGAAATCCCTTCTAGATTGTATCAATATCAGCACGTATTCCATGCAAGTGCAATAGTGGATACTTAAGGATTCATTGTTGGAGTTGGTCACATCATGGTAAATTCTACTTGGGAGTTCAAAGTTCACAGTTTCATTCTTATCATCAATGTGACCACGAAATATGGTGGTAGTGATACAATATAGTAACTTTTACTTGGGAGTTGAAAGTTCATGAAATCTTTCTTCTCATTGGCATGACCAAGAAATATAGATGAAGTATATTGGAAGTTCTCATACTTCTATACAAGATATGTTCTATCATAACTTGTTTTGAATAACCTACTCTATTATCATCTTTGGCCATTTCATCCAAGGGACACTGTTCACCATGAACAAGAGAAGTTAAAGTAGTTAAGAAAGAGATGGAATTCTTCAACGTCCATCTCTTCAATTGCACTGGAAGTAAAGGAATTCAATAAAGGGACTGTTATGAATCCTTAGAGACCCCCATGTGTTAATTATTAGTGTTATGTAGGAATGATCAACCATGCAGATATAAATCAGCTATCTAGAAATAAATGAAATGCAGAAATAACTAATAAGTGAGTTATGCAGAGGAATAAATATGTTATGCAAGGATACGTCAGTTATTTGTGATGCGGTCATCAGTTACATGTCGCTTATTATATCAGTTACTCAGTACTTATGCAGTCAGTAATTGAGTAGACATACCAATCAGTTATGCTGTGAGGACTAGGCATATGTCAATTAAAATGAACTAACAATACATGTGGTTAAAATAGCTTATGTCAGTTACGCTAAGTCCTTTAAGACCACAGGAGTTAGAAATGGATTTTAAGCCTTTAGTAAAAAGGTATTATTTGTCTAAAAATTATTGAGAAGGAGTCCGTTAAAGGACTGCTTGTTGCCTAGTGCAGAATTCATGCTCCTCTGGATTAGCCCAGGTTAGCACCAATAGCTTCTCAGGAAAGTATCCTTTATTTTGTGTGCTGTCAAAAAATGCTAGTTTAAATATAATATAGTTCTATTTTAATCCCCTGCTTTTGCATACTTTTCTAAAAGTTTCAGATTTCAGTATTGAAAATATTAAAAAGAAACATAATATCATATTTCAGGATGGATTTCTCCTCATTAGATTTCATGGGAACTAAAAGTTCAGATCTTACACCAGTCTTCAGTTTCTGTTTAATATTAGTTTCGTATTTCTGTAAGTTCCACATTAGTTATGTCAGTTTTGCAGTCTGGTTGATAATATTTTTACTTCTATATTCTGCTTAATATTTACCATAAAATTTAAATTAATGTTGTCCAAGTATTATATAAATCGCCTGGCACTTATTGCTGACTTGTATTTCTCAGTAGAATAGACTCTCTGTGTCTTCTGTTTGAACTGAGGATTGCAGGGTCAAAGTATTTAACAGAGAAGGAAAATCAAATCTGGAAGATATAGCTCTTGGTCATATCTTTTTGAAACATATGCATTTTATGCCTTAAAATTCATAAAATATAATCAAAAAGAAATTCCTTCCTGCATTTTAAGTTTTAGTGGCAAACTGCCAAATTCTTTCAACTTTCTAATGGAAATTATGTTCATAGCTGCCCTGGGTATGCTTCCTCTATCACTTGACAGTAGCATACTATTGCCACTTGTTCTCCTTATATTTTGTTCAAGATCATTTGCACAAATATCCACATTTGAAGTCACTCCATCTTCTTATGGTGCCTCTAGCTTCCTCAATAGGAAGGATATATCCAACACAATTCTTCCTTAGCTCTTGACAGTACTCTCTACTTGGTGGCAATCTTGGAAATGCAAAATCAAACACCATGCAAAGCTGATACAAAGTAGACCAAATACCATCATAAGAAGATATCTTGCCTATGGGTGAAGTCGTGATTTGATGTTCCATCCTCTAGCCATGACAATTCTTGGGGCTTCATCTTCTATGCCCTAAAGTACCACCTTTTTTTCCCTTGGATTTCAACTCTATGAGTCTATAGTGAACTCTCCAATAGAATGTAACCATTGCATGCCCAATAACATGCCAATCTCTCCTAAACCCATAACACAAAAGTCATTGCACACCTTGTGTCCACCCAAAGTGATGATAAGTTGTGCCTTCATGATGCAAGGAGAAGTCATCTTGTAGTATTTCATACTTTGTGAATTCTCCTTCATTCCAATGGTGGCAATCATGTTTGTAGTTTGATTATAAGAACACCACACCATGCTTGATCAAAAATTCTTGAATATCAAAATGACATCTATTTTGCTTACCACCTCCACATTTTGTTGTTATGACAACTGTAACAATTTCCATGAAGCCATAATCCATAACCTTGTCCTTAAATGTAGGACTTGGCTCCAATAAGTGACCTATGAATTGTGAGCATTGATCCTTCGCACCTTTGTTAGAATTCACAACATATCTTATATGATTTTTCATGAGATTCCCTTCTACCAAAATGCATGAGATGAAGAATTCACTACAAATAGTGACAATGATCTCACCAAATCCTTTATCCCTTTTGTACCTCAAAAAATCACCCAAATCCCATATGCAAAAATAATTTTGATTTTGAATCAAATAATCTATATGCCCTATGCTACAAATTGTATCCTTCACCCTAACACCCCTTCTAGAATGTTTACCATGATGACAAAAATTTAATAATAACATAGTATGGAGCAATAAATCTTAAATATGATCATCATTTTCATACCTTGGGCTGTATTCAAAGTGCTTACCTTCCTTTGTCGAATTACAAATTGTTGAGATATCCTCAACACCTCCATCCTTGTGACTCGAAATTGCCAAGTTAGGATCAACCAAAATATTCTCCTCAAATGCATGCTAGTCCACATAGCTACTCTGAAAATTGATCACATACGACAACAACTGTTTACTCACTAGGCACTTACAACGTACTATGAGAGTAAACTAGGTAATTCACAGAACATAGGCAATTAAAGAACATTCATGGAAATTCATTGCACAGAACAAATGTGTATTCATTAAGCATATCAGAAATTACATCATAGCACAGATTGTGAAAAGCATGTAACATGATATCATAACTACCAACATCATCTCTCCCAGCTATTGACTCAAGTACAAATAGCTGTTGGCAGTGGTTGAGGAACCAACCGTCGCGATGCTTCATGACAACAACTAATCACTAGTCGGAGAATTAATCTTCCCAAACAACATGTACAAAAGTATATGAAATATTTACAAACTAACTATAGTCTTATTTAAATATAATTAACTACGGCCGACTATGACCGACTACATCATCCCCCCCACAAAGTAGTCATCTTCCAGATGACTAAAAACCAAAAATAGGCGTACAAGAAAAGGAATCAAGAAGAGGGAGGGTGAGAGGGCGCCCCTGGATGTACGGAAGAGGAGGGAGTCATGACCGACTGCTGCTGCTAGAGGTGTTGGAGCTTCTAGTTAGCTTCCTTTTGTCGCTCCTGTGCCAACTTCACCATTGGTACTGCCTCCATGAATTTGGCTTGCACATTCACCAACTCCTCCCTCGTGCTAGCCAAGTCATTGTCTTTTTCATTGAACTAACTCTCCCTCTCCACTGCCATATGATGTGCATCCTCCAGTTGTGTGTCCCTCTCCTCCAACTGCCTATCCCTCTCACTCAAGACTACATCCTTCTCAGCCAACATCCAGTCCTTCTTTGCTAATTGCCCCTCGAGAGTGGCAACTCTCGTTCGCTCAACAACCATCACCTGAGCCAACTAAGCCAACACTCTATTCCTCTTAGCCAGCACTCAATCCTTCGCCGCCAACTCTCACCTAGTAGTCTCAGTCGGCTTCATACAAGCCAAGATCCTCTCAGCCTCATGTAACACTAAGGAATCATGTGCCATGTCCAACTATGATGGTGTTGTGCACGACCGTGGGGCTAGGTGAACTAACTGTGATACTAGTGACTTTGGTCATGAGGCTAGCATAACTGATTGTGATGCTAATGACTTTGGGTGTGAGGTTGGCGGCTCTAGTTGTACTGTGGTGGTTGGTTGCACTAGGATTTGGTAATTCAATTGAATTTGATGGGGCTTTGGGGGAAAAACCCCAACGAGGTCGAGGGACAGCACCCCTTGCAGGGGTTTGGCGGTAGTGCCCCCAACAGGGTCAAGGAGTAGCGCCCCTTGCGAGGGTCTGGGAGCAGTGCCCCTCGCGAGGTCCAAGGGCAGTGCCCCTAGCGCGGTACAGGGCGGGGTCAAGGGGCAACGCCCCCGTCACCAGGAGTTGTATAAGACTTCTGAAACCACACCGAATTGCATTGCGTACATCGTTTCCATGAATTTTCAAGAGGTTCCAAATCTTGCTAATAAAGCCAGAAATTAGAGATTTCAACGTGTTTAACTGTATGATCTTTGATTGTCATGCAATAGGGAATTTTATTTGCCTGATGGTTCTTACGCCTTCCCTTCCTCGTGCTTCTCTTGTCTCCACCATGTCTGAACTCGCCTCAATTATTTCATGTCTGGTATTTATTTCTTCTGGTGGTGCTTCTTTTTCAATTCCCCATTTGATCTTTTGGCCTTGTACGAATTTTCTTTGTATTTTTATTACTTCTCTATGTGATACTCCTGTCACTAGATGCGCCAACTCTTTTTGCCTTTACTCCCTCCAGATCATGTGCCACTTCCTCTGTTGTCTTGCACGCCAAGTTTTTTATTATACCGTACGCCAATATCCCGTACGGCTAGCAATCCCAGGCCTCGTACGAACAGCTTATCACCTTGTACGAAAGTCAACTTCTTATTGCTTCACTTGATCAAACTTTTCTCATCTCGTACGGCATGCTTCTCATTACCTTGTACACAATTCATTTTATTTGATCGTACGACATCCTCTTTAACTCATACGGCATTGATTTTATAGACTCGTATGACTGGCTTTTTCCCACATCGTACAGCTTGGCTCTCTTCACCTCGTCCACTTGGCTCCTTATTTCCTCATACAACTTGTTTATTTCGTACGACCTGTTCTTTATTGCCTCGTATGAGCTATTTCTCTCGTGTGATTGCCAATTTAAAACATCGTATGGATGCTTTGGCTTTGGTTCGTATGGCAACTTCCTCCTGAAATCCTATGGTTGAATCTCCCCTTACTCGCCTTAATATTGTACGGCCGAACTTCAAATTAAAATTCCTTCGTTTTGGCTCGACTTTATAACGCACAATTTTGCCTTCATTAGGTCGTAGAATTTGCCCTCTGGATGGTGTAAAAAAAAATTGTGCCCTTCACTTTAATATTTCTCCTTTTATTTTTTAATAATTTTTCCCTCTCGTATTTTTTCCTTCATTTTTCCCCATTTTTTCTAATTTTTTATTTTCTCCCTCTTTTTCAATTTTTTCTACTTTTTTCAAATCCTCCTTTTTACTTTTCCACATTTTCTCCTTTTTTATTTTTTCCAACTTCTCCATTTTCATTGTTTCAAGCTCCCGCACTTCTTTATTCATTTTTTGTCTTTTGTACTTTTTCTCTTCATTTTCTCTCTCCTCTCTCTTTCTTTTTCTAACTTTCTTTCACTACCTCGTACTTTGTCATGTTCCAACTTGTCGGTTGTCATATCATCCAGTTTTGATACTCTCTCTTTGTACTCTTCATACTCGGCCAGAATTGTTTGGTTGGACTTGCCCTTCTCCTCTTCTTCTTGGATTTCTCCAATCTGTAGCATGTGACACTCTCGGTGAAACACTTCATAATCTTCCATTTGCCAATGGAATAGCTTGTTTAGCTAGCTTGTCTCGTCCTCCGAGCAACTCTCGAGTTCAAGTACGCCATCAACATTCGACTCCATAGCGTTCCTCCCTTCGTCAACATTCGACTCACCTCCATCCAATTTTGATCTGGAGGAAGCCAATACTTCACTCACAGCCTGGTTCTTCAAGTCAATGACGTACTTCCACCCATTGCTCTCAATCGAGAGTGTGTTCCTCTTCCAATTATGATCCGCCTTGGCGGCAATCAACCATCCTCATCCCAGCAATGCATCGTACGCCTTCTTCTGTAGTGGGATGACAACAAAGTTCAACAAGAACTGTTGTGTGCCAATCAGGACTTTTTGTGCCATCAATGTTCCCAACGGCTTGATGTCATGTTGATCGACACCCACTAATTGGAATGTCGGTGACCATAGTGTAGGCTTCTCGAGACTTTCCCATGTGTCTTTTGGGTAGTATGTTGACTCCCAATCCTCCATCGACGATAGTGTTTGTCAAGATTTTCCCTTCGATCTCCATTTGTACGACCGCTAGCATCTTCCCGATGTTTGTCGTCAACAGCATTGGGTCGATGGTTTGTTCTCTGTACAGTGGTGGTTCTACTATCAATTCTTTCCTTTGTCCTTCCTACCACTAACGTTGGTCATCACCGACTACGTTCATGATCACTAGTCCCAATTGCGGCATAGTCTGGAGAAGGTCATACACCTTTATGGGTACGGTGATCTGCAATACCTGTTGTACAATGTTGTTTTTCGCCTTCAACCGCCAAGAGGTGTTTGGATTCTCTAGAGGTGTTTTGTGTTCCTTCATCATCGCCAGTTCCACTTTTGCTTTTGCTTCCTTTATTCTTTGTTTTCTCGTATGTGGATCTAGGTAGACAGCCTTCTTCGTTTGCGCTCTAGGAATCACCAATACCTTTTGCTCCTCACATCTAACATATGGATGCCTTTCTGCTTGGGGCATTCGTTGTCTTCATGATCACCCGATCCACACCACTTGCACAGTCTTCCCCCCAAACCTTGACCGTTCTGGCATTCCCTCGCGAAGTGGCCCCATTTGTTGCACTTTCGGCATTGTATCATGGGTCGACCTTTGTTGTCATATTGTATTTTGCTTCTCAGACTTTTGTTGCTTCGATAACCTCCAGGGGATGCATTACTATTGTACTGGGGCTTCGGTGGTGTATTCTTCGAGGTTGACTGTTCTCCTATGAATAGCACTTGCGTACTCCTTGTTTTTAGGTTGTATGTGCATTCCTTGATGGAATGTCCCATCACTTGGCAGATATCACAATTCTTCGGGAATTTTGCCTTTGTGTGACCTTTCCCCTTGCAATCCGTACACCACAATTCTTTGGCTTCCCTCGTACTCTCCTTGTCGGCCTTCAATTCTTTCATCATTCTCATCATGTCCTTCCTCAGTGCTTGTACTGTCTTGGACTCACCATCATTGTTGTCGTTCATACTCTCCTCGTCATCCGTCTTCCTTTTCCCTTGAAAAGATGTTTTGTTTTCACTCTCTATATCCATCGCCCGAGTGTACGCTTCAGCATACGACAAAGGAGGTATGACTTTCTTTTTTTTCTCAACGACGGGAGCAACCCTTCGATGAAACATCGCTTCTTTAGCCCATCAACCGGCTAGGTCTCCAGTTTTCTCAACAATCCTTTGAGTCTACAGTTATAGGTCCGTATGTTCTCATGCTTGCCTTGCTTCGTATTGTAGATTTTCGCTACAATTTCACTGTCGTCCCTAAGGAGTTTGAATTCGCCTTGGAATGCCTTCCTCAATGTTTGCCATGATACTTTGTGGGCTGCATCAAGTTTGTTGTACCAATCCATGGCTATGCCCCTCAGCGTCACTAGGAATGCTCTCAACCAGTAGTCCTCATCGTCCTGTTCGTTTGCTATCCATATCGTCTCGCACATCTTACAGTGCCATACTAGAACTCTTGACCCGTTTCCCATGAATTTTGGCAGCTTTTGCCTCTTAGCTAGCGAAGTCACCATCCTTCCCCGATGCCCTCCTTGTGCGTTGGACCTGACTGAACTAGTTCTCCCGCAACGTCCCAGTGCGTCACTTGCACTCTCGGCCAGTACGAGTCTTCCCCGCGTCCTCTGTCAGCATCCTCTACACCTCGAGTCTCCTGGGATTCATTCTAGTACTCCCTCTGCCCTGGGGTCTTAGGCTCAAATCTTCCAATCCTCAGCCCTTCGTCATCCGTTATGGACAGTTCTCTGATACAGCGTATGCTATTTTCAAGCTCTTTTGTCACTTCATTTTCATTTCCATTTATTTTATATTTTGCTTTATTTATTACTAATGGTGTTCTGAAGTTCCCTTCATCAATTTCTCCACCAAGGTTTTGGTGTACTTCTATGATATTTTGGTTTATTTCATTCAAGTCTTCATCTACTCCTTTGGCAATTTGTTTTAATCTCCTCCATCAGTTCTCTTGTTCCTTGAGTCTTAATGATCTCCATACTTTGTTTCTTGCCCTCTCAGTACTTGGTTTTTGTCCTTGTTGAGGCTTACGAGCATTAATTTCCGAATGTACAGGCCTTAGTTGCCAGACGTACATCTTCGGCTTGTATCTCGTTCCTCCTCCTCCTACTTGGTTCTCTCCTCATACCATTGCAATATTTGTTGTCTTCTTTGTTCGTGATCCCTCCCGGCCCGAAGATCTTGCAGGATAATGTAGTGATGTGCCAACAACCTTGGTAGTCTGGTGAGGAGATGGTCAACATTTGGGTTGACATGCTGTCTATCCCAGATGACCAACTGAGGGATCTCTAGCCTATGAGCCTCCCTTGGTACGTGGTCCCTCAACGAGAGTTCCCACCGGTTGCAAAGATCTTCCGTCAAAGTGTCTTCACATTCCTCGTTTGCTTGTACTAACTGTTCAATCAGCTACCCCATCACGATGCCATTCTCCCATTTGGGTGACCACCGAATTCACTTAGGCAATGGCGCCAAATGTTTACTCACTAGGTACTTACAACGTACTACGAGAGTAAACTAGGTAATTCACAAAACATAGGCAATTAAAGAACATTCATGGAAATACATTGCACAGAACAAATGTGTATTCATTAAGCATATCAGAAATTACATCATAGCACAGATTGTGAAAAGCATGTAACACGATATCATAACTACCAACATTATCTCTCCCAACTACTAACTCAAGTACAAATAGATGTTGGTGGTGGTTGAGGAACCAACCGTTGCGACACTTCATGACAACAACTAATCACTGGTCGGGGAATTAATCTTCCCAAACAACATGTACAAAAGTATATGAAATATTTATAAACTAACTATAGTCTTATTTAAATATAATTAACTACGGCCGACTATGACCAACGACTGACTATGACCGACTACAACAACTTGCCCTTCGGAAGATAGATAGATAGTTCATGACTTGGCATATCTTCCTTCATCTTGGGCTCTTCACATTCAACAAGTGACCCCTTTTCCTCCTTGACTTCATCAATATTTTGCTGATAAATGCAAAGTCATTAGAAGACAATAAAATATCTTCTTCTAACAAAAGATCTTTACCTTCCTCTTGCATGTTGGATGTCTTTTATTCTTGCACAATGCATGTTCCTTCACAATCTCTGGTTTTGACTATTCTTCCTTCTTCAAAAACATCTTCATTGGCTCATGCTCCATGATTTCTTCTTTGACTTCTTGTAACTTTGATTCTAATCCTTCCTCTTTCTTCAACAATCTTCTATATCTTCTTTCTCTTCTACTTTCCTCCTATATTTTCATCCATACTTCTAAATTCTTTTTATACTATTTCATTAAATTATGTATTTGCTTTACCAATCATAAGATGTTCTATAGAATTCTGAGTTTCTCACCATGATTCACAAGTTGGAAAGATCGCTGCTCTAATAGCACTGCAATGCCCCCATTTTGGGATCACACTAAAACATGCAAATTTTGTAAAAAAAATTGATTTGTGAAACAAACTGAAATAAACCAAATGCTGATCAACTTCAAGTCACTGAAAAATGTCATGAACATCAATAGTGAAACCCTGGAACAGAAATAAATGACAAGATCAGGCTGAAATTAATGTTAGTTGGTAAAGTAGGGTAGTTGGCAAACCCTTGTCAACAACCTATATATCTCCAACAATATAATTACTGAATTTCTCCTAACATCAATATTAATCAACTCAATATGCATGCTACAGGTGTATCTCTACAAAAATCTGCTGTCACAACTCTGAATATATAGATCTGTTAAGAGTAATACTAAATATTGATATGACTGTGAGGGTTAGTATAAGCCCTAGAATTGACTGAACCCTTCAATATTCTTTTCATGCCTCAAACTGAAACAATGTTACTTAGTACTCAAAATCACAGCTGCAACCAATAATGACTGAAGCACTAAATACTGAATGAAGTTTTACAGTCTTAATATGCTTGGGACTGCGCTGCGATGAGAGAATAAAATGCAAAGCATCCTATTGCTGGTTATGCTGCCACCTCCACATAAGTTGGTAAATTCACTCAAATACAACTGAACCACTTTATGGCAGTTGTTTGGGTACTCACCTTAACATGCCTAGCTGCAACAGCCTTCCTAGAAAGTACAGTACTGCGACAACCAGAAGGTTTAGCCACTCAAAAAAAATACTATTTGCAAGGGATCAGGGACAGCAATATTTATTGTTAGTGATGTAAGCACACTAATAATGAAAACATAGTGAGTTATATTGGAAATCCAACAGTGATAAATCTATCTAAAAATACCACAATGTAACACTTAGGAAGGCTGCACCATTATTTAATTATTCTGATCGGAAAGATTACATCAACATAAACTGGGGTTTAACAATGGTTGTGCCATAAAAACAATGAAGGAAATCCAAATCTGAAAGTTCATACCACACCTACTGAAATACTATAAGTATGCCACACCTACTGAAATACTAAAACTATACCACAACAATCAATCAATGATTGGATCGCAGGATTAGATGGCCTCCAAACCTTATCAAGGTTGGTGGAGTAACAATTTACTTCTATAAACCCTTATGATCTTCAATAAATCACTGTAGCAACAATATGTAAACTTAAAAACTTGGTCAAAAATGTTGATTTAATGATGATGTACAATAGATATGAGGGTTTTCCTCGCCAAATCCAACTATGAAAAACCAAGAGGGTTTTCGTCTTCTAGGTCTTCAACACCAAGGGTTTCCGTCCTTAATGCTTCAAACTCCAGAATGGAATGAACAATAGAAATGATTTTTTATAGATAGATGTTACTTTGAAGTGAGCCTTGACTTACCTTTGCTTTACTTCGGACCCTCAATTTTATTTTATTTTTAATTTTTTTTTTTTCCCTCCGAGTATTTAAAAATACTTTTAAATTACATCCAAAGGTCCCTTTTTTAATACATTTTGAATAAAATGTAAAAATCATTTTTTTTTAAAATAGGATCAAACTAATATTTAGTTGCCCTTTTGAAAATAAAGTGATTGGGTCAACTTAAAAAATATTATTATTTTTATTTCCCTTGTTCTATCATTCAGCCTATAGAAAATGGAGATAGGCTAGAGGTCTTCTCCATGGATCTAATTGAAAAGGCCTCCGTGTAATTTAAGTTAAATCCGGTTTTCGTGCTTTGGAGTGTACATTTTTTGGGGTTGTCTGCAATTCTCATAAAACATTCCAGGAATCTTTTGAAAAAAAAAGTGTTGGTGAGGCACAATTTGAAAAAAATTGAGCTGGCAAGACACAAAATGCCAATCTATGGTTGAGCTAGCGCTTGAATGCAAGGAAATCCTTCATTGGGGAGCACTGGTTAGCCAAGACTATCCACTTGATCTGGAAATCACACCAAGTGGCAAGAGGAATAATTATTCACCACCTCGTTGCAGCCTACAGCTTTTACTTTCCCTAACTTTTAAATCGGTATTACCTCCACAGTCAGCCCAATGGTAATGTGGAGCACTGATTCAAATAAAGTCACCCAGTAATCTAGTAGAAATGTGGAAGGTAGTTGTATAATGATCATTGGGTATATTTGTGACCTGTGGATATATAACTGCATGTATAGCAGCGCATAAACTCAACCATGATTTGCAGGACAGTGGCATAGCAGTTAGTGGTCATAATGAGCAACGGAGGATAGCTGTTCAATTCCCTTATGGGAGAATTCAAGTGTAAATCCTAGCAAGTATATTCTTTGAGGGATATTATATTCCGGGATTACGAGAAATGACCGAAAAAAACAAATAAATCTGTAAAAAGAAATAAGAAACCTCGACTAAAATTCACCAAGCGAAAGGAAAATCATCACTTGGAAAGCAATTCCCGTTGTAAGATTCAAAGTAGAATTAATTTAGCATGAAAATGTCGTAATCGTAGTCACAGATCTCAATACTGACAACAAACCACTTATAACGAAACCTACAAATTCAGAATTTACGAGACCGATAAAAGCATTTTTGTTAAAAACATTGACGATAAGCTACAGCATCATGTCAATTGCAAAATTTGATCAGCCTACCGCGAGATCAGAATATCGAATAGTCACCACTTTAGCGGTTGAAAATTTGACATCTTCAAAACTTGCCCTCGTGTTAGGAGTCTTTCGAAATTTCAATTTCAATATCTGTCGATTAAAGCTACTCATCCTGTTTGCATTTTTATTGCCAGCAACTGTAACTGAGATTTGCAAGGAAGATGGCACGACAACAGCAGCCATTATAGCTGAATTGGAATTGGAAATGGTGCAAAGAGGAGCCCAGTTTTACATATGTTGACCCTTCTCTTTCTCCTCTCCCCTCCTACTTAAGCGCGCGTTTGTAACACGCAAACACTGTTCTAAATATTCTGCGTGTTGGGAACAACTACTTCGAAACTGACTCGTACATTTCTGTCCAGAAAAGCGCCGAAGTAACATTGTTTAAATACGTTTCTTCAGGAATTGAATTCTGCCGTAGACTGAAAAGTGAAAGAGGACAATGATTTAGGATTTGGCGCGCGATTGCCTCATTTTTACTGTTATTTTTAATTCCCCAAGGTTCCATTATTAGTTGTTTATATATAACAGCCTATAACATGAGGCTTTTATAGTTGTGTAATGGTGAAAATTGTATGGTAATTAAGTTGTTCTAAGAATGGAATAGATCAGTTTTAAGGTATTTATTTTTCAATATTTTTTAGATAGGTGTATTATGTTAAAAAGCATCTTAATAGAAATTAAAAAAAAATTAACAAATAATGAATTAAATATTGTTCATGCAAATATATAATATATATTATATCAATATTAATTTAAAATGTATGAAGCATTTTATTTTCATTCTTACATAATTAATGTACCATCAAAAGATATTTCGTGCAATATTTCATATTTATTCAAAACTATAATATGAGCTACATTAAGGAATAATAGGTATTCATATAGAAGTATTATTTGTGAATATACATATAATCACACTATTGTAGTTTCATTACCTTTAGTCTTTCTTCCTTAGCTTTCCTTTTTGCAAGTTGTATTTATATTTTCATTTTATCATGGTGATTGTATGAAAAGGGCAACACAACTCTTAACTTTCTCCAAGGACTTCACATGAGAGGTAGTCACAAATGTTAACCATCTCCTTTCTCTTTATCCTATATCAAGCGTTGTTTTGGGAAGAGTCAATCCTTATAATATATGTATTGTGAATGCCCAAGCTAATCATAAGGGCAATTAACACATGTGACCCCTTTGTGTTGGTATAATTGGAATAATATTTAGAGAAGCATCTTTAAATGGAAATCTAGTGTAATTGTCAAATTCCATCATAACATAAGTTGGTGGTTCTAGTAAAGCACTTTCAAGTTTGTATAGTATATTTCGAATATATGCTAGAGTTCAATTTGCAATTCTTGCTTCTATCCATAAATTGGATGGTAACATAACCCTTATATCCTTTGTAATTAATAACTCAACATCAAACTTATCATTTTAACCACATACCAAAATTTTACTTCTCTCTTTGGTTGCAATATTATGGGCTATTGGTCTTTGCAATGAATATATTTCCTCCCAATATGATTGTGCACATTATCATTGTTGTGAATAGATGAATTATACTATTGTCAAATTCTTACCTAATTGCTAGAAGTAATAGAACATCTATGCTTCTCATCAATAACTCATAATCATCAATTGTTGGTTGTGCATCTCTAAGTTTTGTGAGAAGTTGATAAAATACTTTTTGGTCCTCACTTTCTTCTTCTTATCAAACTACCTTATCCAAAGTAACAATTATTTTAAATATGGTGGTTTATTACTAATAAGAGACAATAAACCTAAATTCCCTGACAATATGATTGATCTACATCCAAAACTCATGTTTGTTTTTAGAGAATATCTTATGAAGTCATGAGTTTATGTTTTGTAGTAATTTTTTCCCAATGAAGCTCACTTCATCAATCAATATGTATTTTATATGTTATATTTCTTCTTGGAAACTTGTGAGTCTTATTCCATTGAACTCTATAAAATTCATGAACAGATTACAAAGTGTTGAGTGCACCACTATTGAATGTCACAGCTCAAGTTGGTACAAGTAATAGTAGTGAACAAGACTCTAGCAACAATGCATGATCAATGGTACCAATCAAAAATATTTTTTCTAGTCCCATTGTTCTTAGAGAATCGTGCATATTGGCAAAGAATTTTAACTATGACAATAATGTGTCATGATTATACCAAGTGCTCGTTGTTGCTTAGCACCTAAGGTTCCTTGTGACATATTTGATGTCATATCTTATGGGCTCAATTAATGGCTAGTTTTCCTTTACTGATTTATGTTTTTATTGTTGCAAGGTGTGTGCCCTTGGTCTCCTTGTTTCGTGCAGCGCAGCGCTCGAGTTCGTGACATGGCTTAACCGCCTCTCGTGGATTCATTAACTCTAGTGGTTGTATTAGGCATTAACAAGATGATCTTTTGGTGCAACGACAATTGTTTATGCAACAATTAGTATTAGAGCTTCGGTCCCAGGTTCGAACCCCTCGCTTACATTGGGGGGCATGTGTTCCCTTGGTCTCCTTGTGTTGTGCAACACAGTGCTTGGGTTTGTGACATGGCTTAACTGCCTCCCATGGATTCATTCACTCTGGTGGTTGTATCGGGCATTAACAGGTCGATCTTTTGGTGCAACGGTAATCGTTTGTGCAACATTTATCATTTCATTTGCTAAGTTTCATAAACATTCCCAAGATTTTATGTATCTTTTATATGTCTTTCATACACTTTAAAGCATACTTAAGTATTTGGAAATAGAAATATGTTATGTTGATATATTCTTGTATGAATGCATGAATGTCTATGGAATTTAGTATGTTTTTATGTTTAAATTATGATTTTTAATAATGTGGATGCCTTAATGATGAAACTAACATCTTGTAGCAAGAAATAAATTGTTAACCTGTAGCAATAGGTTTTCTAGCCTGTAGCATAAGAACTACAAATAGTTGTAGGGGAAACGTCAAAACGACCAAAGCGCGACACTTCCAAAAGAGAACGAAGGTGATCATTCAATGATCAACCACGAGTCACCGTATTATACTTTTTCTCATCGAATAAGACCACCAAGAGATGGATTTTGTTCTCAATACGATTAATTTATGACGTGGATGTCCTCAAGAACACATCTCTAACATAATAGTTAACCATTAGGTATAGAGTTTTAAATTAGTTTTTCTACTCCTACTCCATAGTTCTTGTTCTTTGTTATTAGACTAAGTCATCTTCCTATCTTTGAGGGAGAGTGGATGACTACTTTATGAGGTTGTTTTCAGTACCAGAGGAATAAAACTCCTCATAGACCCTATATAATGGAATATGTTGTCAAGGAGTAAATCTAGTTGCTAGTAGTTGTTTTAGTTGTTAGTTGATCAAGTTGATAAGTTAGGCTTTATTTGTTATTAGTTGCAGCTATAAATATGTGTTATTGAATAAGAAATCTTCAATAGATTTTTGTTGGATTGGATGTAATAGTTTAGATTTTATATGCAATAAAGAGAATTAATTGGTATCATGAATTGTTGAGTAAGTAAGTAGGTGTTGATAACTTTTGTGAAAGCAACAACTCAAGCAAGGGCCACTTAATGTATTGCTAATCCACTTCATTTCCTATTGTTAGATTAAATGATGCATTGTTGAAAATAGTTAAGTAGTTTCCAATTATATGCATGTGTTGTAATTTATGAATGTCATTCTATAGTTTTGGATTGAATTTTATAGCTTCATGTTGGTTTCATAGTTCAAACGAATTAGCTAGGAATTAGTTTTTAACAGTTGACAGTTACAATCTTGAGTTTTAAGTACTTGTAGCATAAGGTAGTAGTTTATACTTATTTCCCCTATTTTGTGAATTAGCAATTTATTTTATTTTCTAGCTTTGATTGTCTTTTGTGCTTGTGTAATTGCCTATACTTCATTGATGTATGATGTGTCTAAAGTCCATGAATGCATATATTATGCCAAAACTATCCAAAGTTTACGAATCCCTGGTCGATAGGCTCATGTGAAACTTTTGTGAAAGATGAATTGTTTAGTTAGGAATTCATCCTCTGAATTGTGTGTAGACCTAGTAAACATGAAGTTTAATAGACATTAGAGAGACTCTACATTTTTGGCATTGTTGTCGAGGATTATGTTAAGTTCAAGATTTTCCTGTGTATTTTCAATTCCTTTCAAGCTTTCACAGTTTAGAAATTCTATTTTCAGTGTTAGGGTAATTAAGTTTTATCACCTATATCTCTCTCACTTATCCCTCCTTCTCTCTCTCTCTGCCTCCCTCCCTCCTCTCTCTCTCTCCACCCACCTTCCCTCTCTATCTAGTATATCCCTCTATCCCTATTTCTCTCTCCCTCCCTCCCTCCTTACCTCTCTCAATCTCTCCACCTTCCTCCTTCCCTCTCTACTTATCTCTATATCACATCTCTCTATCACCTCTCTCTATCACCTCTCTCTATCACTTCTCCCTCGCTCCCCCCTCTCTCTCTCTCCTCTTTCTCTCTCAATCTCTCCTTCCATCTCTACTCTCTATATCCCCATTATCTCTCTCTCCCTCTCCCTATTTCTCTCTCACTCTCTCATCCCCTCTCTCTCTCCTTCCTCCTCCCTCCCCTCTTTCTCTCTCACTCTCTCTCCTTCCCTCTCTACTTCTCTCTATCTCACCTCTCTCTCCCTCTCCATCCCTTCTTCCCTCTCTAATTTTCTCTATCTTTGTATCCATCTATTTCTTCCTTCCTCCCACCCACCTTCCCTCTACTTATCTATAGCTAACCTATCCCTCTATACATCTTTCTCTCTCCCTCCCTCCCTCCCTCCCTCCTTCCCTCTCTAATTCTCTCTATCATCCTTCTCTCTCACTTCTCCCTTCCTCCCTCCCATCTTTTTCTATCTCTCTATATGTCTCTATCTCTATCTCTATGTCTCTATCTTTGACTTTGTCTTTGTCTTTGTCTTTGTCTTTGTCTTTGTTTTTGTCTTTGTCTTTGTCTTTATCTTTTTCTCTCCCTCTCCCTCTCCCTCTCATTCCCTCTCTTTGTCTATCCTTCCCTCTCCTTCCCTCTTTCTCTCTCTCTCTCTCTCCCTCTCCCTCCTTCCCTCTCTACTCTCTCTGTCTCACCTCTCTACATATCTATCCCTCCATCCCTCCTCTCTCTCTATATCACCTCTATCTCACCTCTCTCTCTCTCTTCCTCCCTCTCCCCCACTCTCCTTCCCTCTCTACTTCTCTCTATCTCCCCCTCCCTCTCTACCTACCTCTATCTCTTTGTTGCTCTCTCTCACTTCTCTCTTTCCATCCATACTTCTCACTCCATATCTCCTTCCATCTCTACTTCTCTCTACCTACCTATCCCTCTATACCTCTTTCTCTCTCCCTCCCTCCTTCCCTCTCTCAATCTCTCCGCCTTCCTCCTCTCTCTATCACTTCTCCCTCCCTCCTTCCCTCTCTCAATCTCTCCACCTTCCTCCTCTCTCTATCACTTCTCCCTCCCTCTCCCCTCTTTCTCTATCCTTCCCTCTCTACTCTTTCTATATTAGAGGGGAGGGATGGAGAGGTAAAGAGGTATAGGTGAGAGGGGAGGGAAGGAGAGATAAAGAGGTATAGAGGTGAGATAGAGAGGTAGGTAGAGAGTGGTATGGAGTTATAGAGGGAGAGGTAGGTAGAGATATGGAGAGGTGAGCTAGAGAGAATTAGATAGGGAAGGAGAGAGGGACGGAGAGGGACGGAGGTAAGGAGGGAGGGAGAGGTAAAGAGGGATAGTTGAGATAGATAGTAGGGAGCAAGAGATAGGTAGATGAGGGTGAGGAAAAATAGAAAGAGGGGGGAAGAGAGAGAGGTGAGATAGAGAGAGGGAGGGAGGGAGAGGTAAAGAGGGATAGTTGAGATAGATATAGGGAGGGAGAGAGGTAGAGAGAGGTAGGTAGAGAGAGGGGGGAGAGGGGGGTAGGTAGATAGAGAGAGAGGGAGATAAGAGATATAAAAAGGGGGGAGGGAGAGAGAGTTGAGATAGAGAGAGGGGAGGAAGGTGGAGATATTGAGAGAGAGGAGGGAGGGAGAGAGAATGAGGTATAGAGTGATAGGTAGGTAGAGAGAAGTAGAGAGAGAAGGGGAGATAGAGGGATGGGTAGGGATGGAGAGAGAGGTGAGAGAGAAACAAAGAGAGGGAGGGGGAGATAAAGAGAAGTATAAAGGGGGAGATCATATGGAGAGAGAGATGTGATAGAGATAAAAGTATAGAGGTGAGAGAGAAATAAAGAAGGTAGGTAGAGAGATGGAGGGGAGATAGAGAGAAGTAGGGAGGGGAGGAGAGAGGGAAGGAGAGGTGGGTAGGGAGGGAGGGAGAGGAGGGAGGGAGGGAAGGATATGTAGGGCGAGAGTTGAGATAGAGAGAAAGAGAGAGAGGGGGGAAGGAGAGGTAGGGAGAGATAGGGAGAGATAGGAGAGAGAGAGAGAGAGAGGTTGACAAGAGATAGAAAGAGGGGGTAGGGAGAGAGAGGAGAGATAAAAATAGGGGGAAGGAGGGACAAATAGAGAGAGATAGAGAGAGAGAGAGATATAGAGAGAGAGAGAGGGAGGGAAAGATAGGGAGATCAATATTTGAGAGGGAGATGGAGAGATATAGAGAGAGATAGAGGTGATAGAGAGAGAAGTGGAGAGGGAAGAAAGTGGAGAGATTGAGAGAGGGAAGGAGATAGATAGAGAGAAAGAGGTATCGAGGGATAGGTAGGTAGATATCATTAGAGAGGGAAGGAGAGAGAGGTAGGTAGAGAGAGATGAGATAGAGAGTAGAGAGATATATAGAGATGGAAGGAGAGGGAGGAGAGATAGAGAGATGTAGAGAGAGAAAGGAGGGAGGGAGAGAGATGGACATGTCGAGAGGTAGTTCTTGAGCTCAAGGGAGAGAACCAAATAAATGGATGGAGATATTGTGTGTGAGAGAGAGAGGTATAGAGAATAAAAGATAAAAATGAGTGGGATAGAGAGAGCGAAAAAGATGATACAACTTGTTGATTACTGAAATTTGACCTCCTGATTATTGAAATTTGACATGTTGATTACTGAAATTTGACTTTCTAAAAATTATAAAATCTTCCAAAAACTATAATCTGTCTTGCAACTCTAAGAGATCTAAAACCACTCTCAAACATCTTGAAACTATATACATGAAATGTAACTTAAAGTATACTTAAATTTTTATTTCATGTATATAGTTTCCCTGGTAGAGAAAGAGAAAGATAAAGAAAAAATAAAGAGTTCAAAAAAATACATTGCAAAATTTCATGCTTCATATTTGATGCTCACGAAATGATGCACCAAATTTGGCTTCTCGCCAAATGATGCACTCATTTGGCAAGTGCCAAGTTTGGCGCTCATCAAATGAGTTGCATTGGGAAATACCAACCTAGAGTTTGGATTTTGTTTTGGGCATCCAAACTAAAGGGTTGGATGACTATTTCATGCCAAGGATGTGATTTTTTGGAAGGGTAACAAAATTTCACACATTTTTGGTCGTGCTAACCGTCAGGTTTACACGTATTTCAATGCAAGTTTATAAAAAAATCATGTTGATGTTAGGATCTCTCTTACCTATATAACCATATAATTTTTAAACATTTTGATTACGTTAAGGTTTTCATCCATAACTTCTCTTGTTATTGCCTCCATTTTTTGTCAAACACCAACATGTGCTAGTTTTAGTATATATTTTTACTTGTTCATCAAATTTTGAAACAAATTATATTTTTATAAACTAGACTCCGTTCTATACATAATAAAAAAAATGATTTTCGATTCATTTTCAAAAAAATTAGGTGGAAGCACACTCATATTTTAGCTTTTCATGATGTATCCACTTCAAAAATTCATAAAATATTATATATTCATTAAAAATTAGCCAAAATAACTAGGATAAACTACATGGTGTTAGCTAATTTCTCACCATTCTGATTTTTGAAATTCTAAAAAAAAGAGCAAAAAATGGAGGGGCCCACATACGCTATGTTGGTTTTTTGATAAAAAACAAGACCACTTTTGCCCCCCCTTTTGAAGCCCATAATCTTCATTTTTTTCAAAAAAAAATAGTAGCTTAGAAAGTAGATTCAAAGCACTACAACTGTTGTTCTTGTTGTATCTTCAAAATTTGAGTGTGCAACTATCTTCATTTTCTCGTGAACATCAGACTTCGTTGATTTCAAAAAGAAAAAAAAGTGTCATCTTAAGAGCCATTTTTGTGTCACAACTTGGTGCACTTACCATATAATTATAAAAAATAATTTATCTTATTTTAAAGTATTTATTGATAACTTACTTTTTATATTTTTTAGTATTTTAATGAGTGGCATTTATTCCATAATGCACAAATTTTATTAGAAATGAGATAAATTGATGATTAAGTATGGATTGCTAACAATGATATCTATTGTATGATTTTTTTTTTAATTTTTGTTGTGTATTTTTTTTTTTTAAATGTAGAATAATTTTATTGCATAACACATTTTTTTTTAGAATGCAGGAATCGGGTAAGCACAAACCCCTATAAACTGCAGTGCGCCTGGTAAACTTTTTAATGTGACCAACACCGTTGGTGTGACACGCCCTCTAATACCACAAGGGTGGGGGAGACTAGACCTCGTGAGCAACCTCCTGCAACAGGAAATATTTATCCAACCAAAGCTAGGGCCCCCACCCCATAACACATTTTTTATTGTAAATATAAAAATTTATTTTATTTTATTTTTGTTCAAAAAGGACAAATATGGAGTGATGTTCACATCTTTACTAATTCTATTTATTTTATTTTTCCACATGCATTGAACTTAAACCCGTATGTATGGTAAAAAAACATGTTCAATAAATATATATATATAGTACAAATTATATATTTTGGAAAGCTTATTTTGAGGCCTACATTCTTGTAAAATTTCACACCATAGTGACTTTGTTTAATGGTCCAACCCTAGCATCAAACCATGAATTTATTTTGAAACTCTGTGAATAGGAGGGGAATGACATCAAAAGGAACTTTGAATGAAGGTATATTATGCAAAAAAAATAGCTTCACAAACTCATGAATATTAGCATAGTAAATGAAATTTCCTCTAATCAACCTATGTAAAGTGGTCTATAGAGGACTGGGAGTGCCACTTATAAACACCCTAGAATCCTTCTAGGCATGCTTCTCAACCCCCAATACATACCTATATCACATTAATTAAATTATCCCCCCACCCCTAATATTGAAGAGGACATTGGTTCACATTTTAGTTATTAAAAAACTTAATACACATGCTTGTGATAAGACACTTCTTTAGAGGCGATTCCTCTAAATATATAATAAATTAATATAATACAAATTTATATTGGTGGTGCTATTAATTTTTTTAATGAAAGGTATAAATAGCTATATATAATCTATATAAAATTAAAAAATTTGAGTATAGAGAAAATTAGGGAAAGAAGTTGATAAGAAATAGAATTCAAAGAGAATAATGAACTTTAGTAGCCAAAACACTAGTGAGATAAATAGATACAAAATATATCCAAGTTTATATTAGTTGCTATTAGATGCACTCAATTGGTCATTCTCAAAAGCTAGAGGAGGAGTAGTAGGTGATGTGAGAAGAGCACCATGAGGGGAGTCTATATTATTGAGGAGATATTTGAGAGCCTTAAAGCTTGCCTTGACCTTAGTAATTAGAGCCTAGTGCAATTTGAAAATAATGGATGTGGAGAGCACTTTTAAAGACTAAACCATGTATGCTAGATATCACTTCTTAATGCAAGAGAAAATATAGGACAACTCTAGGAATTTTTTTAGTTGTTATGTTACATCCCGATTGTATAGCTACTATTGCATAGGGCAATTGATTGTAATGTTTGAATCATTGAGATGAATAAAACATGTTTTTTTAATCAAAATGAATGTGTTCTATTTAAATGATTGTCTCATTTGAATGATACTTCTATCGATGTTATCCTTGAAGAATGTTGCATGCATAGTTATTGAGTTGTGAATATTCTAACTTAAGATGTTTTGTATATTGTTAATGTTGTGAACAAGTAACTACCGAGATTGTATGTCTATGGGTGTAGGTACATGAACCATTCCTCTAGGCGGAGGGGAAACATCACTCGAGAGAGGGGCTTGGTTGGATAATCGGTAAAGTAAATCAATTGAGCATACACACACTTCACTAAAGGTTTAGAGGAATTGATTCAAATAGGTTGGTCTTGATAAGTCATCCATAGGCTTTAGGAGTTTGGTTTACTTCTTTGTGCTTTGTGAGTGGTGTTACTTTTAAACCTGACTTATTGTTTTGTGACCTTGGGTGTGAAACATGATTGGTTATATGTACATAGGAAGGGTGTATATATGTACACATGTATCTCTCATATACATGTATCTATATGTATAGACATGGTGATATATACGTATGATTGAAAACTGATGTGTCGTATGTATGTGCCGAGATGATATACATACACATACATGTACATGATAGTATAATTGGCTATACACATATATATACATATGCACGCTACCTATTACCTATGAATATAATATTATTATATTGTCCTAAAATTTACATATATACATATATGCACATATACATGGATAGGTATATTGAAAGTATGTTGATTGGCTCGCAATACACGTATTTAATCAAATATTATGTAAATGTGTATATATTTATAAATGAATATATATATATATATGTATAGAATATTATATAAGTATATATTATTATAGTTTTACCAAAATAAATATATATGTGTATATACAGGTATATTTAAATATATATCTACATATATACATTTTGAAGTAAAATAAAACTATAATAAAATATATATTAATATAATAAAATATATATATATTTGAAATAAAGAAGAGATTTATTTGGAAAATAAAGACTTAACTTTATTAAGTCATTTGGTAAAATCGATTATTGCATCATGAAAGATAAACTATGGAAATCAGTTGCAATGTTTAAAGTATTTTATGCACCTCTAGGAAAATACGCCAACTTCATAAAGAAGAAATATTTCCTTGTAAGATTTTAACTGACATTTGAAATGGGTGAAATTTTGAAGAAACCTTCCCGTGAAATGATATGAGCTTCCAACGCAGGAAGAAATGGAAGACAAATTCAATCACTGGTTTAAAGGAAAACACCAGCCAGTTGGAGATTCGTTGTTGCAACCTGAACCTTAACATTTTTGCAACAAGCATGAATCAACCTTTGTCTTGCGCCAAAAATGGATGCTTTTTTTTTGTATGTGGCAATTCTGAGTTAGAGTTGAACAAGTCTTGAATCTGTTGGCTCATAAGAAGTCGAATCACACTTATTTCTGATGACTTAGGTCTTGGAAATATGCCATGTTGCTTCTTGACCAAGTCTGGGCATTTTGTTGTCCATTTGCATGCCATACTTTGAGGAATTCGGGCTTATAAAAGGATGTCCATCCTTTGCTAAAACACACAATTTAACATTGAGCATTCTGAGTGAAATTCTGAGCTATCATTTGCTTCACATTTTTATATGCGCATTTTCTATAGTATCTATTTTGGAAATAACAGTAAATGCAAACCAACATTACCAGTCACTGTTTTTCATTCATTCTGAGCTTGAGAAAAAAATAGGAAATAGTAACTGAGTAGGATATTAGTTAAGAGAGCACCATTGAGAGAAGGTATAGAGGAAATCAGTTGGAAGGTTTCACCATCAACCAAGGAGTTGTATTCAGTTGGATTCAGGAAAATTCAAGAGAATCAAGAAGGATAAGCTTGAGGAAACAAGCATTAGGAAAACCTTCTTATTTCTTTGTTTTTGAAAGTAAAATAATTATATGTGTTTGTCTTTATGCATTGACTAAAAATAGACATAGCTGATTGATTGAGTGAAAGATGATATGATTTTTTATTATAAGTTTGCAATAACTAAAGGATATGTCTTGAATGCAAAGTATTTATAAGGAAAAGGGAAATTGTTGTCTTTACTTTGCTTAAAAAGGGAATTCTAAGTATAGTGGTGACAGATTGAAAAGGAATAAATTGAAATGCATTTATTATGAATGTTGCTTATTCTGTATGATCTTCGTATATGGAGAATACGAGAAAACTAGTTATTATCTATTAGGACCGAGATGAAACCATAACCAAGTATGGTCTAAAGCTTAAGTTAATAGGTTAACTGAGATAAACTAAGTACTCTGTGGATAAATATTTCCGAAATAGGAGTTACCTGAGGGACACTTGTAGACAGTTTTCATTTCCTAAATAGATAGGTTGTTGTAGGGATTTTGGGGTGATTGACTACCCATTGTAAGGACTTAGCCTACGCGTAGTGTAAGATAGCCTTAAGTCAAATCAGCCCTGAGTAGTGTATATGATAGACGACCTTCATTCAAAGTACTGAATGAGAATACTTTGGCCAAATTAGTGAAATGTACGACATCCACTTTGATGTGAGATAGTTGAGATTACACTGTCAGTTCATTGTGATCCTTCATGCTAGTTTGGGATTGTGAAATAGCAAGTTCTAGATGTATAGGACACAACACTATGTTCAGTTGGGTTGTCATAGTTGAATACTCTACCAATCTCTTCGTTTGAAGGGAGGGCCATCTATCAAATGATAGATGTGTGGAGGACCGCATTAATAGTCTGTGGTTGGCAGAAAAGCACCTGAGTGATGTTTCTCCTCCACAACAGGCGACAGATACACCAATATTTGAAAGGAAGGGAACCTAGACCGTCTTACTACTATTTGTGCAAAAGCTTATGAGCTATGTATGTAATTGTTTTAATTTTGTACTCTGATATATATTTGCAATGAAAATGGAATTCATGTGGAAATATATATTGTAACTTGCATGTATTTATCAATGAAGAAAGGATATGTTTGAAGTGAAATGTTGGAAAAAAATTAATTACCCAAGGGTGGGGTTGTTACATGTTGAATATGAAAAATATCACCAACTAAAGTAGAATATTTAGAAATTAAATGGAATAATTAAGAAAAAAATATACAAATACCCTTTAACATACCCTTGGCATGGATGAAGTAGCAACTCAAAGTCCTTAAAGATGTACATGGCATTAGAAAGGAAGATAGTGACCATCTATGTGAAGTAGAGTCTATACAACAAATTAGCCAAAATCTCATGACCAATAATGGACCTAATGAATTATTCAACTTTTTCACTTTCAAAATGAAAGATGTGAGCTAACTTAGGGGAGTCATATGGGCCCAATTGATAGGTCTTCCATTTCATCTTAAGAATAGATATTTTGTTGTTGAATATTTTAGCCAATGCAGAGAAGAGTCATGAGAGTAAATGCTAAAACTAAATGCATAGAGATAATTTATGGGCTCAATCTTAAATGAATTTGGAACAAAGAGGAAATTGATGATAAATGACAAAGATATTTATAAATAAAATGGTAGGATTTTATAAATGAAGGCATGTGAAAATGGTTATAAGATGTCCTTTCAATGGAGATTAAAGGATTGTAATAATGGAAAATGAATCCCTCTAATGAAAGCACATGTTGAAAATATATATGAGGAAACCTTTAAATCCTAATGAAACCACAAACTTGAGATCATAATAATAATTACCTTATTTTACACTAGCAATGTGCAAAATTAATAAACTATATCCAGAGGATGTCTTCCTTTGGATGCTTATCAAGGGATTTTTCATCTTTTGAGATTCCTTCGAATTTATGATTACTATAAAGACATAATAAATATATATTTTTTATTTTTATAGGATGCAAAGTATTTGATAGCTAGGTATTTAATACACATAATGCAACACTTGTTAGGTTTATATAATCTAAAGTGTTATTTTGTGGTTATATATTCTTGTTGTGTTAGTTAAATAATTATTTATGGTTAATAGTTTGGGTAATTTTTAGTTATTGATGGGTATATAATAGTGTAGATACCCTAAATTTTCTTGATTGGCGAACAACACCATTTAAATAACTTTCACCCTTCTTCCTTAAATGATTAAATAATATATTATTATTTAATTATTATCAAATTTTGTATTTGTCTATTAATTAAGCGATTTAACATTGTTTAATTAATTCATCCTCAATCATCATTTCTGACTAATTAAATAAATTTCATTTATTTAATAAATGCCTTAATTTAATATAATTCCTCCTAATTAATTAAATAAACACAAGTTATTTAATTACATCACTAACACTACTTATTCAGCTAAATTAATTAAATAGTTATCTTTAATTATTTAATTAAGCCACTTTCCCTTCTCTAAAATTGAATAATTAAATCAATTATTCAAAAATCATTCAACATGATCAAAAAATAAATATATCTTTATTTGTTAAAATCAAATGCAACTTGCACGTTCATCTCCAACATTAATTAATTACATCCTCACACATCTTTATTGAATAAATTATGACCACTAATTTATGAATCTATTTCCTAACTCAACCTAACTTCTTCAATCCCACTAAACACTCAATCTAATTTCTTCAATCCCACAAATCATTCCATCTAATTCCTTTGATTATTCAATTAAATCCCTTAATTGGATCAATCGGAGGAGTTAACTGATCAATCTCTTTCCTCTCAATGGTTCTCAACCCTTGATCATGATCTTTCATTGTTGAATCCTAATCGTTCATCTAAAAATTGCAAATCTATAAAACAACCAAGCCTTTCTTCTAAAAAACGATCAAATAATCTAGAGAATGATGGAGAGGTTATGTCAAAATAGTCATTGAAGCACATTTAGCACATTTGCATTCGAAATCACTACTACTTCCTTTCAAAGCTTTCAACAACAATGGAGGCTTCGTATTGATCAAGCAACCCAACATCCATTATCAATATGAACACACTTTGACATGGGATGGTAAAATTGTAATTATTTTGAATTCATTTATGTTCTTATTTATGCTAACATTGTTTATTGAATTCATTTATTTACAATCGCATTTCATGAGTAGGTTGGGATTTATCTTGTTTCGATTTCATTCATTTGACTTCATTGTTGTATTTCCATCTTTCCAATTCCCCCTTACACAAATAGTTGCCTAATTGGTTGAAAATAAATGACTTTATAAGGCTATATTTGATGAGATAAATTTAATCCAACATAATATATTTTATGTATTACTTTTATCATTTAAAAATACACTTTTTAATATATATTTGATCCTAGATTCTATAGTGGTATAGGAGTGGGTATTTCCATAAGTAAAACATCACTTAATATTACTACTTGTTGTTGGTTTGATCATTGATATGTAAAAAGGTTTTATTATTAACATTGCTCATTTTAATTATTCTCTAATAAATTGGTGGTATTTGATTTCTCATATTGTAGATTTTGTGTGAAATTATATGGTTTAAAGTGGTTGAAATAAATATCGATGTTCTTAGTTTAATTTAAATAATATGCTTTTACAACCTACTTGATCACTAAGATTACAAAAAAAAAAAAAGAAATTTTTTACCACAAATTACAAATGTTTTTTTGCTACTTGAAATAATGAAAGATGTTCCATATTAAAAGATAAAATTGAATATTTTTAGGTGTCATAATTATGTTGTAAGATTATATGGTTTTTTTAGTAGCCTTACAAGAAGATTTGTATTGATTTTGGTGCATGGTTAAAGGTTTTCAAAGGTTTGACTTTTAATGTTTTATTTAGGTTTATTTCATCCCAACCTTAAAATTACTTTGAACTATTTTTTTTTCACTTGATTCTAAAGATTAAATAAAATAGTTGGTGAAGCTATAAATGATATGGTTATAGTTTTTAGAAGTTCAAATGTTACAAATCTCATGATAGTTTTTTTTTAAAGAAAAATAAGAGTAATTATTTTTTAGTGGGTGCATATTTGTTTAAGATATAAGGTTTTTATTGTAATGGTGTAGCATGGTAAGAAAATAATTATTTAGGTCAAAATATGGATGACGTGCATGTGAATGGTATGGTAAAAAAAAATGATTTTTAAACAATATTTTTTAAATATGTCTATTAAAAATTATTTTTTATCATTTGGATACTAAAATAAATTACATATTTAGAAACATGACTTGAGTACTACATTTCATATTAGTGGATTTTTTAATGACTCAATCTTTAAGTGCTTCAAATTTTTAGATCAATTTTGAAATTTTTTTAAAAATCAAGAAAAACACTTCCAACTTCTTGCACACACCCTGAAATATTTCACCCATCATCTGATGGATATCTTAAATCATCTCTTGATGTTAAGTTAATGACTGGTAAGTTGTTTATAGAATTAATTCCCTTTCATTTTAAAGGCTGAAAATGAGAACACTAAGAGGTGTTGGAAGTCTCCAAGATGCTTAGATTATGTATTCTTATACCATGATACCATTCAATGTAATGTTGGTAAATTTCAATTTAAAAGTTCTTATATAAATGAAGCATGAAAGCATAGTCCCTACAACTTTCTACATACTATTTTTCTTTCTTGTTTGACTATCATTAATGGTGGATAAATAAAGTGTATGCTTTCTTAGTATTAAATGAGTAGCATTATCTTGATTGTATTTGTATTTTACCATTGATTTTATATAAGAAATGAAAGATTTTGAATTTTTTTAATTTCATTTAGAAATGTAATTGTAATGATAGTAAAGGGTGGATTATAATAATGTGACCGTATTAACAAAAAAATATTAAAGAGTTAATATTGAAATAAATAAAATTAAAATATAGTAAAAGAAAATTAATTGTGAAATAAATAAAATTAATTAATTAACTATAAAATAATTTTTACATAAATAAAATAAAACAAAATAAATTTTAAATGAATAAATTGATCATTATTCTTTTAAATTTTTTATAGATATCTTTTTTATGATTTATTATATTATTATTAAAAAATCAAAAAATAAATTCATAAATAATTAATTTAAAAATTGACAATTACTAAAGTATTTTAGTTATTATATTTTTATTTATGAAAGTACATAAATATTTAATGACATAATAATTTATTTATAGTTATATTTTTAATATAATCTTAAAAAATAAGTCTATTCATAAAAATAAAAATAAAATAAAGAAATAAAGAACAATATAAATAAATAATAATAATTCTTAAGTAAAATTGACATACTTATTAGTCCTTGCCTTTATAAGGTGGGGAACTAATGTTTTTGATAAGGTAAGCAACATTTACAGGGTGTTGAGCCCTTGACACATAGAGCCACAAGGGCCAAAAAGTTCAAGTCCAAAAAACATAGAAACTAAGCCAAAAAAACACAGACCACAAATCAACAACAGATAGTAAAAACACAGACAAAACAACAACTAACTGGCATTTTCCCAGTTCTTTGATAGGAGATCAACAACATCATCCCTAACCCATTCCTGGTCATCATCAACATTCTTCCCATCCAATTCATCCTTTATAATCACAGACAGAGTGTTGGTAACAAATTGAACTAGCTTAACAGTAAAATAGGTCAAGCCACATAATCTCTTATCTAACTTATCCATTCTATCATGTAGCACATGATGCTCCTCCCCATCATCAACAACCTTCACAGTATCAACACGCTTCATGTCCAGCGGGTGTGAGGACTGGAAATCCAAGTTCTCTTTCTGCACTTTACTATTATCAAGAATGGTGTGGGGACCTCCATCATACTCCTCTTCATCCCCAGACACCTCTTCACCCTTGTAATCTTTGTTGTTAGACCACTCCTCCTCTGAGTCCAAATCCACCTGCATTTTTTTGTTCTTCTTAGCCAATCTACCAGACCTTTTGATGATGTTCTCCCCACTAGTCACAACCGTCACCTCAACCACCGTGTCACCCTTAGAATCCTTACCCACCACATTTTTACCTCTATTGTCCTTCGTCGAAGACTCCATCAAACCCTTCACATCATCTTTTCCTTTCTTCTTCGGGGTGGGTTTGCCATCAATCTTGGCAGGGGTCGACTTGAGATCATAGAGACTAGCCACAACACTAGTCTAGACATTTCCTGCATTCCCCTTGAGATTTTTAGCAGTAGGCTTAGGATTGTGAGTATAAGCAACAACTAGATGGGTTTTTCGAATGGGACCTTTGGACTCGACCGAGGAAATATTGGTCACAACAAGAGGTTTGATTTCCTCCACACAAACAACAAGTATGGGTTTGGGTGGGCATAATACAAGATGGAAATGGTAGAGTTTCATAATGAGATCTTGGTGCAGGGGTAGGGGAGAGGTATCATCAAGGTTAAGGCCAACTACTTCAATGCATTTTTCCATAGAGCTCTCTAAATCCTTAAGTAGGAAGAAAGGAAATCCTAATAGAACTTTATGCCTAAGGTAATTTAAAAGAGGTAAATGGTAGAAGTAGAAGGTTTTTTATCTACTTTCAAGAGTCACGTACTTCATAAGGGCTAGGAAGAATTGGTCCCATGGCTGCGGAAGGGCCTCTCTCTCAAATCTTGACTGGTCACAAACTGAATTCTCATTCCCCACAAAGAACACATTCATGTTATCTTTATCCTAGGTCTTGATATGCTTCAGATACTTCTTACCATTACTCTACAGCCCCGTCGCTTGCACGATCACATCTTTATTCACTTCAAAATAAATCCCGCCCAGAGTCACTCTTCGGTCTTTCCAAGAGTTGGAAAATTGCGGAGATAAATTAGGGTCATGATCCACAAGACTCTCCATCAGGGGAGCCAAACCTCCTTCAACACATATATGCCACACTAGCAAATTTTTGCAGAATTCACCACAGCTATCGGGATCCATTCCCACACGATCACAACCCATAATGCCTCTCTGCACAAAAAAAAACCAGAGAACTTGTGAGGGTAAAAGGTTAGATAAAATGGTTAGAAGGGTCACCCTCACACAAAGTATTTTTAGCCAAACAGAGCAGAGTTGGTTAATCAAAGCAATGTGCAGGACACACACGTGAGGATGTAAATCTCTTAATGCAATCTTGGTGGTATTATTAATGGGAATCTTCAAGCGATTACATATAGGTAAGCAAGACATGATGGGAAAGCAAGGTTTTCTAGCCACGTTGTTCTTACACAAAAAGCTAGGTAGGATGGCCGCAAGGCCAAATTTAGTAAAAACAAAGAGCTCGACTTTTAGAAGAGGAGATAAAATAGCAAAATGGATGGAGCCAAAAAGGAGATTTTCCTCATAATGATTAGTCACATCATTATTTAAATCAAAGGACTTATTGAAAATATGATAGCGTAGCACAATCCCCAGAAGGAGATAACGTAAGGTACGACCCTGCCAAGCCTTGATCACAAAGTACCCACCATACTTCCTCGCGATTTTCAAAAATGGAATTTACCTCATTTTACAAATTCTGCCACTTGTAGGCCACCTTAGGATTTACACCTGTCCTCATGGCCCATAAGATGAGCATGTGGACCCGCCATAAAACCCCAAAAATCTCATTTCTAGTTATCAACATATTAAGTAAGGGCTTTGTTCTTTCAAGATCAGACCTTGAATACCTAGTGGTAAGTTCCCCAAATTGAACCAACACTTAGAGCAATTTTGAAGAGTGCCAAAGTTGGCTAAGGCATCAACCACTTGATTTCCCTCCCAATAAATGTGGGTAATATTCTTTAAATTTAACTTAGACATAAAAAACCTTATGTCTAATAGGGTATCCTTAGTGTTCCATCGTAGTAATCTGCCAAAGTTAACAACATCAATAATGGAATTAGAGTTACCTTCGATGTGAAGGTTCTCAATCCCCAAAGTAACAACAATTTTGAAGCCCTTGAGTAGTGCACGGGCTTCTGCAATCATAGAAGATTGGAAACCTATTCCCCTAGCATAACCAGCCACAAAATTTCTTATAGAATCTTTGATAACACCTCCTATATGTTGGAAGCTGGTCAACGCTCCCCTCAGGATTTGTTACATGGACTAATCGCCTCCCTTAGATCCGTTAACTCTGGTGTTTGTATTGAGCATTAACAGGTTGATCTTTTGGTGTAATGACAACCGTGGGGACAACAATTGGTATCAAAGCCAAAGGTGTCAGGTTTGAATCCCCTTAGGCAACGCTGAGGGGGAGATTTTTGGTAGTTGGTCACTGCTCCCCTCGGGATTCATGACATGGTCTAACCGCCTCTCGTGGATCCGTTAACTCTGGCGATTGTATCGGGCATTAACAAGTTGATCTTTTGGTGCAATGACAACCGTGGGCCAACACTATACTAGCTCTGCTCAAGTTGCCTTTGGCTGCCCCATCAAAATTGAGTTTAAACCAACCCCTATCCAGAGGCTTCCATATAGTGTTACTCCTAGCCATGGATCTAGATTTTTCATAGGAGCTTGCATCCAAGTTTTAATGCCAAGCCTTGGCCATTAAAATTTATCTCTCAGTTGGTCCCTTATTCAGAGCTCTCTCTTTGAAGAGAGAATTTTTTTCCTCAATGAGTCGAGAACCTATACCAAATACCTCCAACAGACACCTCTCAGTGTTCCTGAAGATCCTATTGTTTCTCTCTTTCCATAAGCGCCAACATATAATGGGAGGAACCTGGTTCCAAATTTCCCCAGGTAAGGGGTGAATGTACAGTCCAATCCAACTCAATATAAATGATTTAATATCCTTACACATGGTCCATTGTATGCCCAATATTTCAATAGCCATTCCCCACACATCAACAAAAAATGAGCAATGTAACAACAAGTGGTCAACAATTTTTTTATTGCATTTACATAAAAAACATTTGTTGGGGATTTGGAATCCCCTTTTTTCTCAAGTTGTCCTGGGTAAGAATCATGTTGTGACAAGCGGTCCACCAAAAGAAGTTAACTTTCAGGATCATGTGCTAGTTCCAAACCCTCTTCCAAAGTTCAATGGTAGCACCCTAATCCGTCAACATATTGTAAGCCGATTTGACTGACAGATCACCCTGCTTATCACGAGTCTAGAAGAATTCATCCCCCAAGGAGGTTGAGGGAAGTCTAGTAAGTGAGAGTAAATCTTGCAGAGACTTAGCTAGGAGGCATAGTTCAGGGGATAAAGGGAAACACAAAACCAAAATATTCCACTTCCTAGCACTAAGTGGCCCAATGATATAGTCACAAATATGGACACCAAAGAACCATTGAGCCAACCTCTTAAGATTTCTAAATTTAGAATTTTCAAGTGGGGTGTCAAGTAACCAGGGATCTTCCCAGAATTTGATATTATTACCATTTCATCCCATTCCCGAGGAGACCCTGCAGGCTACAAATGATCCTCCAGGCCAAGGAACCCAGAGGATGAACCTTTGATAGGCAAATAACTAAAGGTTTGTTTTGAAGATATTTAGCTTTCATAATTTTACACCAATCCTTTGTATTCCTCAGTTGATCCTAGCCAACTTTGGCCATCAAATCATTATTAGTGTAAGAGACAATCCTGATCCCAAGACCACCACAATGTTTAGGCTGACAAAAAAATTCTCATTTAACCAATGAAAATTTCTTCTTGTCCTCAATCCTGGACCAGAGGAAATTTCTTTTAATTTTCTCAAATTTATCAGCTATATATCTGGAGATCTTGAATATAGAAAGGAAGTAGATTTGGATACCTTGAAGAGAAGCATAAAGGAGTTGAATTTTACCAACATGGTTAAGGATGGAGCCTTTCCACCCAACCAGTTTTCTTTGGATCCTTTCAAGGACCGAATTCCAAAAATCAAGAGTGACCTCCTTGATAGTGAGGGGGAGACCAAGGTAAATTTCGGGAAGAGAGCCGCTCATACAACCTAGCACAATAGTCACCCTAGCTTGCAGGTTAGGAGTGTTTTTAAAGAAGTAAATCATACTTTTATTGTAGTTAATGGACTAACCAGAGCAAGCAACATAGTTTTTCAAAGAATGTTTCCATTTCCTAGCTTCAATCATAAAGTCTTTCTAAAATAGGAAAGTATCATCCACAAATTTTTGGATCACAATCGGATCTAAAGAAGAGGCAACTTTGATTCCATTTATAGACCCATCCGACAACAGACTAGTAAAGTTCCTGCTCAACACATCCACAATCATGATAAATAAATAGGGTGAAAGGGGATCACCCTGTTTGATACCTCTCCCAACAGAGAAGAACCCAAAAGGATCCCCATTAACTAGAACAAAGTACTTGACCGTTGTAACACATTCCATTATGAGTTTGACCACAAATTGATCAAAACCAAACTTGGTTAAAACTTTAGGGATGAAGTCCCAAATAACCTTATCATAGGCTTTTGATATATCTAATTTAAGGGCCATACCAACATAGTTGCATCTATCCATGGAATGGAGTTGTTCATGGGTGGTTATGGTTGCATCAAGGATATGACGAGCAAGCACAAATTTTTTTTGAGTGGGACTAATGAGTTTGTCTAGGAGAGGTTTGATGCACTTCACCAGAATTTTAGAGAGGATTTTATAAAAGGTATTGCAAAGGTTAATGGGTCAAAAATCATTCATAGACTGGGGATCAACAATATTAGGGATTAAGGCTAGGAAAGTGTGGTTCAGTCGTTTGAGAATCTTACCAGATTTAAAAAATCACGAGCAACTAAGACGAGGTCCTCACCAACAATCTCCCAAAAGATTTTAAATAAGGTTGGTGGAAAACCATCAAGGCCAGGTGCTTTGAAATCCCTCATACTGAAAGTATCCAATCGAACCTCCTCAGGAGTGACAACACTAAGGATCCCAAGGTTATAATTTTGGGTAATGATGGTTGGGAGAGGGTTTAATAGTAGACTATCCAGGGCTGGATTAGGCACCTCAACAAGAACCGAATAAGCCTTCTAAAAATAATCAGTAGCCAAGAGGCCGATCTGGGTGGGCATCGAGATCACCTCCCCCTGATCATTTTTTAATTTAGAGATTTGATTCCTTTTCTTATGTTTAATAGCTGAAACATTAAAAAAAAAAAGAGGTACTCCTATCACTCTCTTTCAGCCATTGGACCTTGGATTTTTGTTTCCGTAAAATTTCCTCTTTCCTTAGAATTTTCTCCCACTCCCTCTGACTCTCTTTTTCTTGGTTGAAGTAGGAAGACTGACATCCCCCTCCTCTATTTTATTTTGTATAGTTTTCAACTTTTCCCCAATAAATATTTTCTTCTGGAAAACATCTCCAAAGACACGTTTTTTCCAACCTTTCACCATACATTTAATAAGTTTAAGTTTAAAAAAGATCCTAAACATGGGAGAGCCACAAACATGAATGTTCCACCATTCAACACTTTTGTTCTTAAAGTCAGGGTGGGAATTCCACATTATCTTGAACCGAAAAGGGAAAGGTCCCACAATAGATAGGTTATTTGAGATTAGTAGCAGAGGATTGTGGTTTGACACCATTCTAGGCAGAGCCCTGAGGTTAGCACTAAGCAAGCCAGTCTAGTTACTAGAATAGAGGAATCTATCCAAGACGCCTGTTGGTCCAAGTAAAGGCTTGGTCGGATAAGTCGATATCAATCAGACTAGTAAAACTCATGAAGTTATCCAGATCAATCATGTTGTCAGAGTAATCTATCAGACCACCACTTTTCTTTGAATGATATAAGGGGGAGTTGAAGTCCCCAGCCACCATCCAATGAGAGCCATTATTGTTTTTAACGCAACCAAAAAGAACCTGCCACAAGGAATTCCTAGCATTTCTCTAGTTGGGAGCATAGGCATTGATAAGAGGCCAAGATCCACTTGGGTAGGAAAAGGAAACTCCCACACTACTCCTGCAGCAAAATAGTTCAAAGCCATTTAACCTAGAAGGGTTCCAAAGTAGAGCAAGACCACTCGATGCTCGTTCAACATCACTATAGGATTATGAGGCTCCTAACAATAAATTTTTTTGCAATATTATCAAATTTTTCTTTCTTCATCTTGGTTTCTTGTAAAAGTAACACATCAATCTTATGTTCTAAAACATAGTTCTTCAGAGCTAGTTGCTTGTGGGAGTTGTTTAGCCCTCACACATTCCATGACATGACCTTCATTTTTTACCTTTCTTGGAGGACACATCCAATGTCCTCTATTTACCCAAGGCAATATCATTTGTAGTCTCTCTTAGCCTAGTATGTCTTTGGTTGGGTCTACTAGGTTTGGAGTCACCTCCCACATCCACCTTCTTTTTCCTCCCTCTTTTCTTTAGAGTTATCTAGTTCTCTTCTTCAATAACTTTCTCCAGCATCAAACCCTCTGTATTATCTATGACTTTATCAATAACTCCAGTGCTCTCGTCCTCCCAAATTTCACCTTCTTCGCCCATTGTCTCACTTGTTCCAAAAGAACCCACATCCAATAGGTAGCCTCCAACTACTTCATCCCCCCAAAAAGTGAGGCCAAAGGATAGAACATTGACATCCAAAGACTTATCAACAACCTCATTCAAAGTTAGAGTGGAAAGGCTTGAAGTCGGATATTCCCTGGGAATCACTAACCCACTAAGAGGATCCTCAGAGGTAGGTGATTTAACCAAACCTGGCAAGGCAGACTTGGCCAAAGAATCACCTTCCTTCAACAACTCATTTACCACATGAGGCCAATAACTTACAGTAGAAACTCTCGGGTTAGACTCCCGATTAAACAAGGATTACAATCAAAGACAAGGTGGCCATCTTTAGCACACTTCTAATAATAAACAACATTTTTATAGCACATTGGTTGGAACCAGTTGCCAAACTGAGAACACAACTTCACTGAGTTAAGAAGTGTCATGTTCAGACTAATATTCACACAAAAGCGAGAAAAAACTAACCTGGATTTCGATCTGGTGATGGAATCAGAAGTAATAAATTGCCCCAAGGAGTCCCCAATGCTATTGAAGATGGATTCATCCCAGTATTCTAAGGGCAACCCAGGCAGATGAACCCAGATCGGTGCCAATTTTTTTAGGTCCACAATAGGGTCAAATCTTAGCTTCCAGCAACATAATGCCAGATTGTGCTTTCCATAAACCCAAGGTCCAGAAGAGAGGACCGCAACCAAGTCATTTGAAGCCGTAAACTTGAACTGGAAGAGACCACCCGACATTGTGCAAATCTCCAATCTTCCTTTGAGGCGCCATTTAGCAGCAACCCACTTTCAAAACATGTCCACAATAGGATGGAAGGAGAGAAACCAAACCACAAGCACATTCTCCATGGAGGAGAGAATCCTATCACTAACAGTATCAGAAATAGCGAAATCCATCCCTAAAGCTTTGACTTCCTCTTCAAGAGGAGGTATAGGATTTGAACTTTGTTTTCCATTGGTCAGCACATCCTTCTACCCCAAGGTTTCCAGAAGAATCTCCACCACCGACACTTTCTCACCAGATAAGATCGGAATCACGGGTGACTCTGAGAGACCCAAAATCAAAGGCATGGACCCTCCAAGAGTGGCTCCTGAGGGACATGAGTCTGCATGTGACAGGGCAAGACTCGGGCAGGAGGGGACATAGGGGGACCGTGGGGTACCCCCAGGGCAGAATCCACCATGTGTGTAGGCTGTTCAAATGCGGACAAAGGAGAGGGGAGCAGGAAAAATGTTTGATTTCTATGCGGGGAACTAATGTTATCGCCTCAATCTTGCATATTAAAATTGTGCTTCGGGAATGGCGCCAAAAAAATAAAGATATGGTTTTGTTGATGCTGTGGGGAATATTTATAAAAAGTGATTTTTAAAAAATTTTTTTACAATTTTCTTGATTGGCCGCTGGTATTTTCCTCGTGGTTTTGTCATTTTCTATTTTTTTAATAATAATAATTATTGTGGGGAGCTTTGCTATTGGAAATATTTCATGAGTTTGTTGGTATAGTCGTGTCTTGGCATGCACTTTTCATGGGGACGCGTGGCATTTTAAGCAGTACATTTACATTTACTATTTGTGTGTTCTCATTTATTGTGAGTGGACTGAAGTGCAACTGCCATTAGTGGCTTATTGTGTGAAGTTTTAAGTCTGTCGAGCAAAGTGTTATTTATGTTGTTTGTTCATTTCCTCAAGTTGTTTGATGAGGTTGAAATTTGTGTCTGTTGGGAGGGTTTTCATCTACTGTGTTGGAAGCGAGAAAGGTGGCGTTTGTAAGTTCCTCTATCTTTTACGCTTTGATTTTTCGTTTGTCTGTTGATTTGCTTAGATTGTTCGATGAGGGTGAAATTGGTGCCTTTTGAGAGGGTTTATGTCTACTATTTTGGAATTAAAAAATGAAGTGTTTGTAAGTTCCTATATCTTTTACAGTGTCGTTTTATAATTTTTTGCACGTCTGCATTTTATGGGTTAATGCCTACTGTGTGCACTCATGCATTGCAACTGCACTTGAATTTATTAAACGAAAATTAAAATTAGGTCTAAGTAATTGAAAAATGCCTGGGTATAAAGTCATTGAATTTGTGTTTGTTCAAAGGCTTTATGTCTATTGTAGGGGGAGAAAAAAATGAAGCCTTTGTAAGCTCGTATGTCTTTCATTGTGTCATTTTATAGTGGTTTACATCTTTGCATTTTATGGGTCAATGTCTATTGTTTGTTGTTGTTTTCATTTTGTGTGTTAATGTCTATTATTCACTAGCCTTGACTGCTTTTATGGGTTAGTATCTATTGTTGAGTTAAATACTTAACACCGTAATTCATTAATGTTGATTTCTCTACTAGCCAGGATTAAGAATGTGAGTGCCTAGTTGTACTTCAATTTATTCTATGAAGATGAGAATAGTTCATATTTTAAATATTTCTTGTTTTTGAAGTTTTAAGTTTGTTGAGCAAAGTATTATTTGTGTTGTTTGTCCACTTTCTCAGGTTGTTTCTGTTAGTGAAATATGGGTTAGTCTTTCTTATTGCGTTAAAGACTTAACATGATAATGTGTTGGTCATGATTAAAAATGGAAGTAATATTTTCTCCACACACACGCATTGCAATGACACTTGAATTTATTAAATGAAAATGAAAATCAGGTCTAAGTAATTCGAAAATGTCTAGGTATAAAATCATTAAATCTGTGTCTGTTCAAAGGGTTTATGTCTATTGTATGGGGAGAAAAAAAGGAGGTGTTTGTAAGTTTGTATGTCTTTTACAGTGTCATTTTATAATGTTTTATATCTTTGCATTTTATGGGTTAATGTCTATTATTTTTTGTTGTTTACATTTTGTGTGTTAATGTCTATTCTTCGCAATCGTTGATTGCTTTTATGGGTTGCTATCTATTGTTGAGTTAAATAATTAACACCATAATTCATTAATGTGGATTTCTCTACTAGCCATGATTAATAATGGAAGTATCTAGCCGCACTTCAATCTATTGGGTGAAAATGAGAATTGTTTGCATTTGAAATATTTCTTGGGCTTGAAGTTTAAAGTCTGTCGAGCAAAGTGCTATTTGCATTGTTTTTTTCATTTGCTCATGTTTCTTGTCCTAGTGTATTTATGGGTTATTCTTTCTTATTGAGCCAAGGACTTAGCACGATAGTGTGCTTGCCATGATTAATATTTACTCTGCACACATGCATTGCAACTGCACTTGAATTTATTTAATGAAAATGAAAATTATGTCTAGGTAATTGGAAAATGTCTGGGTGTAAAATGATTAAGTCTATGTCTGTTGAGAGGGTCTATGTTTATTGTATTGGGTGCGAAAAATGAGGCATTTGTATGTTCGTATGTCTTTTACAATGTTGTTTTGTAGTTTTTTACATGTGTGTATTTTATGGGTTAATTTTTATTGTTTGTTTTTGTTTGCATTTTTTGCACGCATGCATTGCAACTGTAGTTGAATGTATTAAATAAAAATAAAAATTAGGTCTAAGTTATTGGAAAATGTCTGGGTATAAAAAACATTAAATCTGTGTGTGTTGAAAGGGTTTATGTTTATAAGTTTGTATGTCTTTTACAATGTCGTTTTATAGTTTTTTATTGTCTGCATTTTTTTTGTTAATGTCTATTTTTCACTATCTTTGATTGCTTTTATGGGTTAGTGTGTGATGTTCAATTAAAGACTTAATACTGTAATTCATTAATGTTGATTTTCCTGCTGGCCATGATTAAGAATGGAAGTAATATTTTCTCCCAATGCATGCATTCCAACTGCATTTGAATTTGTTAAATAAAAATTAAAATCAGGTCTAAACATGCATGGCAGTTACAGTTCAATCTATCAAATGAAAATGAGAATTAGGTCTAAATAAATGCAAAATGTGTTGGTATAGAATGAGTTTGTCGATTTCCAATGTTTTGTTTGTTCTAAAAATATTATATAGACTTGTAATGTTCTTTGATATACCAAGTGTTTCTTTCAATGCCCATCGTTGTAATGAGGGTGCCTAGAATTTGTTAATGCCTAATTTTTATTGATCGATGGATTGTGGTGTTAAGTTTTAAGGCTGTCAAGAGGTGCAAATTTGACCCTCATCAATCAATCTATTAAAAAAGGACGAATTTGGAAATTCCTATATCTTTTAGAACATACATGGATTTGATCCTCATCAAAAAATGTGTCAAGAAAGGATGTGTTTGAAAATTCCCATATCAAGCGTAAAATTTGTCTAGAGTATGGCTGAGGCAGTTAAGGTCGTAGCATGAGTCATGAAAAATGTTGTGTGAATTTTTTTTATTCTATGCAAATTGATAACATTTTGCACCATGGTTTTTTAATAACTCAGTGTATGCCATTTATTGCAAAATAAAAAAAAGCTCAATGTTGAGAAATGTACACTTGTCAAGCCTTTTTTTGATCTATTCTATTGGAATCAATTAATCTTATCCACATCTGATATTCATCAAACTAATTATTCTTTTGTCCTTACTAATCTTGTTTTGACTTCAGTTAACTATTCATGTTATGAAAAAGGAAAAAAAAATTACTTATTTTATTTTCAAGAACTTGACAAAATTTCCTTGTTAATTTTTTTATTGTCTATTTTGGTTTTTGGTTAATTCTTTAATTTATTTTTTCTCCTTTGTCACTTGACTGGCCCCTTTTCTAAGTTTGTTGTCTCTTTGTTTCACTTTACTTTTCTATTTTGCCTTATTTTTTGCAGTCATCTTTTACACATTTCTATTTTCTTATTTATTTTTTTCCATCCTTCTTACAGTTTGCATTTTGCGAATGAGTAATTTTTGTTTGCATATTCTCTTATTCAATCTCATTTGTCGATCATCTATTCAATCTGCTTGCTCTGTTTTGCGAAGTTTTTTATAGATTTGATATCCATTTCTTTTGTATTACAACTACCATCTTCAAATTTACATTGTTATTATTGTCTTGACTATAAGTGCAAAATCTATCCATGTACATTCTGTCGTTAGAATAAAAGGAAAATTATTGATTTTTCTAGTAATTTTCATTTTTGCTGCTGGTATTTTCCTCGTGGTTTTGTCATTTTATAATTTGTTTAGCTATTTTTCTCTGTCTTGTGGGCGGAAAGCTAATGTTATTGCCTCAATCTTGCATGTTAAAATTGTGCTTTGGGAATGGCATCGAAAAAATAAAGATATGGTTTTGCTTATGTTGTGGGGAATATTTATAAAAAGCAAAATATCATTTACCTTTGCAATTTTATAATTGGTTGTTGGTATTTTCCTTGTAGTTTTGTGATTTTATAATTTTTTTTAATAATAATGATTATTGTAGGGGCTTTGCTATTGGAAATATTTCATGAGTTTGTTGGTATAGTCGTGTCTTGGCATGCGCTCTTCTTGGGGGTGTGTGGTGTTTTAAATAGTACATTTGCATTTATTATTTACATGTTCTCATTTATTGTGAGTAGACTGAAGTACGTCATCATTAGTGGCTTATGGTGTGAAGTTTTAAGTTTGTCTATCACTCTTTCATGAATAGACAATTAATTTGGATTGAAAAAATACAAAACCATGACCAAAATGCCAAAAGCTAATGAGAAGATTACAAAAACATATATACAAAGAATATATATATATATATAAGTATATATATTTATATATGTACATATGTATATGTGTGTATGCATATATATGTGTGTGTGTGTATGCACATGTATATACATATATCTATATGTACATATATATATATATATATATATATATATATATATATACATATATATATATATACATATATATATATATACATATATATATATATATATATATATATATATATACATATATATATATATACATATATATATATATATATATATATATGTACATGTATATATATATGTGTATATATGTATGTATGTGAGCATGTATATATGCATATATGTGTGTGTGTGTGTATGAATACATATTCATTTGCTGAGATTGTTCGATGAGGGTGAAATCTATGTGTCTTAAGAGCATTTATATTTGTTGTATTGGCATTGACAAAGGGCGCTTTTATAGTTTTTTTACCTTTTTGCAATGATTTAATCATTAGCATTCTTTATCGATGAGTGTTTTCATTAGTTAGTTCTTGTTTCTCAATTTCTTGATTGGATTTTGATGTTTCAGTCTTAGTTTCATGCAGTGTGGATGTTTCAATGCCAAAAGTATTGAAATGAAGCTTACATTTTTTTTTGCAATCTGTATTATTTCAATTCAAGTGAATTGTGAGTACATGAAACAGTGATAGACATTGGAAGATGTCTATTTGTACATGATATAATTGATATACAATTGATGTTTCAAACCATGCATGTCATGAATATTTTGTATAGATAAGACTTCTTCCAATGGTGTATATTTGGAACTGTTAAAATGATGTTTGTGTTTTTTTCCCCGACTGTTTGGTCATTGGCATATGGTGTGTTGCTTGTTGGCTCTTTATATTCTGCAGTTGCAATTTATAGTTGAGAAAAATGCAAGGGAAAAAAACATGTTTTTGTAATGATTTGTTGCTATGCATGTGTTGTTGGTGCAAAGTTTTCTATGGACATGTGTTGTTGCCAATATTGGCTCACTTGTTGTGTGCATATGATCACATTTTGAATTTTAATTACTAGACTTTGATATATTGTAAATAGATTGAAGTGCAGTTGCCATTAATGGATTATGGTGTTAAGTTTTATGCATGTCAAGAAAAAAGGATCTTGTGTGTATATATATGTAAATATGCATGCATACATATATGTATGTTCTTATGTGTATGTATGTATATATATGTGTATACACATACACATACATATATGCAAGTATATATATTTAAGTATGTATATATAATATATATTTGTATGTGTATATATATGTGTGTGTGTGCATATAGATTTATGTTTATGCATATATATGTATGTATATATTTCTATATGTCTATATATGTATGTATGTATATAAATGTGTGTGCTTTGCATTTTGCATTTGTTAAGATATGGTTTTTATTTACTATGAATAGATTCAAGTGCAATTGCTATTAATGCATAATGGTGTTGAGCTTTGAGACTGTTTATACATATATGCATGTGTACATATGTATATATAAAAGTATGTATACATACATGTATATATGTGTTTATATGTATGTGCGTACATATATATAAGTATACACATATACACTTATATAGGTGTGTATATATACATACATATATATTTACATATTTTTTTGTAAATCTATATACATATATATGTGTGTATGTATGTATAAATATCTATATATACTTATATATATGCATATATGTGTATGTATCAATGCACATTCTCTTACATATATGTATGTCTTCATATATGTACATATGTATACATGTATACATGTATGCATATATATATATATATATATATATATATATATATATGCAGAGGTATATATGTATGTATATCTATATCTACATATATATTTGTATGCATATATATGTGTGTGTGTGTGTAAGTACACATATAATTATGTGTGTGTATACATATATGTCTATGTATATATATGTATGTGTCTCTAAATATATGTAGTTGTTGAAACAAGGAAACTATATGGAAGATATTTTCAGAAATTGTTAGATAAAATTGGTGCGGAGTTTACATTGTCTATAACCACATGCCAAATATATGTGTGGTGTCTAGCACTGTCCAGTTTAGAAACATTGCACAATGTGTTTTCCAGTGGTTGTTGGTTTTGTAGGGATCTATACCAATTATTCATTGTTTTCCATCAACGCTCTATTATACAAATTGAAATACCGCTACACCAATGTGAGGAGGTATACTCTGAACCAGTTTATGCATTTGAAAATACCATGGCTAGAGATGTGTAAGAAACATAACATAGACAACTAAATATATTGATCAAATATCAAACTATTATTTTTGTTGTGGCTGATAAACAACATACATTGTTTATCTGGGAAATTGCAATGTCATTTCTCTTAAAGAGGGTAAATATTTGAAGTTAATGCATTATAGTATATGTTTGCGATCTTCTATTTGAAGCAGTTTTAAAGTTGATCATAGATAGAGAAATTGAGATTGCGTAGGGATTTCCAACTATGACAATGTGTATTGCTGAGGAAGTAGAGATGGGCATTGAAAAGCTCAACTAAGATGTGAGTAAGATTTTAATTATTTCGTCTTATATACTCATTTTTAAATGTTCCCTGGATCGTGTGAGGTATGGACATTAAGTTTAAATCCATAATGGATAATGTAGTCTCTTTTTCCAGTTTTTGCTCATGTAGTCTTCTTATGCTTTTTACAGGATTATGGATATAATGTTACAAACCTATACTTTGTCTAATGAGGCTTTTCAATTTCTTCAAATGCATCGATCCAGTATTAGATCACACTCTAGCTTTATTTTTAGTTTATATTCCATGATTTGAATAAGATTCTTATTTATTATGTGCTATGGACATGTCCTTTTTAGATCTTTCCTAATGTAGTTGATGCGGTTTGTATCAACTATAGTAGGCACTCTTTCAAATTATATTTTAATCTTGTTTGGCTTTTGGCAATTTGTTGCCAGCCATTGTTGCTTTTGTAGTCATAATCATGATAGTGTTGTTGGCACTAGTAGGACTTGGCAAATAAATGACTACGTGACTAACACTTTTAGTCACAACAACTAAAGATGACTAAATTCTACTCATTTTTTGAAAAACAACTATAAATGACTAATTTGATTATCATAAGTGACTAATTTGATCATCGGGTAAAAAACACAACTAAATAATTAGTCACACAAATAAAAATAACTAAATAATTAGTCACAAATAAAAATTAAACAATATGATATTAAAGTGGATAATTAAAATATAATATAATTATTATATTATAAGTTAATGATTTGACTGATGGCGAACGCACTGGTTCTGGCACAAGCGCTTACGACCATCTCGACTCAAGCTACATGTTAGGGATGAAGTGTGCATGTTTGTTTTGACAGTGGAATCATGCTCTCTATGTTTTCTTCTACCTGGGGAGTTTTTCTCTCCGTATTCAGGGGGTGTGATCTCTTTTTCAGATAATTCCTTCTTTATTAATTTTTGTTGGTACGATTTAAATCCGCCCTTCATTTTGAGCTGCTTGTGGGTGGTGCTTTAGGCACAACTGGGCCTATGAGGAGGATATGAGGGTGTTGTTTTCATCTTGGAGTTTTTGTCTGGCTGCATAAAGAGTTTTGGTGTGTATATTTTGAAGTTCCTTTGTCCCATTGCTTCTTGGTGTGCTCTTGGTGTGTGGAAAGCAGATTTGTGGGTTGGTGAGGGGGACAAGTGAGTGGTGTGGGTGGTTGGAAATCTGGCGGTTTAGAGTTTTGAAGTGGTTGGGGGCTAGGGTGTGGCATGATCTAGTAAGGGCTAATGGTTGGGGGCCCTAATGGCTCCAAATTTTGGTTTGGAGGAGAGGTCGGGGGATGAGGCGATGATAGAGGCGGGTGACAGGACCTTCAACTCATCTTCTCCTAGAGTGGGCTTGTCCAAGATTAGGGTTTTCAGATTGCAAAAGAGAAACGACTGTTTGGAACAGGCTCAAGTGCATCCAGTGGTGTTAATCCAAAAGGAGGAGGTTGCAAAGGGTTTGGAATATTACTCCAAGCATGTTTTAATCTGCAAGTTCCTAGGGATGAGGGTCTCACTTCCTTTCCTCGAACCTTGGATTCAGAGAACTTGGAACCCAAAGAGAGACATTGAGGTCTTGTTGGCTGTGAATAATTTCTTCTTGGTGGATTTCTCATGTATTTCAAATCGGAATAGGGCTTTTGAGGGAGGCCCATACTTCTATAATTAGGTTGGGTTATTCATAAAACCATGTCATGCGAGATTTAACTCGACAAAGGAGATCTCATCCAAGGTTTCAGTTTGGGTTCACCTTCCTCGGTTGTTGCTTGACTGTTGGAGGAGAGATATTTTGCAATCTATTGCCATGTTGTTGGGAAAACTGATTGGACCCTCTCAACAGAATCTAAATAAGAGGATATTTTCCTATGCGCGTGTCTATGTGGAGATTGATTTGAGTCAGCCTTTTCCCAACTCTATTGATCTAACTTGAGTTCTAGTTCTTGGACTTAGTCGCTAGATTATGAAACTATGTCGTTTAGATGTCAGTTATGCCGAGAGTATGGTCATCTCTCAGAGGAAGTGTCCACGTGCTCCTAGTGTGGGTAACTCAGGTAACATGATGGCTCGACTCCTTCAAATCCCAGGTCCAAAAAGGGCAAAGGTCCCATGCCAAGGGTGACTCCGAATAAGGACAGGTTTTTTCCTGGTAGGTCTCGAAACAAAGTTTGAGGTCAGAAGAGGAATTTTCGAGACCACAATGAGGAGGGGATATTTAACAGGTTTGATGCTTTGGATGGCTTAGCCCATGAGAAGGGGGTATCTCCTGATGTGCATATGGATGCTCCCCCTTTTACTGCTCATAATCTCGAGCCTATGGCAGCTATGTTTGAGGTTCTTGGTCCTATGGAGGCTCTTGGGGAAGTGAAGGATTCTTTGGATCCCACCCCTAAAATTGGGCTTGGGGATCCTTGTGAATTAGTTGGTACTTCTTTGGTCTCTACTACTATTGGTGGTAGCCTTGCTGGAGGTTCGGGTGCTGGAGTCTCTGGCAAGAGTAAAGCATTTGTTCTGTCCCCTAGTTTGGGTGTGCACCAAAATCCCTTGAAAAAGAGAGCTCCTGATAAGTCCCAGAAGGTGGGGAGGAAGAAAGAATAGGAGAAAGTGAAGTTGGTTAGTGAGACGTTGGTTGAATATAGGTCGGTAAAGACATTGGATGCTTACTTCTTCCACCCTCAGTGATGATTGTGCTATCATGGAATGTGAGGGGTATGAATACCATCCCTAGACAAAAGGATATTTGAGATTTGGTTCATGCTCATTCTCTGGATTTGATTTTCCTTTAGGAGATGAAGGTATATGTGGACAGTATGTTCCAAAGTGCTTTTAAGGTTTGGAATAGAGGGTTATGTCATTATGTGGATGCATAGGGGAGCTCTGGAGCTTTGGCTTGTTTCTAGGATCCTCGATGAATCTCTCATGTTTGGTGGGCCTCCAATAGGTTCTCCATTTCTTTTGTTGTAATTTGTTTAGAGACAAGGCAAAGAGTTTTTCTTTCTAACATCTATGCCTTGACGGATGCTCCTGGTAAGATTCTTTTATGGTCTCATATCAATTTTCTATGATCATTAGATCCCTTTCTTCCCTAGATTATGGAAAATGACTTCAATGCAATTGCATCTCTTGAGGAGAAAATGGGGTGAGTCCCTCATCTGTATCCCTCCTTTGATATTCTAAGGGATAATTTGGCTTGGCTTCGGCTAGTGGATGTTAATATTGTGAATGACATGTTTACTTGGAATAATAGGAGGCTCAGGGATGAAGCCATTTCTGAAAGATTAGACAAATTTTTGGTTTCTAATTTTTGGGTTGGTGAAAAGTGGTTGTCAAGCTTTGAAATCTTAGATTGGTGGGGATCAAATCATTGATCGATTAAATTATCTACTCATCTAGCTGGTGGCTATAGGAAACAAACTTTTAGATTTTAGCTTATGTAGCTCAGGGAGGAGAGTCTGCTTGGCCTACTGTCTCGGTGGTGGATTGAAGGACGACCAACTTTTGGCACGACTATGTACTCCTTTGTGAAGAGACTAAAATATGTCAAGTATAAATTAAAACACTGGAATAAGTATCAGTTTGGCAATGTGTTCCAAAATAAAAGGGTTGCTTAGGAGAGCTTGGCTTATATCACCAGACAGATTCGAGATAAGGGTTTGCATGCATATTTGAGCAAGTTAGAGGATAGTGCAATTAAAGACCTTGAGGAATGGGAGATTTGTGAGGAAATTCTTTGGAAATAGAAGGATCATATTGACTGGCTTCAAGAAGGGGATAGGAATACATCCTTTTTTCATAACTTGGTTAAGGTCCAAAGACAAGGTAACATTATTTCTTCTCTTCGCTCTCTTAAAGGTTTTGCTCTTTCTTCCTTGCTAGAGATTTCTAGGGAGGTAGTTTTCTTCTTCTCTAGTCTCTTTTCAGAAGATACCCCACTTGCTTGTGAGGAGGAAGCTTCTATATTGGCTTGTATTCCTCCTTTGGTGACCAGAGATATGAATATAGTATAGTATATTATATTATATAGTATAGTATAGTATATAATATAGTATAGTATAGTATATTATATAATATAATATAGTATAGTATATTATATTATATAATATAATATAATATACTATATTATATTATATTATATAATATATTTTATAATATAATATATTATATATTATAATTATTATATAATATAATATAATATAGTATAGTATAGTATATTATATTATATAATATAATATAATATAGTATATTATATTATATTATATACTATATTTTATAATATAATATATTATATATTATAATTATTATATAATATAATATAATATAATATATAATGTAATATAATATAATATATAATGTAATATAATATAATATATTATATAATATAATATAATATAATATGATATACTATAATATAATATATTATATAATAATACAATACAATATATTATATAATACAATACAATATATTATACAATACAATACAATACAATATATTATACACTACAATACAATACAATATATTATACAATACAATACAATACAATATATTATATAATACAATACAATATAATATTATATAATATAATATAATATAGTATAGTATATTATATAATATATAATATAATATAATATAGTATAGTATATTATATAATATATAATATAATATAATATAGTATAGTATATATATAATATAATATAATATATTATATAATATAATATAATATATTATAATATATAATATAATATAATATAATATAATATAATATAATATATAATATAATATAATATAATTTATTATATAATATATTATTTAATATAATATAATTTATTATATAATATATTATTTAATATAATATAATATATTATATTATATATTATTTAATATAATATAATATAATATAATATATTATATAATATTATATAATATAATATAATATATTATATAATATTATATAATATAATATAATATAATATATAATATAATATATTATTTAATATTATATAATATAATATAATATATTATTTAATATAATATAATATAATATAATATATTATTTAATATAATATACTATATATATAATATAATATAATATAATATAATATAATATAATATAATATACTATATAATATAATATAATATAATATACTATATAATATAATATATAATATAATATAATATATATATAATATAATATGTAATATGGAATATAATATAATATAATATAATAATATATAATTATTATATTATATTATATAATATATTATATTATACTATATAATATATTATATTCTAATAAAAAATGGGTTTTGAAGGGGCCCAAAACCCTTTACAAAATAAAGCAACTGATAAAAAAAGAAAACAACATTACACATCAATCAACCCAATGATAGCAAACCATCAACCAAAAAGAAGGTAGCCAACCAACAACACTACATATTGTTCAGAATCTCTACAACTTCCATATCAGTAGCAACCATCTTCTATGCATTATCCACAGTATCAAACACCTCTATACTAGAGGCCCTGACCTGAGATTTTATTTTGTTTCTAGTTCTAACCCTCGGCCCATGAGTTTTTACCTCATCACTCAAAACACTACCTTTAACAACATCCTTCTCACCAACACAACCCACAACCAACAACTTACCCCCAACAACAGTATCATCAGCAGATACAATCTCTTTTCTCTTCTTCATAGTAATCATAGGGGAGATCAACTTTTCAGAATCCGAAATGCCCAAAACCTTAGAGGCATCTCCACTTTTCATCACAACTTTCCACATTTTATCAAATTTATCCTCAAGGGATAAGATTATACCTTCCAAATTTTGTTTCAAATTAATGGTTTCCTCTACCATAGGTATAGCCACAATATTAAGAGACTCCATCAGATTATCAATTTGGCTTTGGATTGCAGGGTCCTTAGCCTTACTAGAAACACCTCTAATTCTAACATGAATCCTATTAATCTCGTGAAATAACCACTTAAAAAGTTTAAACTACACATTAGCACTCTCACGGGCTGAGCCCAACACATCAGACAACTCCTCCCTATCAAAGTTCTCAACCCATTTCCCCACAACAACATCCTCATCAGAAGAACTAACATGAACCTTATCAGTAGAAATATCCTTACCTTTTCCAATGGAGACATGAGACTTCATCTTTTGAATGGAGCCAACAATTTCCTCTGCAACAGTCTTCCTTTTCAACATCCTATCCCCATCCGCTTTGCTAATTCCCACAACATGTCCACCACCCACAACCCTTTCCTTCCCTTGTTTCATCCCAATTTCAGCACTCAGAGAGGCCTCACCATAGATACCTCCAGCCAGGGAAAGAGGGAAACCCTTCTCCAAGATTTGGCTATCAGTTCTCAACACCCTTATCTTTCGACACTGCACATGTATAGTCATTGGGGGAGGAGAAGAAGCTTCCCCATAAAGTTCATTTTTGTCCTTAACCCCCTTAGGATGCACATTCACAACCACATCATCACTGCAAGTAGTATCATCCGACTTCCTATCCCCAATTTTACCCTGAACAGGGGAAGAGGGTCCCTCCTCAAAAGAGGCATAGGAATCTTGGACATAGTCAACATCATCATCCCTATTAGACTCAGATTCTTTTCCCAAAATAAGCTTCCTCTTCTTAGCTTTTTTACTAACCCTTTCCTCTCTCGAATCCGTCTCATAACCCTCTCGGGGTTTAGCAATATTTTCCTTTGGATACACAAGAATTTTATGCACCTAATACAATTTGACATGTTCATAGATCAGGAGAATTAACCTCACATGCAAGACATGGTTCTTTGGGTTTTTCATATGTTCCTTAATCCCCGTGTCAAGCGACATCAACAAATAATAAGGAAAGGAAACCTATTTCTTATGCCAAAAATGGTTTAGCAAAAGGAAATGGTAATTGTTAATCACTGTATACCTTCCTTCCAAGGTGACATACCTGATAATCTCTTCAGCCGCATCACGCCACAATGCTTTCAAACAGCTCCTCTGATAACCACCACTCTTCACCTTTTTCAAAACAACAACCTCATTCCCTTTGAAGAAATTAGATATCGCATCCTGCGAATCTTTTTTGTCTCTAAACACCTTCATACCCTGCATAGACAAACTAGTAATTTGGACTATGAATTCTTTGTCAACCACAACTTCCCTACCACCCAAATTCAGGGTTCTCTCATTCCACCCTTGAGCAATCAAATTAGTGACTTGAAGATTGTAGCCATGCAATTTCTCCATATACACAGTTAAGCCACCTTTCTCTAAAATATTCCACACCTCCTTCCTTTGCTTAGCAGAAACACAAGACTTAGGCTTGACATGATTTATGTTCCTCCCATCACAAACAAAAGCGAAGCACATAGCCGAAACCTAATGAGACTGAGATAAACACCACCCAAAATGAGAATAATCAGCAGAAGACTCCAGAAACTAAGGCAAATATCACCCAAAATCTATGCGAAGCCAACCAAAGGATAAATATGCAATAATGAATTATAAATCCGATCCTTGTGAAAGCCGTCCCCCATACTCATAACTTTAACATCCTCATTCAAAACATTCAACCACGTGAATAAGGACATGCACCCCTCAAAGCCAGCTAAGATTGACGTAAGATTAACATTCATTATTAATAATAGTCATTGCTTCAAAAGGAATCAGATTATTTAAATCCCACTCATTTTTTTCTCTAACACCAAAGTTAGCAAAGAAATCAACTAACATATTTCCCTCTCTCAATATATGAGAGATATAAACATTATTCAAGGAATTGATAATTTCAATAGAGTCCCTGACCAAGGCCTCAATAGTCCAAGACAGAGGTGAAGCATTCTTCAAATTGTTTATAATATTCAGAGAGTCACCTTCCACCCAGACCTTCCTATACCCTGTTCTTTGAGCCCCATGATAGACTGTATAATAATATTATTGTTATATAATATAATATTATATAATATTATTATAATATAATATTTATATAATATTATTATAATATAATATAATATTATAATATAATATAATATTATAATATATTAATATAATATAATATATAATATTATATTATAATATATTTAATAATATATAATAATACAAAAGTGAGAGATTTAATGTATGGTAATTTACTTACTTTGGAATCCATTTTGAAATGCTTTTTGCATGGGCAAATTAACCCTAATGCGCAGGAAAATTGGTTGTAATTTTCATTTTAATAAATATACTTTTAAACCCTAATGTGCAGGCAATACTCAACGAGAGATTTTTAGGCTACAACTCGCCAAATTGGAGAAGTGAAAGGTCAATACAAGCAAGGAAGAGTTTGGAGGAGTTGAAACCAATAGTGGCGGGAAAGCAACAAAAAATAGTGCAGAGATTTGCTCAATGGCACTCACACTGTGCACCTAATTATGTGAGAAGGTTCAATGGTGGCTGCACTGTGCATATCATTTAGACTTTGTTGGTATTTTCCATACTGTAAAAACCTAAATGTGCTTATGTGTCACCAAAAATTGTACACCTTTGAAGAAAAGGACAATTTTGTGCCCGTTTTGGTCTTACTTTAGGTATCAATTATCACCCTAAAACAACATTTATAGGCCCCTAAGTTTCGTTAGTTTTGAATTTGAGGCCTGTTATACCTAAGGAATCATTCAACCTCTAAAAAATAACATAAAAATTATTCAAAAAGCACTAATCCCACTTCAAAATCCCTTAGTGGGACTAGGTTGCCCAAGTTGGCGACCTAGTCCTTTTTGAGGATTTTTGCATTTTTAAGCGGGAAAATGTATATTTTGTCAGAAATTATCAATGGGTGTCGGCTTCTTAGGTCAAAATTATCGACAATTAGGTCTTGTTGCTTATAAATACTTGTTTTTAGGTCAAATTTCCACTCTCTCTTGGTCCTTTTCCACAATCAACTTCAAGAATCAAGTGCAAAACATCTTCCTCAAGAAGGTTCATCTCTCTCCCACAACAAAGTTGAATCTTTTGAACAACAAACTAGGGCTTTTTGTAGGTCTTCAAGCTCACTCCACATTCAAGATCACTCATTGCCAAGGTTAAACATGGATTCTTATGGAGATTCATAGAGAAATCTAGGTTGAGGAGGTGCAACTAGGCACCAAATCACACCTAAAGACTGTTTTCAAAGTGACCCCATCTTCTATTTTCAGCCCATCTTTAGATTTGAGGTTTGCATTCCATTTGCATTCCTTTTTACACTCATTTGTAATGTTGTAGGGTTTCTTGGATTGAAGTCTTGCATCATTCCAAATCTTTTGCATGCATCTTATTCTAGCACAATAGAATAGGATTTTGTCTTATTTCAGGTTTTCCTAGTTCTAGACACACTTAAGGCTAGGGTTTATGCAAATTTTCTATCTCTTTACAAGTTTAAATACAAACTAGGGGTTTGACCCAGGAAAACCCCACATTAGAAACCCAAATATCTTCTGTTTTGTAGGTTATTTTGCACTTTTGAGTTCGAATTCCCATGGAGAAACAATACACAGATCATAGGCCTCTGTGTCCACTTTCAATTTTCTAAAAAATCTAAAAGGGACTAAGTCACCCATAGTGGTGACCTAGTCCCATTGGAGGTTCTCGACAAAGATTTTTGCAGATTTGAGTACCCAGTTAGCTGAAATGGAATTTGGAGTAGTTTGCCTAGAGAGGGACTAGGTCGCCCCACTTGGCGTAAGTGTCCCAGTTGACTCAAAACTAAGATTTTTCAGATTTCCCGAGGCTTCCACAACTTCTTCATCGGTCTACAACAGTTTCCAGGTGCACCCATTTGGTCTATTAGGTTATATTGCTTAATTTAGTCTTCATTTCAACGTCGTTATATTACATCATGTATTTTCCAGCAATATAGATTCTCTTAGCTTAGATTAAATAGTTAGGCTTGCTTATTAGATTTCAGTATTTAGCACATTTCAACACATATTCAATCCCAAGCATTGAATGAATCACAAGGTTTAATGCTCCTTACAAAAGGAAAGTCCTCTTCCTTCTAGGTGAAAACCCTAGAAAGTTTTAGGGGACTCACTCCTTTACCCCACAAAAAGCATTAAATTTTGCGATTCAACTCATTATTGGATCTTGGCCGTAATTTTATTTTAATAAACATACTTTAAAACCCTTGTCAAAATCTTATTTTCAGGCCACAACTCGCCAAATTAGAGAAGTGAAAGGTCAGTGATGCAGGGCATCACTCTCTTATTTCTTCTCCATTTTGGTTTTTGTTTATGTCTTTAGTTTGGTAGTTTAGATTTTGTTTTTGTTAATATTCTTTTGTTATTTTGTGTTGCTTGCTGGTCGATTTTTCTTACCAATCGACAATTAAGCATAGAGAATAAATATTGGTGGGTAGTTGAGAAGGATTGACAAGTTTTTGATGAAGGTTCGATGTTGTTGTAGAGAAGAGGGGGGATGTCCATGATTCAGGGGCAGTCAACGGTGAAATGGGGAGTCATTCAAAATTTATTACATTGAATCAACTATAGTAAGTGTCGAAGCCTTGTCTGAGGGATAGTGATGTATATGAGATCAGGCTAATCATTGAGGTTGAAGAAGTGTTGTGCTTGTATCACCCATGTTATTTGAATGGAACTCTACAGTTTGTTCTTTTGTCATTGCTTCTGAAATGTTCAAGTTTTCCATTTCATGTTAAATCTTGAACTGCTTACAATCTGAATTGCTTGAGTTTGAAGTCTCTGTTTAAAGCCATTTAAAATGTGTTGTGTAAGCCACTATAATATGTATTGAATGCTGGAACTGAAGTCATTTTTTTGAATCCGTCGGAGTATTGAGGAATTTAACTACCTTTGTGTAAATCTTGTCATTGTTTGGGAATGATCCAAGTTCTTGTTAGTTGTTTGTTTCTTTCAATTTGATATCTGAGCGCCCAAGTCCATAGGAAAAGCCACACCCAGATTCATTTTTTAAATATGAAACATTAGAAATGAACCTTTCTTTTGTGACTACAGATTTACATATATAAAGGGTCCATTTTTTGATGATTTGTTTGGTTGCAGGGCACGTTGAAATATGGAAAAGCAGTGGCAGTGAAGAAGCTATCATTAGCCCATTCTCAACTTAGACATGTGTTAACTTAAATTTGAAATTGAAGTGAAGCTCATCTCAAATGTTCATCACCGAAATATTTTGTGTTCACTGGGATGTTTTTCTTAAGGTCCAAAAAGGCTTATGGTGTATGAATATATGGAAAACAAAAGCCTCGATTTGTAAAGATTTATAAAGTATAACCGTTTTCTTGAGTTTCATTTGGTTTTTGAGTTTCAAATCCAGATGAAATTTTCAAGAAAAGAAATTCATTGATATGTTTTGACTTGTCACTGAGGTTGTAACCATTGAGGTTTTTATTTTCCAATGAGGCTTAATGAAGTAAATTTTTAGACTAATAAATACTATGTTGTGGCTCCTCTTAATTTGTGATCTATTTGTGATCAATCATATTTGTTCAAGTATTTTAGTCTTCATTTCATGGTATTTCTCTCAACATTTTAATATTTATGATACTTGAAGTTTATATGCATAAATTTTTGAGGATTAATTAAGTTAGATTTGATTTGTAATTTGAATAACCGATTCACCCAAATAAATGACTAAACATGACTAAATAAATGGATACCATGACTAAAATAAATGACTACAATGACTAAATAAATGACTACAATGACTAAAATAAATGACTACCATGACTAAATAAATGACTACAATGACTAATTAAATGACTACCATGACTAAGTAAATGACTACCATGAATAAATAAATAACTACCACGACTAAATAAATGACTACCGTGACTAAATAAATGACTAGTTAACAACAATTAATGACTAAATTAAAGACTAAATATACTACCAAATTGATCAATCAAAACAACCAATAAATGACTAAAAATGTTTTAGTCATAAATTTGGTCGTGTTATAAATGAATGGCAATAAACTACTAATGGTCATGTTACCAAACTAATGGTCATGTGACCAATTTTTAATAGTTTTTTAGTCATTTATTATTTTTTTTGTACTATTGTGGTGTTGCTTCTTCAAATGCTGGAGAACTGCTTCTCAAAAAGTTAGCTAGAATCATGAGCATTAAAATCCTATTTGCTTGAAGTGATTTTTGACCTTCCTAGCTACATTTATTGATTGCCTTATAACAGTAAGCTATTGCTTCTAGTATCAAGGCACCTATCAATCTTAATAGTAAATAAAATCTATGTAACCATGCATGGAAATTTCCAATCAAGCATGTCAACTACTACTATCAATGCAACTTACCCTCCATAGATATCCACAGTGATTTCGTGAACATGAGCATAATTCCCATGGATGAAGAAATGGACAAGCCATTAGGTATATCTTGAAGAGGTGGACATGTTTCAATAATTTTTGTTGTTTCATGGAAATACAATTAACTTGAATTGAATGGAGATTTTGAAAAAAACAAGTGAAACTGTGTTTTACTAAAATAATTCCATGAACTGTAGGATAAATTTAAGTGCCCTGATTTGCAGCGATTGCATCGGTTGGCAAAAGCATGTAGAAAACATTTTCCTTTGTACCAACGATTTTCAGAAGCACCTATCAATATTAATAGTAAATAAAATCTATGTAACCATGCATGACAATTTCCAATTAGGCGTGTCAACTACTACTAACAATGAAACTTACCCTCTAGGGATATCCACAGTGATTTCTTGAACATGAGCATAATTCCCATGGATGAAGAAATGGACAAGCCATTAGGTATATCTTGAACAGGTGGACATGTTTCAATAAATTTTGTTTTTTCATGGAAATATAATTAACTTGAATTGAATGGAGATTTAAAAAGAAACAAGCGAAACTATGTTTTACTAAAATAATTCCATGAGCCATAGGATAAATTTAAGTGCCATGATTTGCAGCGAGTGCACCAGTTGGAAAAAGCATGCAGAAAACATTGTCCTTTACACCAACGATTTTTAGAAGCACTATACATAGTAGTTTTAGAATAGTTATGAACCACATCAATAGGCATAGATTTTACACTTAATTGGGACTAGTTTTGATTTGATAGATTTAAGTGCAATTGACATGCATGCTTGACATAGAATTGATTGGTTCCATTGTTACAGATCAGTAACACAAGAGTTAACACTAATGGATTATGGTGTTAAGTCTTTAACCAAACAATTGGAATTAAGCCATAAAAAACTATGAGAGAGACATAGAAATAAAACATAGAATGACAATGTAAAAGATATAGCAACTTGCAAATGACTTCTTCTTGTTTTTTAAATATTTTTGTTCTTTGCTACTATTGATTGTTTACATGGATTAATGTTTCTAAGAAAATCCCTCGTGTAGCACCCCACCACACAACCCTAGAGGAAACACACTAATTTTTTTTGTTTAAGTAGAATTAACATGCAAGATCACTACCCATTGAAAACATCCCCTAAGGTTACAATACCGAGATTACTTATTAACCCACAACGACATAAATGAATCCATAACATTTATCCACTTAAGGAATAAGAACACATACATTCCATACAAGATACACTACATCATCACAAAAAGGAATACCATGTGATATCAATATCAATAACTTAATAAGGAGATTACATCACTCATTCCTCGAATGAGGTAAATCCAAAAGCATGATTACATATTACAACTTTCTACCTCAATTACAAAGACGGGTAATAAATTACAAGATTCAACTGAAATGAATAAAGCATAAAATAAGTAATTGGATCACACGAGCTCTCCAACTGGAAATATCGTCCACACGAACAAGAAGAAAACCCAATGGAGTAAGGTGCATGCCACCCAACCAAGTGGAACCCAAAGGCCCACCCCCCGTGCTAGGAGATAGTAATAAGGAATCCTAGCCAAGGCCATCTACCTCTAGACACAGACTAACACATCACTAAACCAAACTGACACCACCAATCACATGTACCACACAAGTACAATTCAAGTACAACTCAAACATGGTCACATTGCTTCCAAATATAAAGCAGATCATGTATGTTAAGAGAACCATACACATAATAATCAAATACCAACTATGGTCACATCAGGTATGTTAAGGAAACCATACCAATAAAATCAAATACCAACTATGGTCACTGTTACCTATTTTTTGCTACCAACTCAAACAGGTAGAGCTGAATTGTAAATTCAAGATAAGGTACACAAGTTGTTTTAAAAAAAAAAAATCTGCTAAGGTACTCATACTGTGCATTGTTTCATAACAGTTTAACTTTTAGTGATATTATGCAAAAACATTTCAAAAAATGATATCATAAGTTTGCATAATTTTTGCTGTTTTATTCATAATGTACGAACCAGAATCCCACACAAGCCATGGGAGTAACTCATTATAATAAAAAAAGAGATGCATGGGTAAAAGCAAACTATACAATTGAGAATAACGAAAGCATAGAGTAGAAGGTGATTCGTCATTGCCTGGAATGACGAATCGTTGACAGTTGATGTTTTCAGTTGTGACGTCAGCTCCAGCTCCAGTGTACCTGCAGGTTGATGGAAATGTTGTTAGAGCAATGCGGATCAAATCCTATCATATGCTTGTGCTACCAACATAAATATAGAATGCAGTCACTCATGCATCCATCAGATGATTACAAAAAATTCAAACAACATAAAGAAAAGAGGAAGTTTTCAACTTCTTTTATTTTTGCTAACATGTTTGTTCACTATGCAGGAACAGGTTCATTATGTTCGTGATCATTTCATCAGATATGTGGAGTAAAATGGGCTCCCACAAGGGTTGAGCCCAACATATCAAATAGGACACTCTCAGGTTACACATGAGAGTCATTTACATGGATAATAGTCATTAAGAGAGCTGTTGAAACTAAAAAGAAAAAGAAAAAACACATAAGTGGCCTCACTTCAATATGTGAAAATAGTTGGAGTAATTTCTTTTATGGCCCATCGTGTTAAGAAATGATCAAAATATGTTGAAGGATCATCAACATTATTATCTTGTTTCAGCTCTACCATATATTCTATGCAAGCTACACGGTGAAGAAGAGTCATAACGCTGTCATGAGCATTTAAAATGCTTCATATACACTAAAAGACAACTGATGTTTCTATGATCAAGAGACAGTGAAAACAATGGTTTATTACCTTTCAAGAAAAGGCCATACTTTAGGAAAATCATTTTTAGGCATGAGAAGTACAACTTTTAAGTATTCAGATTGCAATTATCATCTACAGAGTGTTGTCAAAAAGTGCTAATTTTTCACGAACAAATGTAAAGGAGAAATTCCCACCAACAAGGATTAAATAAATCAACATTTTCCAATATCTCTTTTTTTTTATTGTGTTGACAGTCACAAGAATTTGAACAGCTTTTAGTAGTAGCGAGATATGCAGGAAATATAGTGAAGCCTCAAGGGTGGAGTCAATCATCAAGAATCATATAGAAAACCTGATGGCCAAGGCATAAACCAGTGCAATACTCAGCCTACAGGCATATTAAGGAAACATTTCATAAATAAATAACCTTCAAGTAATATGAAAAGAGGGTTTTCCTTAGATACAGTTATGGCGGACAGGAACAAAATTTTGAGGCCAAAATTTCTATCATAGGAGAGAATCAAATATGGATGCATGAAATATATAGAAATTTTAGAGCCAACATAAGAAGAATGCTAAAGTCGAGATGTTTGATAATGCCCAGATCCCAAATTATAGTGTAATGAAGCCACGACCTGCAGAAAATACCTTTAAATGTTTCAACTAATTGCTAAAGGCAATACATGCGAACCCGTGACCAGCATATGTTTTACCCTCAAAATATAAGATGAGACCATGGCCATCTTTGAGAAAGAAATTATTCAGTATTATTGTACCTGTTAAGGCTGAATGAACACATATTTTGAAGGAATGAAAGGAATAAAACCCTTCCCTTATACACAGAAAAGGAAAAAAAAGAGAAGCCACGATTTTGAGGCATACAAGAATCTTCAAATATTGAAGATACATAAATTTTAGGAGCGGCCTCTTTAAGTTTTATACATTCAAATTACAATTTAAAGAGCCTCTTAAGGTTGGACATGCCGCACTCAATAGGTTTCAAGCTTACCTCCTATTGCTGTGAGTAAAGTATAATTTGATATCCTCTGAAGAAGCCCCACTATCTCTCAAGTAGAGGCCAAAGCCTTCAGGAGATTTTAAATTCAAAACTCAAATCCTTCATGGCAACCAGCAAATCAAGATTTTGTGCCATCAAACAAAAAACCCAGAAGATGAACAGGCCGCGGCTAAGTCACAATGGACAAATACAAAAACCAAATAGGGTTTTCCATTAGGAGGAAAAAATCAAATACAAAAATGGTAATAGTTTCACGCCAATATTGCACAAGACCATCTTCAAAAATAATACGAGAGCAGAGACAATAGTCTATAAGCATAGTAATAAGCACACAGATTGCCTTTATAAGGCCACGACCATACTGTCACAAAAAGGAATCCTTCATTGTTTTCATAAAAGATACAACAACAAATCTTAGTATTTTCCTGAGCTAAGAACCACTTACCAACTGACAGTGTTTTGCATGATGACCTTGGCCTTGTTTCCCGTTTTCTCAGTCTCAACTCTCAGTCTTCATCAAGCTCCAAACCCTTCCAATGTATCTCATGGTGGTGACACAACATGAATTTCTCCAGAAAGGCAGAGTTTCCAAGTACCAAATGAAAAAAGGTTGAGTTATGACTTAGGGTTTGGACTTTTCTTTCTTGCCCTATTTTGGTCAATGATTTTTTGATTATCTTTTATCAAAAATCAAACAAATAATACTCACTTCATAATAGGCCGTGGTTTTGAACCTCATGTAATATGCAAGGAGTCACATATAGGATGGTAAATTTTAGGTATTGGTTGAGGTTTTTATTTTTATTAACCTCTAATATTGTTGTTTTGCACTATACAATGTAAGTTAATTAATTAAATGGTGAATTATAAATCATTTAATTAATTTAGCTATCTTAAAGTGTAAAAAAAAAACTTTAAGCAAGGTGCAATTTCATTTTTTGCATGGGTGAATTGACACAAACGAGGTGGCTTTTGCATGCTTAGGCCCACATTTTCAGGGATTTCCAGCTCAGTTCAGGTGCTGCATATTTTAGTTATGACTTGGCAGTGAGTTTGAGCCCGAGTGGACTCTTTTTTGCATGGTTTTGAGCCCATTTCTTAGAGATTTTTTCTTCTACTCGGAATTGGCCTTGGAGTTATCACCCTCTCTTGGAGTTTGACTTTCAGTTCTTTTTCCATGCCTTTTGGAAAGGCTTTTTGTATATATTGAAAAACTTAACTGTTTTTCTGGAGTTCTTGTTTTTCTCCTTTGCTCTCTACAAAGAGAATTATTTGTAACTCAACATTATTTCAGATTAATATAGTAGCAGGTTTACAGGTTCTTTTTGGTGTCATCTTGCAGTATTTTCCTGCTATTTTCTTTCAGGATTCATTAAGTTTTCCTCTTCAAAATTATACAATCTGTCCTTATGAATGATTCGATGAAATTATTGTTTTTTAGCTTTTGAAAACCTTTATTTTTGTCTTGTTCATAATTGCACATCATGTCACAGGTCTAAAATTGTGCTATAACATAACCGTTCTTCAAGTTGTGAAGATTGATTTTCCTTCTGAAAAGACAAACTGTTTAGCGTCCTTTGGAAACATTTTTGTGATCATTTCTGAATTGTGTGAACATTTCTCTTGAAAGTAGTTGTGAATTAGTTTGTAGGTGTTATCATTTTTCCATTTAGGTGCATCACCATAGTTAAGTTTCATAGTTCAGTTTTTAGTTTTAGTCTTTTTTATCCTTTTCCCAACAATTTACCCAAGTATTAATCAGAAAACGATATAGGAACCAGCCTAGAATCTGGAGGTCTAATTCCTTATAGGGTACCCACAACCTGGAATTAGTTCCCATGTTTCAATAGATTGCTAAATTTAATTATTCATGCATGCGGGTGCAATCTGAATTGACTACAGTTTTTGGCATGCCCGGTGGAACTCTGAAGTAAATCTACCAGTTTCAAATGATCAAGTGCTAGTATGTTTCAAATATAAACTTCATACTTTGATTTCCAACCTTATATGAGTAGAAATGTCATGTTTTCATAGTCAGCATGTATACCCACCTCCATACTATGAAAATATTGCCAACCAATCATCCTATCATCCATATCAGGCCAAACATGTTGTTGGTTTTATCCCAAACAACCATGCAACAACAACATGTTCACATGCTCAACATGCTTACCTACCACCCACCCCAGCTCAAAATTCATATCAAAGTTCATGCACTCAGATTCAACTCCAAGAAGTCAAAAATATCAAAGGTAGCATGAACACCAACAAGCATATATTGTTAAACATCACTAAGCAGATAGAAGAGTATAAACGACAAGAGGAGTTTGATATGCAACAGCAGGAGTTAGAATTTCAGGCCTTCCTTCATGAGCAAGAAATGGAAAGACAAAGGAGACGGTTTGAAGAAAATCTTAGAAAGGAGTTAGCCATCTAGGAGGAGCAGATCAAATCTTTGCTTGCTCAAAAGCATGATATCCAAGCAGCTTCTTGCATTTCAGATCAGTCTCAAGAAGAAGAACCTCCAAGGTATGAAACCCAAAATTTTACAGCTTTTCATCCTTCACAAGTAGAGGAAAATAATCTTGTATAGTCCAATGAAGTTACAGAGCAGCCAATTGATCAGGAGACTTTGCTTCTCATGGAGTAGATCAGAAACGTAAACCCATTACGTTTAGCGTTGGAGGCTTACAAATTAGAGCAGCAAAAGAAAGAGCGGGAGGAGCAGGAAGTCATTACTGCTTGTAAAGAGTCCCCAACTCAAAATTATTGTATTACAGATGAAGAGGATATTGGTTCAAACTTTTTGCTGACCCCTTTGGATTTTGATTCATTTGAATTTTTTCTAATGCTATTTATGAAAAGGATGAAAATAGAATGCAGGAATTACCAGTAAAAAATCTCCACTTGCAGAGACAAGATGACCAAGCTTCATTTGAAAAGGTACCGTACGAAGAGGAACAATTGGTTTATTTATTTGATCAATTGCCTGGTTTTATTGATCAAGCTGAAGAGAGCACACATGAGCTTGAGTTACCAATTAATTTGGAACACTTAGAAGATATTGCAGAGCATGATGTATTGCTGGTTCGAGACGAGATTGAGGTTCGTGAACATGTGAATCAGCAAGAGGACAATTCTATTTTGGAGGTCAATGAAAAGGATCTGCATAAAGTTTCCCGAATTGAACAAGTAAGCGGATCAGAACTTATGTTTCAGAAAAATCATCTTAAATCCAAGGTAAGCTCTCTCATGCCGCAAAGTAATGAAGACTATGAAGAAGTCCTATTTTGGAATGACCTTGAAATCTTTGTGTCAAGTCTAAATAAAAAATGAGAGCAAATTGAACATGTCCATACAGAAGCAATTGAAAGTGAATCTCAATTTTTTTCCGATTTGGTTTATGAACTTCCTCAATTTGTTGAAGAAAATGAGGATATCACGTGCATAACAACACCTATGACTGATGTGGAACAAACAGATGATAAAAATCATCTGATTTTAATGCACAATCATAAGTTAGATGAGAACATGTTTTCAGGCATCATAGAGGTTTTTTGTTCTAACATAGATGATAAGTTGCGATCATGTGAGCCAGCAACATATAATCATCTTGTTCAAGCCAAAGAGCCAAACACTCTTTCATTTTGTTCATATGAACCAACTCTTTCAGATCAGTTTAAAAGTGAAGCAACATCTTTGGAGGAAGAAAATCAAACACTGCAAGTGGAGTAGCCTAATCAGGAAGATGGGGAAACAGTGGTTGATAAAGGAGAAACCAACAAAGGGAGTTATTAGTTTAACATCTCAGAAGGATGCCCAATCAAGTATCTTTCTAGGATTGAGAATCCAAGCATACCTGATGCAGTTTTAGCAGATGAACAACATATTCAACTTGTCCAATCTTTCCAAAACAACAGTTTGGTTGACCTCAATAAGAGGGTGAGTGAGTTTGTTTACATTCTTCATGAAGAATTGCAGTAGTTTATCGAAAATCTTCTTGAGCTGCATATAGTATCAACTGTTCGTGAACATGTGAGTCAGCATTTGTTATTAAGGAAAGGCAACTATTTCTCACAACTAGTGAATGGTCATGTTTGAACACTACCGCTGCTGGGTAGTGTAGGGTAGAATAGATGTTTCAGTTATGTTTTCAATAAGTGTTCATTGCACTTTAGTTTCATTCAACATTGTTTCATTTTCAATAAGTGCAGTCTCTGCACTGGGTTTTCAGATTCTGTCATAAATGAAATTGCAGTAGTTTCTTTTAGTTTTTGTGTGATGCTAAGTTACAAAGTTTTTCAGAGGAGGTTAAGAGAAGGAAAAGACTCCATGCCCAATGGATAAGCTACATAACTAGTCTATGGTGTTTAGCAGGCAAACACTCCGCAGAGGTCGCCAATTTGTTACCTATTTTTTGCTACCAGCTCAAATAGGTAGAGCTGAATTGTAAATTCAAGCTAAGGTACACAAGTTGTTTTAAAAAAAAAAATCTGCTAAGGTACTCACACTATGCATTGTTTCATAATAGTTTAAATTTCAGTAATATTATGCAAAAAAATTTCAAAAAATGATATCATAAGTTTGCATAATTTTTGCTATTTTATTCATAATGTACGAACCAGAATCCCACACAAGCCGTGGGAGTAACTCATTATTTGATTTTTACAATAAAAAAAGAGATGCATGAGTAAAAGAAAACTATACAATTGAGAATAACGAAAGCATAGGGTAGAAGGTGATTCGTCATTGCCTGGAATGACGAATCGTCGACAGTTGAGGTTTTTAGTTGCAACGTCAGCTCCAGCTCCATTTCCAGTTTCAGCTCCAGCTCCAGTGTACTTGCAGGTTGATGGAAATGTTGTTAGAGCAATGCGGATCAAATCCTATCATATTCTTGTGCTACCAACAAAAATATAGAATGCAGTCAATCACACATCCATCAGATGATTACAAAAAATTCAAACAACATAAAGAAAAGAGGAAGCTTTCAGATTCTTTTATTTTTGCTAACATGTTTGTTCACTATGCAGGAACAGGTTCATTATGTTTGTGATCATTTCATCAGATATATGGAGTAAAATGGGCTCCCACAAGGGTTGAGCCTAGTATATCAAATAGGACACTCGCAGGTTACACACGAGAGTCATTTACATGGATAACAGTCATTAAGAGAGCTGTTGAAACTAAAAAGAAAAAAGAAAAAACACATAAGCAGCCTCACTTCAATATGTGAAAACAGTTGGAGTAATTTCTTTTATGGCCCATTGTGTTAAGAAATGATCAAAATATGTTGAAGGATCATCAACATTATTATCTTGTTTCAGCTCTACCATATATTCTATGAAAGCTACAGGGTGAAGCAGAGTTGTAACACTGTCATGAGCATTTAAAATGCTTCATATACACTAAAAGACAATTGACGTTTCTATGATCAAGAAACAGTGAAAACAGTGGTTTATTGCCTTCCAAGAAAAAGGTCATACTTTAGGAAAATCATTTTTAGGCATGAGAAGTACAACTTTTAAGTATTCAGATTGCAGTTATCATCTACAGAATGCTATCAAAAAGTGCTAATTTTTCATGAACAAATGTAAAGGAGAAATTGCCACCAACAAGGATTAAATAAATCAGAATTTTCCAATATCTCTTTTGTTTTATTGTGTTGACAGTCACAAGAATTTGAATAGCTTTTAGTAGTAGTGAGATATGCAGGAAATATAGTGAAGCCTCAAGGGTGGAGTCAATCATCAAGAATCATATAGAAACCCTGATGGCCAAGGCATAAACCAGTGCAATACTGAGCCTACAGCCATATTAAGGAAAAATTTCATAAATAAATAACCTTCAAGTAATATGAAAAGAGGGTTTTCCTCAGATATAGTTATGGCAGACAGGAACGAAATTTTGAGGCCAAAATTTCTATCATAGGAGAGAATCAAATACGGATGCATGAAATATATAGAAATTTTAGAGCCAACATAAGAAGAATGCTAAAGTCGAGATGTTTGATAATGCCCAGATCCCAAATTATAGTGTAATGAAGCCACGACCTGCAGAAAATACCTTTAAATGTTTCAACTAATTGCTAAAGGCAATACATGCAAACCCGCGACCAACATATGTTTTACCCTCAAAATACAAGATGAGACCATGGCCATCTTTGAGAAAGAAATTATTCAGTATTCTTGTACCTGTTAAGGCCGAATGAACACATATTTTGAAGGAATGAAAGGAATAAAACCCTTCCCTTATACACAGAAAAGGAAAAAAAAGAGAAGCCACGATTTTGAGGCATACAAGAATCTTCAAATATTGAAGATACATAAATTTTAGGAGCGGCCTCTTTAAGTTTTATACACTCAAATTAGAAATTTATAGAGCCTATTAAGGTTGGACAAGCCGAACTCAATAGGTTTCAAGCTTACCTCCTGTTGCTATGAGTAAAGTATAATTTGATATCCTCAGAAGAAGCTCCACTATCTCTCAAGTAGAGGCCAAAGCCTTCAAGAGCTTTTAAATTCAAAACTCAAATCCTTCATGGTGGTCAGCAAATCAAGATTTTGTGCCATCAAACGAAAAACCTAGAAGATGAACAGGTCGCGACCAAGTCATAGTGGAGAAATGCGAAAACCAAATTGGGTTTTCCATCAGGAGGAAAAAATCAAATACAAAAATGGTAATAGTTTCATGCCAGTATTGCACAAGACCATCTTCAGAAATAATACAGGAGCAAAGACAATAGTCTATAAGCATAGTAATAAGCACGCAGATTACCTTTATAAGACCGTGACCATACTGTCACAGAAAGGAAGCCTTCATTGTTTTCATAAAAGATACAACAACAAATCTTAGTATTTTCCTGAGCTACAAACCACTTACCAACTGACAGTGTTTTGCATGATGACCTTGGCCTTGTTTCCCGTTTTCTCAGTCTCAACTCTTAGTCTTCATCAAGCTCCAAACCCTTCCAATGTATCTCATGGTGGTGGCGCAACATGAAGTTCTCCAGAAAGGCAAAGTTTCCAAGTACCAAATAAAAAAAGGTTGAGTTATGACTTAGGGTTTGGACTTTTCTTTCTTGCCCTATTTTGGTCGATGATTTTTTGATTATCTTTTGTCAAAAATCAAACAAATAATACTCACTTCATAATAGGTTGTGGTTTTGAACCTCATGTAATATGCAAGGAGTCACGTATAGGATGGTAAATTTTAGGTATTAGTTGAGGTTTTTATTTTTATTAACCGCTAATATTGATGTTTTGCACTATACAATGTAAGTTAATTAATTAAATGGTAAATTATAAATCATTTACTTAATTTAGCTATCTTAAAGTGCAAAAATAAAACTTTAAGCAAGGTGCAATTTCATTTTTTGCATGGGCGGATTAACACAAATGAGGTGGATTTTGCATGCTTAGGCCCATATTTTTCAGGGATTTCTAGTTCAGTTCAAGTGCTGCATGTTTCAGTTATGACTTGGCGGTGAGTTTGAGCCTGAGTGGACTCTTTTTTGCATGATTTTGAGCCCATTTCTTAGAGATTTTTTCTTCTGCTCGGAATTGGCCTTGGAGTTATCACCCTCTCTTGGAGTTTGAATTTCAGTTCTTTTTCCATGCCTTTTGGAAAGGCTTTTTGTAATATTGAAATACTTAACTGTTTTTTTGGAGTTCTTGTTTTTCTCCTTTGCTCTCTGCAAAGAGAATTATTTGTAACTCAACATTATTTCAGATTAATACAGTAGCAGGTTTACAGGTTCTTTTTGGTGTCATCTTGCAGTATTTTCCTGCTATTTTCTTTTAGGATTCATTAAATTTTCCTCTTCAAAATTATACAACCTCTCCTTATGAATGATTCGATGAAATTATTGTGTTTTAGCTTTTGAAAACCTTTATTTTTGTCTTGTTCATAATTGCACATCATGTCATAGGTCTAAACTTGTGCTATAACAGAACCGTTCTTCAAGTTGTGAAGATTGATTTTCCTTCTGAAAAGACAAACTATTTAGCCTCCTTTGGAAACATTTTTGTGATCATTTTTGAACTTTGTGAATGTTTCTCTTGAAAGTAGTTGTGAATCAGTCTGTAGGTGTTATCATTTTTCCATTTAGGTGCATCACCATAGTTAAGTTTCATAGTTCAATTTTTAGTTTTAGTCTTTTTTATCCTTTTCCCAACAATTTACCCAAGTATTAATTAGAAAACGATATAGGAACCAGCCTAGAATCTGCAGGTCTAATTCTTTATAGGGTACCTACAACCTGGAATTAGTTCCCATGTTTCAACAAATTGCTGAATTTAATTATTCATGCATACAGGTGCAATCTGAATTGACTACAGTCACATCAAGTATGTTAAGGAAACCATACCCATAAAACGAATACCAACCATTGTCCTAGATAGAGTGTCATCACACAACTCGTCATGGGTTTTCCTCTGGGAATCTTCATAGGCTTCGACCCCCACTATGGGTTATCCTGGTGGCCTCAACCGAATCCCGACCCCCATATTCACTCATGCGGAATCAAATACCTTTCTTAAAGAAAAGATAGATGACCTTTCCATTCTAGGCCTTCCCACTCACCCCAAGTCTAAACAAGCCCTTGTGTCTATGAGTGAGGCATAATTATCTTGATTAGTGAGAATTACCACCTAATCTTCTAAGTATTGTTTTAGTTATCACTTGATTAACCACCTTTGAAGGTTATCCAGTTTACCTCTTTGGGCTCTGGCCCCTACAAAAGCCACTCTTCTACTTGACAACATACACACCATCCAAACTCCAAGGGTAACAAAGTGCAAACAAACAAGAAATCATGACCACTCCCTTTTCAGGAGGCGACATAATTGAAGACCCTCTCCAAACATTGGAGGTAACAAAATAACAAGCCACTCCTTACAAGGAGACGCGGATCCCATAATCCACTCCTTTCACATGAGGCACAAAACATCCCTGTTCGTGGAAACCGGGTAAGCACTGACTAGTCACCATGCACTACCCAAGGGAATTCATAATAGGTTGACATCATAAAATGACAACCCCCAACCTCTAGGGTCCTTTGGAAGACTTACATATTAAAGACACTTAACCCATTTCCCCAAACATGATCACAGAGGAAATAATCACATAAAGCAATTGCAAGGAAATAAACTAATTTTGGATATATTAAATCCATTTCCCTTAGTAACCTTCAATAATTTATTGCATAATAAACTGATTCAATAACGTCTCTTTCAGACAAGGGATGAAATTTAAGCAAATATCTAGTCCATAATTGCTTGAAAATAATAATAAAATAAAACAGTTACTTTGTTAATTCAAAACATATTATTGTAAAATAATTATTTCCCTTTGCAAAATAAATAATCTTAAAGTCAATTAATCTTGCTATATAAAACATATTACTTTTGAATTCAATATTTGTCCTTTCAAATATAATATTCTAAAATAAATTCTTCAACTTGACTATTATGCAATAATTTAAAATTCCATAAATACATTTAAATCATGATATTAATCAACTCAACATTTTAAAATTTATAATTTCCACTACAGCAAAATACTTTAAAATCTTTCCAATTACATTTAAATTATGCTATTATTTTACTCATCCATTTTAATATATATATATTTGTATAAATATATATATTAAAATCATATTCTCAACTATACATATATTTAAATTAATATTCTAATATTATATACATATAATATAAAAAATATATATATATATATATATTAATGATTAATATATATAATAATATTTTAATATTATATATAAATAATATTAAATATTAAAATAAAGATATTTTATTCTTTTTTTGTTTGAAACAAGCAACTCCAACTTGTGCCTCGGGCCGTGCACCAACCCTAAAGGTTGGGCGGCCGTGCATTACTCGGGCCACGTGCTTAAGGCCGGGTGGAGGGTTTGGGCATCGATCGCGGTTTGCAGGCGGCAGCGGTGGCTGGGTGGAGGCAACATCGACCCTTGTGGTGGCCGCGGTTGTGCACAGCCATCCCCATAGGGTGGCTCGGCTGTGCTTAGCACAACCAACCACCTCTGTGGTGACGATAGTGCCAAGCCACCGCCCGATGGGGGTGCGGCTGGTGCAACTCCCCACAATGCCTCCCATGGGGCGGCTGTGGGTCGAGCCCCAGCCAAAATTTAATTTTTTGTTTAAACATTTTTTTGGTTTTTTTTTTTTAAAGAAATTTTCCTACGGATTTTGAAATCCGCACCCTCTCTTGGGGGCATTTGAACAAGAGAATTTAATAGCATACTTTTATAAAAAAATGAATATATATATATATATATATATATATATATATAGATATATAATATATCAATATATATATCTCAACATGTATATATATATATATGCTTATATATATATATTTATACTTCTATAACTGAAACTGCAAATAAATTGAGACAACCAAAGTTGGAAAAATAACCATTTACAACCAAAAACTTAATTTGTATTTTTTTGTTTGTTTGAGAAATTCCATTTCCAACGACAAGTTTCAAGTTTTGAATACAAGATTCAAGATGGGTTTTCTTTGCAATCCACAGAGAGTTTATAAACATTTTCAAACTACAAGTAAAATTCTTGAATATTTTCAAAATGAAAAAGATTTAATGAAAGGAAAACCTGATTCCAAAAAGCTTGAAAGGTTGTCAATGGTGCAAAGAATTCCTACAAAGATTTCAGTCCTTCCAAATCAATCAGCAGAGTTCCTTCATAGATTCAATCCCAAAACCCCCAAACAACAAAAATCCTTTTTTTTCCCTATTTTCCAATTCTTCATAACTTGTTGAAAACTCCTTCTGAAAAATCTCAATAATGGAGAAAATATCCAAAATATCTATGCAACCACCCTCATAAATTTTCAGAAACAAAATAGCAAAATATCTCTATTTCTAAGTTTTTGAATTTAAAATTTTCTAAAAATGAAATTTTAAATCCTTTTTTCTTTAATTTTCAATTTCAAACAAATATTCATAAATTTCCAAAATGATTAACTTAATTTATTTCAACACAATTAATTTAATTAATTAATAAAATAAATCTAATCCAAGATTAAATTATTTATTAATTAAATTAAATTAATTAATAAATTACATCACATTTCTAACATATAACCAGATAAATTTACTCAACAACTTAACTATATAAAGCCATTTAATTACCCTTTTGCAACTTGCAATTAAATAAGATCCAGACAAATTAAACCATATTTAAACTAGTGAACCAGACTACAACCGATGACACACTATGACTAGGGTGATAACTTGGCACAAAAAACCTAGCTACTATCTCCCAATCAAATGTCGTTGGGCAATGGACACGCTCAAACCTGTGAAGCTAGGTGGAGTCGATGTATTGTACATGTTAACCTGCAAACAAAGAGTATATCCATATGCAATAATATGTCATAAATAAGGCACACCGTGAAGAGGAAATCACATAATCGTAGGGCACTTGCAAGCGAGTGATACAATACTGTCCCATTCACCAATACAGTGTAACTAACTGACAAATTTAACATAATAATTTAATCCAAAGCATACTACATCATTAATTCGAATATCCACTTATGCTAATTTAAAACATGCCATCATAATAACATATGAATACAGTATCATCACATCAACATACATCACCAAATCACGATAAAGATAGTGATCAAACAATAACCGAGTACCATAGTCAAGGTACTAACAAAAAACAAGACATGCCCAAACAGAACACTGTTCGATCAAAAGGACAAAATGGAGGGGTGTTACACCTCGATTCATACAAACACACTACTATATTTCCAATAGGAAAAATTCTCATTTTCATCTAATTGATTCAAGTGCAGCTGGCATCCATGGGTGCAAAGAAACACTTACTTTCATTCTCAATCATGGCTAGTAGAGAAATCAACATTAATCAATTATGGTTTTAAGTATCTAACTAAACAAGTGAAACTAACCCATAAAAGCAGTCAAAGATAGCAAAAAATATACATTAAGCTATAAAATTTAGAGAACAAGAGACAATAGACAAAAACATTAAGAGTTGATGAAATGATTTTCTATTTCAACATTTTGGTTTTATTTTGACCTGAATTTCATTTTCATTTAATAAATTGAAGCAGAGTTCACATGGATGCATGCAAAGATAATATTAATTCCATTTCTAGTGAATTGAATGAAGAAAACAGATAAAAGGATTATGAATGTAGTTTGAAATAAGAACTTTGCATCCCCAACGAAAGAACATTGCATATTGATGAAATATTATAGATTTTACACTAGTAACTTTTGCATTTGACTAGATCTATTTTTCATTTACAAGGTTGAGCTGTAGTTGGCATGCTTGTGTTCCAAAGAATAGATTACTTGCATGATGAATGGTGGACAACAAAGAACTAAACATTTATGGATTAAAAAAAAAGGGATGACAATGTAAAAGATATAGCAAGTTTCAGACTCGAGAGAAACATGTTTTAGTCTCATCATTTAACAATTTGAGCAAATGATTAAATAACGCAGAAAAGACGGTATAAAAGATATATGAGATTATAAATGTCTATTTTTTTGACAAGTTTTATTGTCATGAAATAATTTGTGGAGATAATTAGATAATGCAAATAATGCTTTGCTCAACATTCTTAAAACTTGATGGGAGGATCGATTAATGCCAACTGCATTTCAATCCACTAACAGTGAGTAAAAATTAGTGACTAGGAAATGCTAAAAGTCCTTGTTAAAAAAACACACATTGAATTTTGCACTTACCTAAGCCTTATACTTAACCATAGTTAGCAAATAAATCGACATTAATGAATTATGTTGTTAAGTGTTTAACTCAACAACATACACTAGGTCATGAAAACAGTCAAGGATAACAAATAATAGACATTAATACACAAAACACAAACATTAAAAAAAAATACACATTAAGCCATAAATGCAAGGATGTAAAAAAAGTATAAAACGAAACTGTAAAAGACATATGAACTTAAAAATTCTTTGTCTTTCCCTCCCCATAAAATAGACATAAAATCTTTCAACAGAAATAGATTTAATGATTTTATATCCAAACATCTTGCAAGTACTTAGAGCTAATTTTCATATCCATTTAATAGATGTCTTTATAATTCGCAACAAAGAAGATGGCATTAATGAATTATGATGTTAAGTATTCTAGTCAAGAACAAAGACTGATCCATAGAAGCATTCTAAGATAGGGAAGAGTAGAGAATAACCCACATGATACAAACATTAAGAAACAATACACATTAACCCATAAAATGACATTGTAAAAGATATAGGAACTTACGAATGCCTCATTTTTTGCTTCCAATACAATAGACAGAAACCCTCTCAACAGGCACAAATTTCACTGTCTCAATTGTTTTGTATAGTTTGTCAATGGTTTAATCTCTATTTTCCCCTATCAATTAGTGTTCTTATGGATTAATCTCTACTTTTGCAATTTCGTCATTTGCTTTTGATATTTTGGTATTCTTTTTGTATTTCCCTAATTCAAATGTATTATGTGTTCATGAAACATTGATAGACATTGAAGGATGTCTATCTGTTCAAGATATGTATGATTTTCCATGGATCTAAGCAAATGAAAAAATAACACAAATAATACTTTTCTCGAAAGACTTAAAACTTCACACCATAAGCCACTAATGACGGTTGCACACTTAAGTCTACTCACAATAAATGAAAGCTCACAAATAGTAAATATAAATGTGTTGCTTAAAACAATATGCGTCCCTAGGAAGAGTGCATGCCAAGACACGACTATACCACCAAACTCATGAAATATTTCCAATAGAAAAGATCCCTACAATAATTATTATTATTAAAGCAAATTAGAAAATGACAAAGTCATGAGGAAAATACCAACAACCAATGAGAAAATTGCAAAAAAAATAACCGTTGTGTACCTAACTGCGATAGGCTTATACATTTCTAATGTTTTTACTATACACATGTTTTCACTACACATGTGTCTATGGATAAGTGGAATTGTTCGTAGTATTTCACATGCCTTGTCTAAAAATGGTGCTAACATTGAGCATTGGAAATTGGAATACATGGTTATACAAATTTCCTATTTATTATTAAGATTGATAGGTGTTTTGTTCTTTTCAGGTGGTAATTGTGACTCAGACCATTTGCTACATATGTGAGAGCATAGGAGATCAAGTTTATAATATGCTATGGCGTAAATTTGTAAGTTCAGTCTCTTTATTATCCCTAGTTTATATATTTGTGGCCTATTCTTCTTGCAAGGAAATTATTTTGTTTAAGTATAGAATATCTACTAGATTACAATTATATTCATGCATGAAGTTTGTTTCCTTGTGCTATTCTTTGCAATTATTTAATTGTTGTTATGTTCTATCTCTATATTATTACAATGCCTTTGAAAAAAGATTTTTTCTCAAGTTGATAATCACATATTTGAATGAATATTTCATTCATATATGTAGTTATACATATTAGTACTTGGTTGTCTATTTGTAATGGGCCCTATTCTGTTACAAGGATCAAATACAATAAAGAAGAAATGCTTGGTAGGATGGCATTTGTGGTTAGCAAGTAGAGACTATACAAACTAGCCAACTTCATAGAAATACAAAATCCATGGTTATCCATGCATAAATGTTGGCCACTGTTGTACTATTTGCGATACCAATAATTAGTCACCAAAATCTATGTTAGAAAGCTAGGATTATGTTTTCAACTATACGAAGGAAAACTAGGTAATTTTGTAAATACAATTAAAATGCAAATATTTGCTAAAGCATAGTTCTCATGGACCTTCAAACACTTCTACTAGTTAGATTTTGAGGTAGTGGAGTTGCTTTGAATAGTGCAAAGTTGGTGCTCCTTAGGACTTGAGAGCATAGAGTTTTCTTGCATACTACATTTTGTAGTGTCCCTTCTCATAGTAGATACATATGGCATAGCATTATTTAATCCTTCTATGTTGCGCATTGTGCATTGGTCTTTTGGACCAAAGAGAAGAAGCATAATATCTTCCTAGTTAGCAAAGTTTTTGCTATTTACAGATTGATAATACAAAATTTTCTTTGAAGTCACAAGATTGCAATTGCATTTATACATATGTGCATATATACATATGTATATGTATATATAAAATTTATTGTGTATATATATGCATATGCTTGCGTGTACGCATATATGTATGGATTCTAGAACCATACAACGAGTTTCAAAGTATAACAGTGTTGCTAACAAAATTGATTGTTATATTTTCTTTTGCTTAGTTTACTTGATTTTGTTGAAATCATTTGTCATTGCTCAATTTATTTCGTTTCTTTTTTTGTAGATTTTGCACTATATACGATCTCCAGTGCCATGATATTTTTCCACAATTTGCATTGTTGTTGACCAATGTGAGTAATACATAATCATGCTTATTTCTCTTTCTTCTAGTTTCAAATGCTTGATGTGATGCCTGGTAGTTGTAAAAGAAACTTCATTTTAGCCACACAAATTGGTCTTAAGTATTTGTTGTTGCATTCTACCTTCTTTGGTGCATAATAGCCATCCAAGGGCTATATTCAAGAGTTCTGCATTGCCACTTCTCGTGGTAAGTATTTTCTTCTTCAATTTGTCATTATATGTATTCAATATTTCAAAGTTCAAACATTATTTTATAGTAATTACTTTACTAAGAATTGTCAATATAGTTTGTATTTTTCTACCTTCCACATGAAATCTACAAATATGGTTATTAATAATCGTGTCAATAGACAAAAACTATCCCACGAGCCAATCGTAGTAGAAACCTACAAGCCAAGTGCAAATGCACCCTTCACATCAATTGATGAAGCTCCACACCATGCACATTGTTTTCAAATAGACTCATTCAATTACAAAGTTGGTGATTTCCTATTTGACATAGTACATGTCTTGGTGCATTGTCGTTATACATCAAACAACTACACAATGATTTGGTGAATAATTTATTAAATTATTTTCATAATAATTATTCTATAGCTTTAAGCTCTTATGATCTTTATTTGCACCCAACAATGCTAATGAGTTTGCATAATGTATGTATGACAAAAAAATGTATCTATGAAGAATGAGGCTTTTAGCCACAAAAATCAACAATAGTGGTGAGACTAGGCTATGGGGTGACACATTCTATCTAAAATGGCTAGCATATTGGCTAGACATGCCAATACACATTTGGTCTTTAATGTACAAAACAATGTATTTACATTTCAATGAGCATGCATGTAATCCTGCAATATAAATTCTTTTCCATGACATAACTCCTGCTGTTGGCCACTATGATCCTATCTTCTCATGACTAAACACATACTATCACACCAAAAATGTCCAAACACACTTAAAAATCACATACTACAATGTGGACAATATTTGGCACACAATAGAAAATGCGTTTGAAACAATTGGGCTTTGTAGAGTGCTTACATTTGCTAGTACATGTGGCGAAAGCATGTTTCTTGCCATAGCTTTTTTGCTCTCTGAACAATTTGATCTAGTTGCTTTGTAATTATTTATGGCGTAGTCATTAGCTAATGCATTGAAAATTGAAAATAAATATGCAATTGCTTGCTTTGATGATTTTTCTCAATCTAGTGTACACAACAATGATCATCCATTGCAGTTACAATCATTGGTTTCTAAAATTGGGATGCCATATGTGAAAAGTCACCATGAAGGGACTAAAATTTGTGTACTATGGCTATCACATATATTTGATGCAACAATACACATATGGAAAGCATCTCCACTTCCCAGGGTGAAAACATACTCTAATTGCACGAAGCCAAAAAAAAAATTGAACTTAATATTTTTTCCAAATAGCTCAGGTCATTTTCATTATGAACCACTTGAACAAAAAGAAGAATTGACTTAGAACATCCATATGAAGGATCCACTTTATGTTTAACATATTTCAAGCATTTTTGAATCAAATACAACAAAAAATATGAATAGTTCTCATAAAAAACAAACAATTCCGACAATATAGACAACAACTAGAGAAAATTTAAGAACGCATGAGACATTACGCTCCTTGAAAGTGCAAATATGCAATGAAAAACCATCCCATGCAAATTTTCCACAAAGAAATGCATTTGGTTTCCTACTACCAACTAGGAATGTGACAAGAATAATTGAGTCCTGCATAGTTAGTAAAATTCAATACTATGATTCTAGCCAAAATACAATGCAACGACAATCACTACATTCTTTGAAAAGACAAATACGAAGTGGAAAAAAGGATTACACTTTGCATTTGGTAAAACTAAAAAATAGAAAATATATATTTTCTATGCTCCAGAAGGCAAACAACATTTATCAATGAACAAAAGGAAGGAGTACTCACACCAAAAACAACACAGTCCAAAAATCTATTAACTCATACTTGAAAATGATAAACGACACCCATTAACCATGCTTTGTTTGTGACATGCTGCATTTCCATCGTAACATCTATAAAGTTGAAAATACACTTGTAGATGCTTTTTCTTTGTTGTTTACTCAGCCATATGAAAAGAAGATGGAGATAGGGAAAATCATTTGCAAACAATGTATAAAAGCCACACTAGACGGTAAGATTCCATATTTTTCTATGCCTTAAAAAATAAGATGGAATGCATAAATAAATGTTGTTCATTCTTTGACTACTCTTGAAGAAAGGCTTGTGTTTTTGCACATAGCTTTTGCATAAATCAAGAAATTGGGATATAAACGAGCACAGTATGGCTTGCTCGGGACAATTATCATGTTCCAATAGATTTTGATAAAGTGCAACAAGCATTACTTAGGTAGTTAGACAAAATGACAATAGTAGAAACTAGACTAAAGCAAAAGCCAAAATATGATAATGCATATGCACAAGGAAATGTTAGACCTACCATAGTCATGGATGCTTTGATCGCTTTATCCAAAAGACCACTGTACAAAAAAGAGAGCTTATCTATAAATAGAGAATGGCATGAGTTGTTGGCAAAGAAGAGAACACAAATACAAATAGATTCTGAAACAAAACCAACTATGCAAGATGACACATCTGAAGATGACGAGGAGCCAATAATTGGATCAGTTATACATTGGTTCAATGAACTACAATCAGTCAAAGACCTTGACACAACAATCATCAAAATTGCACCATAAGAAGGGTTTAAACCTCTTGGTATTTTCCAAGACATGTATGCAGAGGAGATGAACTCCTCAAATTTGTTCTATGTTTTGGCTTGTTTAATTGAAACTACTAAAAATTTGACATACCAAAAAATTGCAAGATGGGAACTCATGCATAAAGACAACGACTTTGCACAACACATTGCAAACAATTTTTTAAGGCTATTAAAATTATTATTCACCAAGTGTCCTCACTGTCATGGATTTGTAAATGAAAGGTTGAATTGAAAGGTGAAAAATTGCTTACAAAAGATGTGTGCAATCCAAAACAACTTGAAAAAATATTATGATCTCCATTGGGCTATAGAACATTAAAAAACATTTGAACCTCCCCCGATTATTTGGAAAACACAAAAAAGAACATATTTACAATGATAAGACAATTGGGACCTCCAACCTTCTGTGATATAAGAGGGATTCGCTGCACATAGGTCTCTTTCTTCTCAAGAGATCACCAAGGAACAAATTGCCCTTATACACCTCAAACTGAATGGATCATTGAAATTGTGAAGAGAAGTGAGAAAGTAGGTTCAGGATCTGAAAGAGCAAGACTTCTAATTTCCAATATCCAGCTGAAGAGCTCTTGGCCAAAAGATGTCAATGCGGTTCTAGGATGCCAAAACGGTGCACTGTCATCTACAAGATGTGCTGACATCTTAAGCTGCAAAGAACTCAAGAGCTCAGGTAAATGAAATTGAGTCTTACTTCTTGACTCAAACCAGGAGACGTGAAGAATCAAGCAATCAACAAAAAGATAGGAACTACATGAGAATACAAGAGAACTTGAAACAAGATCACCTTTGTGCGTTCAAATCTTTATTCCAAGCTTCCTTTCGTAACTTGCACACAAAAGACCAAGGGGAAAAGGTTGGGGTTGTATAGGGGCTTGTCTCAGTCAGACCCCTGTATTGGTGTTCTCACCTCCATGGACAACCAAGTTTGGTAGAGAGTGTAAAGGAAATAACAAAGCTTGTGGTGAAAACAAGACCTGCTTCGAAGTAGAGCCCGCACCACAAAGTAGTAAATGAAATAGTAGGAAGGAGTGATAAGGAGAGAGCGTTACCCATGGGTCAAGACCCTCTTCCGGAGCACATGGGCGCACCACAATGTGCTTGTTTGAGAGTTGGTAGCTGCTGGAGAGCTGGTTGCTGCTGGTGGGACCTCAGTCCGACATGGCTTCACCAATGAAAATGTTGCTAACCAAGGATATAACTTATCCAAGACTAGAGAAAGTGGTGACAATGCTTGAATTGATAGCTTCCAACCCCAAGATGAGGGCCAACAGGAGTTTTTAATGCATGCAAGGGTGACACAGAGTCATTTCACTTGAGACCTAACTTCCAGGACATGTTTCACAAGGGTCAAGGTTTTATATTCGCCATTTCAAACTCAAAAAACTGCTAGGACGCTAGTGCGCCATGTAGGCATCCAAGGCCTAGATTTTCAGGAAATGCCTTGTCAGGCTTCTATTGCTTCAGCATGTGTCTGCATGGAGCCAAAATCGCAAAATTATGTCTCACGATATTTTTTCATTAATGCTCCAAAGGTGTCATAAATGCTAGGAAAGATGCAAAAATGTGGAATTGCGCTTAGGTGCAATTTTGCGACTGTACATTTTTCCCCCACTTTAGTGGGCTCGATTTTGGAAAAAAATAGCCTCACTAAAGTAGAGAAGAAAATTTTCACCCAAATTCTAGATTTTATGGAAATGCGTGCCTAGAAGCGGGATCACAGAGGTCACTGAGGTTGAGCTAACCGGTACCGAGGATGCCCCCAACTCTTGAGCTTGGCGATCAGCAACATAACGATCACGAAAAAATATTCAGAACTTTATCCTGCAAAACTACAATTTTGAGTTAGTTTCAGAAAATCAAAAGAAACTACCATGGATAGAAGAATGATCAAGAAGAAGTCATTGATTCAGAGGAGAAAAAATGATCAAGAGGTGACTATATGCCCCCTCTTGAGTTTTCCCCCATCATGGTGGGGTAAAGTCAAGAGAAATCGGGGGGCCACAAATTTTGGGAAATAGGGCTTATATATACCTAGGTGGGCCCCTAGAAGGGTCATTTTCACTATTCAATGTGAGTATATTGTTGAATTTTGTGAGAGAAAAGTCAAAAAAATTCTAAGTAGGAGAGAGTATGAGGCGTCGAGGCTAGAGAAATTATATGATGACATTGTCGCGAGTCACGAGACTGACTAGGTAGGCTTCTTGGTTTTGATCTTTGTGCCTTTTTTGTTCATTTTGTTGGGTTTTTCATGCTTTGAGGTGCATAGGTGTCTGAAATGTGCATATGTCCTCTTTTTGCGCTATCATCTGAGATGTGCGGTGGGGTCCTAGATCTGTGTTGTTGTCTCGAGGACGCGGTGGCATCCTCCGAGCGACCATGGCAGATCTGGGACGCAAGCGCGTCACGAAGACGTCTACACGACGCACATATGTCCTTTCACATATTCATGATCAATTTTTTGACTTAAGATTTTTTTATTTTTTTTGCAAGATTATCTAGAGATTTGGGAGCATCTCGGAGGGTGAGTATTCTGCCTCGTTCGTGAGCAGAGAGACCATTTATCACCGGATGAGGTCACACATTTGGAGCGAGTCGGTCTCTGACATGTATTCACTATGCCAAAGATATGATACCATGATAGGATGCTCACCACTTTGATGAAGTGGTGGGATGCTACTACCTCATCTTTCCATCTACCTTGCAGAGAGATGAACATCACCCTCGAGGATTTCTATTGGATCCTTGGGCTCCCCATTCACAGACGGTGGGTGGCCTTATATGACACTCGATTGGTGTGGGAGCGCAATGAGGGTGTTCGGTACTTCATAGGGCGGATTGATGATGGTGATGGCACTCGTAACATATACGCGCACTGGTTTGACCAGGCGAGGATGATATCGCCGCTGCTACACTGGGTGATGGTGGTCACAATTTCTTTTTAGATCACTATAGACGGGCGAGGTTCACATCTACATGGGGGAATCATCCCAATTGTTAGAGACATGGTTGAGCACATGATTTTTTTTGCTTGGGCACGCAACATGCTAACACACCTCTACCAGGAGCTTGGACGGTACGTTCACTATGAGTACCGTAGTCTTACAGTGTGCACACTTTTACAGGTGTGGGCATTCGCCCACATTATCTGCACCCGTCCAATCGATTTTCTCCAACGATGGCCATATGATGTCCCAATGGCCCTTTAGCACGACATGACAGGCTAGTGGCGTTTCGAGGATTTATAGTTTTGGAGGCTGCAATTTGACATTGTCGCTGCGAGAGAGGTTCGCTGGAGACCTCACTGCTATTTTAGGTGGGTCAATGACAACAGGTTCCTTAGGAACCTACAACGAGACCATTTTTTAGTGGGTGACCATGATTATATCATTGTACCTTATTACTGGAGTCGGTTCATGCGACAACATGGCCGTGTACAAACCATACCACTCGATGTGCCCACATACACCCCTCACCCTTCTATCATAAACATCATCTTTTTAGATGATGATGAGATTGATCATGATCTATCGACCATGGTGATAGTGGATAATGTCGGTGTAGCAGCTGATTTTACCCAGTGGTGGGAGAGGCATCGTCTTGCTTGAGTCTTTGGTGAGGGTGCTCCAGGAGGGGACCCTGGCACATAGGAGGACGCGCCCCACTAGCCTCTATAGGGCAGGAGGAGATCCCACTAGCAGAGCGGTATAGAGGAGGAGGCAATGCCCATGAGGCTACAACGATGGAGGAGATCAGCTCCCCCCCAACTACCCCTATTTCAACAGCGCCCCCAGCCTCCACTATCCCAGTAGAAGCGACAGTAACATTTTCTAGAGCGGCCACTGATACCGGTAGTGTAGGCCCTAGTGTTGATCCACACCCTGATCCCACATGGTAGCTAGGGGATCTAGGTATACATAGTGCATTATTGTTACTTTCTTTCTTTTCATATTTTTGCTTACGCTTTTTTATTTATATACACATGCCATGTGATACTGATCCCATTCTCTCTCTTTGTGATTGTAGAGGATGCGTAGGGATGGACTGAGCTTATGGCTTAGTGTATTTTAGAGGTGGCCCCTATCGTACCAATCCAAGGGATGGTCCTAGAGGCTTATCGACCTATTTCAACGGGGAGGCATGCCCCCACTTTTGAGTCGGTAGCTCGTCTATGGACCACATATGAGGAGCGAGGTGCAGAGGTGGTGCAGCTAACCGCAAAGCTAACAACCACTAGGGGTCAGCGAGATCAACTATTGGGGGAGCTATAGACGACGCTCACCGAGTGAGACGTGGCAGTGAGGAGAGTTGATGCTATTGAGGTGGTGCATGATGCTCTCCAGAGCCGTATTGATGAGCTCGACGTGCAACCGGCAGGCGTGATCCCAATGACTGTAACCAGAGCTTATTCGAGTGAAGATGAACATTTGTTCGCTGTAGGGGGAGCTCAGAGGGATACAGGCGGGTCTATCTACATCACGTTCACACCAATCCTGATCATAGACCACCATGCAACCTCCTCCTAGAGCACCAGAGCGGCCGCTAGAGCCAGAGGGCTCAAGGAGCCACATGCCCCAGGAATAGGATTCCTCTTTTTGTACATCATTTTTGTAGCCAGATGTATATATTGATACATACTTGTAGATTTTTTGTATAGACATATATTCAACAACCACTCATTTTTATAGCGGTGGCCCGATACATGTACATGACATTTGATTCATACATTGGATATATATATATATACATTGATTTCAATATCATGGCTTTTCTTATGTGTATTCCTTCCATTTCCATGTATGCTCATGCTAAGGATGGTATTTGCTTGTGTGGATGTATGTTTTCATTAGATGCTAACCATGATTTAATTTAACACGTTTATCTACAGGTTAATTAAATAATATGATGATCTAATAATGCGATGTGATGTATGGATATTTAGCATAGTCAGACACATGTATGTATGTTTCTGTTACACACACACACATGGTCACATCACAAACACAAAAATTCTTTATAATGTGAGAATGAGAAAATGTTAATATATATAGTATTACTACCCTTTATGGAGAAAACCACATATATGGCACATTGGGACACTATGCATAGTATCAACAGATATGCATAGCATTAACGAGATCCTTTGAAGGTGTTCCATCCATAGATGATAATCCATAGGCACTTGAACCATATACATAAACCACAATGTAAGGGCCTAGCCAATTAGGACTAAATTTCCCTTTCTGGCCAGGTAGCGCGTTTACATTTCGCTGATTTTTGTATAGAACCAGTTCTCCTAGCTTAAAGGTCCTAGGAAGCACGCCGTGCTTATATTATCTAGATGGTGACCGTTGATAAGCTTTAAGATGATCGAGGGCCTGTAAACGACATTCATCGAGCATCTCAAGCTAATGCAAATGGTTAACCTGATAGGTTTCATCGTCAATCACCCCCCTAAGGGAAACCCGTAAAGATGGGATTTCCAACTCTAAAGGCATGATAGCTTCGGTGCCATACATGAGGTTATAGGGCATCCTTCCCATCATTGTGCGAACACTCGTGTGATAAGTCCACAAAATATATGTTAACTGAGTATGCCAATCCTTACCATGTTTATTAAATGTCTTACGAAGAATTAGTTGAAGAAATTTGTTAGAAGCTTCTGCTTGACCATTAGATTATGGATAATACGGTGTAGAAAACCTATGTTGAATATAATTTTTTTCTAGGAATTGCTTTACTTCCTTGTTTTTAAATGGTGTACCATTGTCAAAAATGAGTGTAGTAGGTAGTCCAAATTGAGAGATGATGTTGTTCAATAGGAAGCTACAAATAGTTTTAGCACTCATGGATTGGAGTGGAATAGCCTTAACCCATTTTATGAAATAATCTATAGTAGTGATAATAAAGGTATGTCCTTTGGAAGAAGGAGGTGATATTTTCCCAATAATGTCCAACCCCCATTTTGTGAATGACCAAGGAGAAGTTTGATTTTGCAACTTCTGAGCAGGAGCGTGGATAAGGTAGCTATGCCATTGACATTGAAGGCACTTCTTGATGAAACCGAAGGAATCTTGTTCCATCGTCTTCTGGTAGTATCCCATGTGTATCAATTTCCTCACCAGGGATCTACCATCGAAATTTCCACCCCCATATCCTGCATGGGCTTCTTTAAGGGTAAGGGGTATTTCCGCTCTAGTGAGGCATCGTAGCAGCAAGCCATTATATGCTTTTCTATAAAGAACATCAGATAAGATGACATAACAGGTTGAAAGATTTCACATATAAGTGCGATCATTTTTCATTGTAGCATCAGGAAAGTTTCTATTCTTTAAGTAATTATAGATGCTAGAGAACCACTCTCTCAAATATGCATGATGGAAAACCAGATACTCAGGCACGGGTTGATCAAGAATTGTCGGGGTTCATGTGACCTGAACCTTGAAGTGATATTCCTTCGTATCCTCTTCTAAGGGTACCAAGGAAGCAACGCTTGCCATGGCATCCACATGTCTATTTTCTCGCCTAGAAATGTTGTTTATTGTGAAAGAGGAAAACTAATTAAGCAAGGACAAAGTGAGGTCTCGATATCGAGACAACTTACTTTGTTTAGCTTGATAAGTTTTCATGATTTGATTCACAATGAGTTTAGAGTCACATATTATTGGTGCATGGAAAATATAACCGAAATGATAGGGGGACCGGTTTACCTTCGGGGGATATCAGGACCACACCCACTCCAAAATCGGTCTAACACCTTGATCCATCGAAGTACATTTTCCATTTTGAGGTCATAGTTGATTGTGAAGATGTTCTCATCAGGGAATAGGTCCAACCAGGGGAAGGAGCGAGGCAAGGAAGAGTTTGCCAATTGATTGACAACCACTTGTCCTTTTACTGATTTTTGAGTGAATTTTTTTATATCAAACTCAGACATCAACATAAACCACTTTGCTAATCTCCCAGCAAGGTCGGTGCTAGAGAACAAATGTTTCAAAAGATCCATTTTTACTATGATGTGAATTTCAACATGGAGGAGATAGTGCTTCAACTTCTGCGTAGTGAATACAAGAGCAAGGCACTACTTCTCCATGGATGAATAACAGGTTTCACAATTGACAAGGATGCAACTAATGTAGTAAACCACTCTCTCTCTTCCTACATCATCATACTGAGCCAACAGGGCTGCCAAAGCGTATGGTGAAGCAACAAGGTAAAGAAAGAAAGGTCTATCTTGCATAGCCAACATCAATATAGGGGGATTGGTCAAATAAGATTTGATGGATTCAAAATCTATCTGACATTCTTCATCCCATATAAAGCGAACATCCTTCTTTAGGAGACAGGTGAAAGGAAGGGTACGGTCAACCAACTGAGATATGAATCTGTGAATTTCCTGAATCTTCCCCTATAAAATTTGTAACTCGGTGATGTTCCTTGGTGGAGACATGTTAACAATGGCATCAATCTTATTTGTGTCAACTTTGATTCCATGATAAGATAATATAAACCCAAGAAGCTTTCCAACATCAACACCGAAGACACTTCTGAGGATTGAGTCTCATCTTGTAAAGTCCAAGCCTTTCAAAGATAAGATAAAGATTCTTCACATGTTCTTGACAGCTTACAGATTTTTCCAAGATGTCATCGACATAGTCTTCCAAGATTTGATGAATGAAATCATGAAATATTAAGGTCATCACTCATTGATAAGTCACTCCTGTATTCTTTAATCCAAAGGGCATGACCACATAGTAGAAATTCCCCCAAGGGGTAGTAAAGGTCTTGTACTGATCATCCAAATTAATATGGATCTGATTATAACCCGATAAGCCATCCATAAAATATAACAATGCATGGCCTGCTGTCGAGTCCACAATCATATCTATATTAGGTAACGAAAAATTATCTTTAAGGGAAGCCTTGTTAAGGTCCCAAAAGTCAATGCATATATGAATACAACCATTAGGTTTTCTAACAATGACTATATTCAAAATCCAAGGAGAATAGTTAATGGGATGGATGAAGCCTGCTTTCAATAGCTTCTCTATCTCGATCTTGACCATTAAAGCTTCCCTAGGATTGATCTTTCAATTTTTTTGCTTAACGGGTTTGGCGTTGGGACATATAACGATATTACTGACAACTATAGATTCATCAATATTGGGCATATCTTCATACTTCCAAGTGAAGATATCAGGGTAAGCACGCAAGAGAGTAGAGTGTTCATCTGCTTCCTCGAAAGAGAGGCACTTCTTGATCTTGATTAATTTCTCTGAAGATTTAGTATCCACAGGGACTTCTACAGTATCCCCTTTAAGGAGGGAACTGCGGTCCTTAGGATGGGATATCGAAACATCATCACTGACATTAGATAGCGGGTCCTCCTTATCAATGCCTAGAATATATTCTCCAAAGTATGCCTATTTGTGTAAGTGATAAAAGAATAATTTCTTGTGATGATAAGGAAGTAATGGAGAATAAGCACCTAAAAATTCCCCCAATGCTTCATCCAAAGAGAAAAAATCTATAGGGACCTTCTTAGCTTGTCCTCTTTCTTCTATCAACTTAGGATGGATCAAAATCAATGGTTTGGCCGAAATCATATTAACACTCCACCAAGGTTTTTGTTTAGACTCCTCAATGGGGCATCCCAAACCCAGATGGCGTTGTCATTGCTTAAACTAGATAGGGACTTGTATTCCTTGCTCGATACATCAGAGGCCTTTTTTCCCATAGCAGTATCAAGAAGAGAGTTCATAATCGAACCTGTAACGAATTTGTAGAGTTTCGAGAGGGGGCGAATCTATGTAGAGTGTTTCGTTCCACCAATGGACATTGAAAGTTTCCACAAGAGCAGTCCCACTTCCCTTACTCGGTTTGCAAACATCAACCTTATTTTCAGAGACAAAGTCACTCTCTTGGGGAGGAGCGGTCTCTTGGATGGGATCACACTTCGCTTCTTCAACGAGAGGATTTCTTGTCCTCTTGTTGGTAGAATCCAAGAATTCTATATTGGAGGGGTCCGACTTGTACTCCACTATGAAGAATTTGGAGAAGTTCAAGGAACCCCAGTCATCACCTAAGAAAGCGTTCGCTTAGGGAGGTGAAGGATAATATGGAGGGGATTCAATTTTTTTTGTCTTAGGCAGTTCGTCTTGGTTGATCCTTGCTTGAGAAACAAATTCCACGGTAGGTATCAATGAGGAACAAGCCAACGCATCAATGATTAAGGAAGGAATGCAATTATTGAGGTTGGAAGCAGCTGAATTACAACTGACAACGACTAGTAAACAAATGTGCACAACTTTTGGATCTACTTTAACTATAACCACTCGATTGTTAGCAACAAAATTCAAGGAATGATGTAGGGTAGAAGTTATTGCACCCATATCTTGAATCCAAGGCCTTCCTAGAAGAATATTGTATGGTAACAGACCAGGCATTACATAGACCAATGTAAGAAAAGTAACGGGGCCCAACTGTGAAGGTAACATTATTGTACCTAGAGCTTGGCTGCCAGCGTTATTGAACCCACGAATATATAAGGAAGAAGCTGATAAGGAGGATGAATCGACCTTGATTTTAGGAAGTAGATCTATACCACAAACATTGAGGGTTGAACCAGTGTCAACGAGGCTACATCTAATACCGATGTTGTTAATGTTTACTATGATAATCAAAGGTTCTACTTGTTTCCACACGTCTGTAGGTGGGATTTCTTGTAGGTGGAACGTAATATTCAATGAATTCACTCGAATAAGTGCCATCAACGCATCAACATCCGTAGGCCTAACTGAGGCAGTCAAGATAATCTTTTGTAAGGCTTCTTGCAACATTTCTTGATAAACCAGAGCGGTCTGAAGCAAATCCAAAATTGAGATCTTAGACGGAGTAACACGAAGATGCTCGAAAAGATCATAATCACCTGGTGCTTTGGTCACGGGTTTAGGAGCTAGAGGAAGGTTAGGTTGAGACGAAGGTAAAGAAGTAGGAGTTTAATCTGGTTGCGATGTAGGAAAAATAACTTGTTGTTCTAAGTTTTGTATGTTTCTCCTTGTAGGGTACGTGTGTCCGAAAACATTATAAGAAGTAGAGTTAGTAGCCTTCCCAAATCTCGAATATAAGTTCGATGGATAGCTATGACTTGAAATCCCATAGACAAAATAGTTCTTTCTAGGGAATGACTCAACTGGGGTCACATAAATGAAGGGTTTCTTAAGGCTTGGAGGAGCCACATAAACTACTACCACATTTACTTTCTCTTTAGCTGGCAAGGAAGGAGTTTGTTTTGAAGATTTACAAATAGGGTAGAGTGCGTCTAAGAAATCATCTAGAGTATCTTCCAGTATATCAAAATCTTGTTCAGAAAAAGACTCACCATAGCTAGACAACATTATGAAAACAAATCTGACGATTCACGTCGGGTTCACAAAAATGTGATATAAGAGGGATTCGCTGCACACGGGTCTCTTTCTTCTCAAGAGATCACCAAGGAATGAACTGCCCTTATACACCTCAAACTGAATGGATCACTGAAATCATGAAGAGAAGTGAGAAAGTAGGTTCAGGATCTGAAAGAGCAAGACTTCTAAGTTCCAATATTTGGCTGAAGAGCTCTTGGCCAAAAGATGTCAGTGTGGTTCTAGGATGCTAGCACGACGCGCCATCGTCTACAAGACGCGTTGGTGTCCTAAGCTGCAAAGAACTCAGGAGCTTAGGCAGATGAAACAAAGTATTACTTCTTGACTCAGACCAGGAGATGTGAAGAATCAAGCAATCAATAGAAAGCTAGAAACTAAAGGAGACTACAAGAGAACTTGAAACAAGATCACCATCGTGCGTCCAAATCTTTATTCCAAGCTTCCTTTCATAACCTACACACAAAAGAACAAGGGGAAAAGGTTGGGGCTATATAGGGGCCTGCCTTAGTCAGACCCCCGTATTAGTGTTCCCACCTCCATGGATAACCAAGTTTCATAGAGAATGTAAAGGAAATAACAAATCTTGTGGTGAAAACAAGACTTGCTTTGGAGTAGAGACCACAACACAAAGTAGTAAATGAACTAGTAGGAAGGAGTGCTAAGGAGAGAGAGCGTTACCCATGGGTCAAGACCCTCTTTCGGAGCACATGGGCACACCACGATGTGCTTGTTTGAGATTTGGTAGTTGCTGGGGGGACCTCAATCCATCATGGATTCGCCATCAGTCCAACATGGCTTCACCGATGAAAGTGTTGCTACTCAAGGATATAACTTATCCAAGACTAGAGCAAGTGGTGAAAATGCTTGAATTTATAGCTTCCGACCCCAAGATGAGGGCCAAAAGGAGTTTTTAATGCATGCAAGGGAATCATAGAGCCATTTCACTTGATACCTAACCACTAGGACGCGTGTCACAAGGGTCAAGGTTCTAGATTCACCGTTTCAAACTCAGAAAATTACTAGAACACTAGCATGCCGCACAGGCATCCAAGGCCTAGATTTTTGGGAAATGCCTTGTTAGGCTTCTGTCACTTCGCCATGTGTTTGCATGGAGCCAGAATCATGAAATTCTATCTCACGATATTTTTTCATTAATGCTCCAAAGGTGTCATAAATGCTAGACAAGATGCAAAAATGTGGAATTGCCCTTAGGTGCAATTTTGTGACATTACACCTTCTTTATGACATTAACAAGTTCTGAGAATTTTTGGGAGCCATTGTGCAAAGATTTGCATGAAATATGTGCTTCAAAATAATCAAAATGCAATGAAACCATAGAATACAAGGACTTGGATTTGAAAATCAAGAAAAATCCATTGCTTTGTAGTCGTTATTTCAACCATAAAGTCAATGCATTTTGGAAATGATGCTAAAAAACTATGAGCTATTAAGACAAGTCACCGAATATTCTTTTGTTGTAGAATTCCAAAACCGAGGTAATGAACATGTTCATTTTTTGCTATGGATAAAAGATGCACCTATATATGGAAAATGCTCAAACACTAAAATAGAAATATTTGTGGAAAAATATATTTCATGTGACTAATTGCTGCTTGATACAAATCTTGCCAAAATGCAAACACATCATCACACAAAGACTTGCAAGAAATACAAAAACTCAAGTTGCAGATTTAGTTTCCCTTTGTCTTTGATGAGAAGAACAACAGTTTTGGAACCACTCCCGATGCCTAATGCCACAATCAAGGAGAAATCAAAAACCTTTTTTAAGCAACTGGAAAATAAACATTACACAAAGGAATTTTCATTTGATTTTTTTTTGAATGAATTGGAAATGGATGAAAATGACTACATTACAATGCTCTGATCAACATTGCCATGAAAATTTGTGATGCTGAAAAGAGACCCATGTATGAAATTTGGATAAACTTGTTTGCAAGGAAAGTGCCTAGACTATAGTATGCAAATACAGATACACAATTTATTTTAGATGCATATATTTCTGCATCTTACTATAGCTCATATATGACAAAACAAGATAGAACATTGTCTTTGGCATTCTGTAAATTCTGATACAAATGTCCAGTCGTCAAGCCATTTATATCATTCTTTCATTGCCATTATGTAAATGCTCAAGGAATACTATTTTCATCAATACTGCACCATTAGAAAGTCGAGTGTTCATGTTAAAAATCCCTCAGCTATTGGAAAAAGAGAAAGACAATTTTGAAAATATCATGTGTGCATCTATAATAGAAAAATACATGCAATGGCCTAAAGCTCTTAACAATTTTTTGTTGGCTGAATATGCCGCTTTTTACTTTGGAAACCCCAAAAATCTATAGAAAAGAGAAACTCCACAAATTATATGCTATGTAAGATACAATCAACATATTGACCCTAAAAATTATTGTAGAGAAAAAATTATCCTATATGTGAATTTCAGATGTAGTGAACAAAGCTTATTAGCTGGATATGAAACATGGAGATTAGCAGTCAATGCAAACAAATTGCAAATTACAAATATAAAAAAATTTTCACTACACAAATTGTTCCTAAATGGGGTGACATAGATGAAGCTTCCACAAAGGCTGAAAATGATAACTGCCCAACAATAGATATTGTGGATGTACTTGATACAAGTAGACAGGAAAATGACATGGAGAAATATGACATCATGAATGACTTAAAGCATATCAAGAATACAAAGCTCAAAGACCCTATCTATAAAAAACTATTCTCGAGGATCACACATCCATTCCTTTTAAGCAATGAAGAATAATAAAAACTACGAAGACAATTGAACAAAGAACAACAATCAATAGTAAAGGACATACTAATGACAAAAAGGCTTACTCCGAAAAAATCATTGTACTTGTTCTTGATAGGTAGGGTAGGCACAAGGAAAACCTATACAACAAAAATACTTTTTGAAGCAATGATTCAATACTATGATAAAAAACTAGATAGTGATCCATTGAAACCTAAAGGTATCATTATTGCCTCAACATGAAAATTTGCATTCAATGCAGGTGGCATTACTGCACATTCAATTTTCCAATTTCCATGCAACTCTTTGAAAATAATTCCTCTAGATTCAAACACAACCGATGCCCTAAACAAGAAATTGGAAAAAATGAAAATTCTTCTTATTGATGAAGTGTATTTGATTGGTTTAAAAATGCTTTAAAACATTGTTAGAAGACTTCACCAAATCAAGCACACACCAACAACACCTTTTGGAAACATAAATATCATTTTTTGTGGTGACTTTTACGAAGCACAACCTATGTGTGATACTTGGATATTCGAAGAACCAATAATAGATAAGGAGAAAATGCCATACACCTATTGGATCGAGAATGTCAAATGCTTTGAGCTACATAGTGTGATCAGGAAAACAAATCAACATTTCATTTCTATACTTAATCGTGCTAGGACTGGTCAACAAAAAATGGGGACATTACATTTTTGAATGCAATGTGCTATAAGGCACCTCTGAACCATCCACGATTTCCATACTTGTTTCATAGAAATACAACAATTGAAATGCACAACAAAAAAATACTAGACAACTTACCAACAAATCTTTATATTCTAGATGCGATTGATAAAAAAGACACAACAATTGGTAACACTCAATGTTAACCTCCAAAATCATCATTGCCTAGGACAATTCTGCTCAAGCAAGATATTTTGGTTGAATTGATCGCTTGCAACATTGATACAAAAGATGGGCTAGTGAACGGTGCAAATGGCATTTTCAAATTGCATACAACTACACAAGAAGACATTGTTTGGATAGAATTCAATGATTCCATTGTTGGAAAATTGCGGCGACAGAGGATGCAAAATCTATACACAAATTTTATTATGCCTTATTGGACACCCATAATGAGAATCATTAGAAAAGTCAAAATAGGTATTAAAATAATTACTAGAGCACAATTTCCTTTGCAACTTGCATGTGCACAAACTATCCATAGAGCATAAGGCTTGACAATGAACGCAATTGATTTTGAACCATGTAAGGTCTATCAACATGGCTTTGTGTACACTACTTTATCATGTGTAAGAAACATCAAATCATTATATCTAACACATAGATTGCAACAACAAAACTTTAGAGTGTCAGAAAAAGTAAATGACGAAATGCAACACCTTATGACCTCAACACAATGAAAAATAGAGCACAACCTTTTGTTTGTCTCTCCAAATCATTTTATCATATTCTCTTTGAACACACATAGCTTTTCACTACATGCACAACAAATAGCACATAACCATGATATGATCCAAGCAACTGTTCTTTGCTTCCAAGAAATGAAACATAGTCTGCTTGGCCACATTGGGACAAAACATACAATTGCTATACTACAATAGGTATTCATGGGCTATTAACACGCTCCAAGAAAAAAAATTCAGTGCAAAAATTTCAAATCTTTTCAACAAAATATCTAAAATCAATAACCATTGATCTATTGCAAATGCATATTACTATGCGCATCATAAAATTGTACTTGAGACCAAAAACACCTATTCATGATCTTTTCAATTTTATACAAAATGCTATTACCTCATTGCCAACTAATTCAATATTGATTATTGCTGGAGACTTCCAAATTGACATGTTATAATCAACAAAACCAAAAGCACTTCTTCTTGAATTTATGGAACAATGCAAATTGTCACTGGTTGTTGACAAGCCAAAAACACATGCAGGCACTTTGTTGGATCACTTTTGGATACATAACATCAAATTTTCTATTGCCAAGTTCAGAGTACTAGATACATATTGGTCAGAACATTTTTCAATATCCCTTCAACTCTAGTCATCAAGCCATAGTATACAGTTTCAAAACTACAATTTTTTAGAATCAACATCCTCTTTGCAATGTGCTAATATTAGTGTTTCTCATTGGCAGACAAAACCAATATACAATTTATGTGAGTACAAAAGAATTTTTGGATCAATCATTCTTCATGTAGTTTGTGCCTCTAACCAAATTAGTTACTCTTCTATAGCTTTGCCCATGCACGTCTCCACTTTGCTAGTGTCCCTGGTCAGGACCATTAGGCATATTCTTCTAAATCATTGGCATGACTATGCAATTACAACTCACTATATACCTATTCTAAATTTTTTTTGTTATCACGCACAATATTGCTAAGCCTTTGCACACCATATGATTCTTTACTAGAAAAAAATTACAATGGTAAGTTTGTTATGGATTGCACAACCACCTTCAAGCACATCCACATATAATTTACTTCATGGATATAGACCTTTTAAATTGATTCCATAGCTTCTACTACCTATTATTCGATTTGTTGTTAATAATATTCACCCTGGTTCCTATGAGCTTCTTATGTGACTAGTTTTATTTTGTACTCATGTAAATTTTAGGTCTAGCTACTGTTCGAAAACAATAGTATCAATCATACTATTCCAACTATCTTCCATGATTATGATATTGAAAATTATTAGACAACTATTTTGAAATAGGTATGCTATTATACAAAATATTAATAAAAACATTGCACATGACACATTTCTTTATTGTAGACATATTGGAAAATAAAAAATGTTATGCATCACAACATCGGGTTGTAACAGAGCCATGGAATAGTTTTGGTATACATATCAAATTTATAGATTGCGAGCTACAGATTAGAAATATTCTGCTACTTCATAGAACATATATATATCTCAACATTTCCCAACCTCCAAGACAACATAAAAAACATCTACAAATAGGTAAGTTATTCACATTTGACAACAATTTTTTTCAAAAACCTATCAAATCTCATTAATGTTTTCTTCTCAGTTTCTTTTGTTACATGCTTGACATAAATATCTCATTCCATATGTTTGCAAAAGCATTTGGAAAAAAACAAACTGGTTTTCTTGCAAAATAGAAGATGGCCGAGTCGGTTGACAAACAAGATGAAAAGAGGTAAGTACCTTATCCTATTGGTCTCGCATGTGATTTGAATCTTTTTATGTTTAATTAACAATTTAGTTTTCATCATTGCTCAAATTGCAATGTGCAGATTGAAAGCAATAACCGCTGACCACCAACCATCAATGATATATGCACAAAGAAAATGGCTTTATCTTTTGAAGGCAATTTTTTGGCTATTAATGGCCCTGCTATTACCACAAATCCTAGAACACCACCAAAAGCAACAATTATGTATGTTGATTTAGTTGATAGTCATGGTCAAATGACAATCACTGCAAAAATCAACAACAGATTAATTGACACATTTATGCCATTTTTATCACCTCATACAAGTGTCTACCTCACAAACTTTTTCATTAGGAAAAAAAACACAATATGAAAGAGGGGATGCTGATTATTTCCTTATTTCAACTACTAGAAGCACTGTTGTACCCATTGAGAAAGTCTGTGAAGAACACAGATTGATTCCCGATACAACCATCTCACAACTCATCCAATCAAATGACAACTTCTCTATTGGATAAATTGGTGTTGTAGTTACTAGCCATTTCCAAGTGCCAATGCAATATGAGTTGCAAGTTAAATATGGAGAGAGCCAAGATGATTTTTCCACTATAATATGTTCTACACAATTCATGACGACAACATAGGATTTCAACACTTTATTTTTTGAAATATGTTAGAGAGTTTTTATAAATTTTTTCCATGGAACAAACTTGCTAATAAAATGCTTTTCTGTATTGACAACAATTGCATTTGAGTAATTTGTATTTGATTTGATTAATATGTCTATTTTTGAACATAAGTTTTTTATTCTAATTCAATACCGTTGAGCTCTTAAACTCATTTCATTCGTGAACTTGCATCTTGAAAATTTTGTATCTTATAACTTATAGTCTCGATCAGCCACACAAGGCTGTATGAAAGACTTCAATTGATCCTAGCATCAACAAAAACCCCTTTCATATTGTTCAAAAATATTATTCATTCTGGACCTAAAGGCACAAATTTGATGAAAACAACATAGTCTAGTTTCATTGATGAACTCAATGAAACATCTACAAAGACATCCCTAGAACCATTGAAGACCTCAAACATGGAAGTATACACGTCAACCATTTAGCTTTTGCACTATAGCATAGATTTCTAATAGAAAGCACTTGTCATGTATCCCTTTGTATACTAAATTTCATAAATATTGCATTGATATGATTTATTGCTAATTGCATTTGCACTACCATTATAGGTGACAGGAACACTAAGACCTAAAAATGTCCACTTGCCCCCATACGAACCAATCTGCACTTCATGTAAACAAAGAGTTTTGTTTACACAAACATCGAAAAGTGATACCGTGAGGTGCACAACATGTGGAACTGACATAAAATTTCAATATATCCATTTTCTACAATGTACTATTTAGACAACAAAGGGAGTTATGGATTATTATCTGCGCAAATAACAACTACGAAATAGCTTCCCTCAACTAGCTACAATTCCATTTCAAGAGTATAAGAAAGACATGTCTGCAGTAATGTGCTTGTTGCAAAAAAATTAGCTTCAAGGAATGTTCACACTTGCAATGGATAATTGCATCACATAGATTGTGGGTGAGGCAAGCAACATTGCATCTCCAGTGACTTGATAAGACATTTGCAGTTTGATGCAGGTGTTTTCATTCCACTATTCTATTTTTTATTCTTATTCATTGATAGCAAATCATACAAACTACATTGTCATGAGTGTAATTCTCATTGATTATGAACTAGGATCGAGGAAGTGCAATGTTGTAGCATAGAACAATATCAACAAGAAAAATGTCTAGTAGCCTATATAGCTTAACTATTTTTCATGCAATCAATGAGAGGACAAATGTGTTAAAGATTTTATGAAGACTAATCTGGTAGTTTATTTTCAGCTCTTACATGCACCACATAACTTGACAGTTAAATTTTCATCTCTTTCAAACATACATAGTATAGATGTGAACAACTTTGCTTCCAATTTCATAAATAGTTATAAGTTATGTTTTAGTTTATTTTGACTTCTTATATGCAGAGCATAACTTGAAACTTGTTTATTCATCTTTTTCAACTAGCGTACTATACATGTAAAATACTTTGTCAATGGTTTAAGAAACAATTATAAGTAATGTTCCATGTGTAATTATCTTTGCTCTCTGCAAATCGTAGTAATACATGTTTGTGATAAAAAATAAAACTGTATCGCTTCAACATTTCTTTTATGTGACATACAAAATATTTACTAAAACTCTTGTTGCTTTTACATACAATGTTGTATTCCTCCAAAAAATACTTGTCTACAAAAATGATTGTGCCCTTTTTTCTAGTGTTGTTTTGAACAATTTAGATTCTGATTTTGAGAATGCATCAACATTACATGTTCCTACCAAGAATTATTTATCTACAAAAATATTTGTAGGGTTCTTTGCAATGCTTTTTGGAAAATTGAATTTTTGTTTTAAGAGATGTTGATACGAAAATCACTAGGATGATGGGGACATTTAGACATCACAAATATAGTATTTTGATTAAATTTACAAAACTTATATTGCAGTTTGAATCTATTGATCTCATCTCAAAATATATTATAGTTATTGATCCAACATACCATTCCTTTTGTCTCCAAGGATAGTGCGACTTTATTTATGTCTTATTTTCATTCATTGCTAATGAGTAAAAAAGTAGACATGTGTACGTTCCCAGATCTATCACAATGTTATTTTATAATTTATATTATTTTGTAATTCATTAATGGCTTATGATGTGAAGTGTCCACTCTATCCACAACAACATTGTTTGTGATCCTTGTTCAAATGCAAGTTAGTGGTTCTTGTCGAATCAGTGCCTCTTAGGGCCCATTCATGCTCACTTGCTTTCCCTTGATTCTTACATGTTTTGTGTCTAGATTTGGTTTAACTCTTAAAACATTTCCATTCTCATGTGTTGTGTACTCAATTTTCTACCTCATTTGATGACAGTGAAATCTGTTAATTACCATGTCTTCTGTTTATATCCATTTTCAACTTAGTAATGGCTTATACTGTCAAGTCTTAAATTTGTCATGGCCAAAATTGTTTTTGTTTCCTATTCATTTTCTCAAATTAAGTCTGGCATGAAGACCAAGGCATACATAAGTTCCAATATCAATTACGTTGTCATTTCCTTGCCTTGTCCACTCATTTCCCCATATTGTTTGACGATGGTGAAATCCATGTCTTCTCACAAGTTTTTATGTCTATCATATTGCAAGTGAACCATGAGGCATATGTAAGTTCCTAGACCTTTTGTAGTGTCATTTGATAGTTTTTAAAGTACCTACAATTATAATGTTCCCTGGTTTGTTCGAGATTCTCGCCGGCCTGATAAAGTGGATCCTTTATAGTCATGTGCTCATGTCCAATGTATTTACATCTATCATGTTGGAACCAAAAACCAAGGCACTTGTAAGTGCCCCTATCCCTTACAATCTGATTCAATAGTTTTAAACATATTTGCATGATATAGATCAGATTAATATCACAAACATTCCATCAATACAAGACGTTTTCCCCTAGCCAGTGAAACATTTTACAATTTTTTTTTTCTATTCTCTAATCACTTCTTGATATCTTTCGTATGCTTTTATATTTTCCCAACTACAAATTATTTTCCGCACAAGAAAGACGAAAACATAATCACTTGCTAATGTTTTCTTCTTGTTGGAAACACTTCATGGCTTTCTATTGTTCTTTGACGTAGTCTTCTCTTTGCACATGATGTTTCTGTGTACACATGACATTTCTACAACTGCATTATACATTTATTCTTTCCTAATGATCATACACTGTGAATAGACTCAAATGCACGAGTCATTCACGACTTAAGCAGTGAAGATTTCACTTTGTCCAACAAGCAATTCCATTTGCTCAGATTCTTATGTCACAATGATATATTTTCCTACGGAAAGAGTTTATAATTATCATATTTAAAACATAAAACAAGGCATTTGTAAGTTACTATATCTTTTGCATTACATTTCTTGCATACTTTGCTCATTTTCTCTGACTATTTGACAACATTGGGAACTGTCCCTGTTCATAGGAGAATGGGTAGAATTAGAAAGAAATTTATCTGGTTTATTTGAATTCTTAAACACGTTTACAACCTTCATGACGAACTCTGGATGTGGTAAGTGCTATCCAGATGTGTCAAAGCTGCAATAGATACATTTTGTATCTTCAGAGCTCCCATTTCCCCAACATGCTTCATCTTGCAAGTCCTATGGATTGTCTAAGTCATTTGTTAGTTAATGTCTCCCACTGAGAGGGTTTATATCTATTCTATGAGAAACATGTCCTATTCACAAGATCTATGGATAGTTTGATGACTTGGAAATCTGCATCTATTGAAATGCTTTATATCTATAATATTACAGACCAAAAAATAGGCCTTTCTAAGTTCCCATATCTTCTACATTGTCATTTTTTGCTATGTTGTTTGATTTGCTGATAGGAGCAGAATCTTTGTCTTTCGATAGGCCCTATGTAATGTTTTGCGAGAGGGAATCGATGCATCTATAAGTTACTCTATCTTCAATACTGCTGCTTTATAGATGCCTTTGAAATGTTCTTCGATTTGGTCATACCTTTATATCATATATTTCTGCTCTCGCATCACATTTTAATAACACAATATATATACATCTTATTTTTCATTTGCATTGTTTATCCACTTGCCTTGATTGTTTCATGAAGGTGAAATCTTAGGTACTGAGCCAATTTATACCAATTTGTGAACAATGAAAAAGCAGTAATTTCTATGCTCCTATACCTTTTGTACTATCAATTTTCGCATTGTTTATTCACTCCACCATACTCTTTCATGAGAGTGGAATCTATCTCTGTCAATAGAATTTATGTATATCATACTAGCGACAAAGAACAAAACAACTGCAACTTATTATATCTTTTACGATGTTGATTTGGACTTTTTTGCAGCTCCTCATTCTATGGATTAATATCTATTGTTTGTGGTTTTCTGCATTCAGTAGTCTCTATCATTGCTTGATTGTGAAGAACCTCAACTCTAGGCATAATTAATGGCTTATAGTGTTAAGTTTGAAGTCTATGGAGAAAAGGATGCTTGCATTGTTTATTCATAGAGTCTCTATCCATCATAGTTCATAATAGGGAAAATTGGAAAGATGTTGTTGCACTCTCATTTTTGTGTTGTTTACTCATTTGCTCGGATTGTTTGATGAGACAAACACCTATCTCTGTTGACAAGATCTAGGTCTTTCATCTTCGAAGAGAAGAAAGATCTGATTCTAATTTCATATGTCTACAAAATCCATGTCTATGGAGAAGGTTTATACCTATCATATTCAAAGCCAAAAATGAGTCATTTGTAAGTTCCTATATATTTTTCATACTCATTTTTTGCATTATTTATTCATTTTCTTAGAAAAATTGATCAACATGAAATATGTGTCTCTTACCAGGGATTATTTATACCATATTCGAAACAAGAAACAAGCCATTTGTAAGTTTTTTAATCATTTACATGGGTAAAAGCAAGAAGTTGGGTCCACGAAGAGGGGAAGTTTCGGCCAAAAAAAATATCTCATAGTAAATACGAACACGTTATTAAAAAAATGCGTATGCATTATGCTTTGGGTACCCAAGCCTAAAAAATTACGTATGCACTAAAAAAACATATGTGTTATAACACGTACACGTCATTTGTTTAAAAAATTAAATACCTTTTAGAAACACGTACATGTTTTAAAATGCGTTTGCGTTTTGTAACCCAAAACACTTACACACTTTTTTAAAAGTTTTGTAACGCGTACGTGTTTTTAAAAATGCATACTCATTTTTAAATTTTGAATCCCCAACCCACATGCTGCCTCAATTTTAGGCTCAAGAAAGGCTTGGAAACTCGACCCTTAGCCTTTGACCTGCAACTAAAAAAGTAAGGCAGGTTCAAGAGAAATGTCCAACTTTGGCAATATGGCTGATGTAATTTTTTTCTAAATCAATCTATAAAATTAAAACCCATTAGAGAAAATGATGTCTAAATTCCAAATATATTTTTTTTCAAGATTGGATTATATTTGTTTTTTTAATTAATCTCTAAGAAAACTATTCCATAAACTTGAAATATCAAACTTTTTAATTTTTTTTAAAACTTTTTTTTGGTTAATTTTCTTGTAATTTTTTTTATATGGCATCAATCTTCAGATAATTCTCTACACAATGAAAAAAAAGATTTAAAAAATGTTTAGTTTAGGTCTAATTATGCTGTTCGTACACATTGATTTTTAAAAATAGCAATTAAGGCCAATAAAAATTCAATAAAAAAAATATTCAATTTTTTTTTTACAAAAAATATCCCCATCAATCTTCATGTTGTTAGATATCTTTTCCCAAAAGGAATTAGGAAAATACTTGTATTTGGGTCAAAAAGTGGTGTCCGTACACGTGCATGGTATGGTAAAAAAAATGACTTTTAAAAAGTGGTTTTTATACATCCCTATATTAAAATTCAATTTCTATCATCTGGATATTTGAATAAATTACATATTTGGAAACTAGATTCGGAATTCTAAATTTCATATTACTAACGTTTTAAAAGATTCATTGTTTAAGTACCTCAAATTTTCAGTCCAAGTGTGACAAATTCTGAAAAATAAAAAAAACACTTTCACTTTTTGAGCTTTTTGTGGACCCAACTTCTTGCATCGGTCCACACTATTGTGCTCTAGTTTTCCATTTCTCCTCCCTCTTTGACTGGATTTATGAGTCACTGTCTCCTCTTGAGCTATAGACTCAACACCATAATTCATCAATGTTTACTTCTTTGCTGCCGACAAGTAAGAAAGCATCTGATGGACTCAAACGCACTCACCATCAATGGATTTAGGTATCAAGCTCCTATCCTTGCTGCCCCCTCAAAAGCACTCAAAAGGACATTTGTAAATTTTTTTTCATTTTTCCTCTCTTTTATATTAAACAAGTTCTCTTTCTAATATTTACATGTTTTATGCTTTTAAATATTACTTGCGTAACCTAATTACCACTTTTAATCTCTCCATGCAGTTACCTATATCAATGAAGTTTGATAAGGAAGCTCAGTTGGTGGCGATTGATATTCATGCAACTATAATCACAATGAAATTACCATATCCACATGCATCAAATTGACCGATTCTATGTACATAAAACTATTTGAATTCCTATAAATTATACATTACGTAATTCATTGTAATCTATCAGATATCATAATTCTCATTCGCGCAACTTAATCAAAGATATTTATCTTGGTTTTGATAACTCTTATTCAACAAAACTTAAATCACCACAAATATTTTTTTAATAGAAGTGTTCATACAAAGTTTATTTGACTTCATTTTCATTGCACTACAACATCACATTCTCTTAAACACTTAACACGATATTGTTTTGGGCATGATTAAGAATGGAAGTAATATTTTCTCTGCATGAATGCATTGCAACTGCACTTGAATTTATTAAATGAAAATGAAAATTATGTCTAAGTAATTGGAAAATGTCTTGAATGGCACCAAAAATATAACGATATGGTTTTGCTGATGTTGTGCAAAATATTTATGAAAAGAAAAATATCATTTTCCTTTGCAATTTTTTGATTGGTCGATGGTATTTTCCTCCTACTTTTATCATTTTCCTAATTTATTTTAATAATAATAATAATTCTACGAAGCATTTCTATTGGAAATACTTGATGAGTTTGTTGGCATACTTGTCTCTTGGCATGCACTTTTCCTGGGGACGCATGACGTTTTAAGAAGTACATTTGCATTTACTATTTGCGTGTTTTCATTTATTGTTAGTAAACTGAAGTGCAACCACAATTAGTGGCTTATGGTGTGAAGTTTCAATTCTGTCAAGCAAAGTATTCTTTGCATTGTTTGTTCATTTTCTCATGTTGTTTGGTGAGGCTGATTTTTTTTTGTCTTTTACAGTATCGTTTTATAGTTTTCTACACCTCTATACATTTATTGTGCACATGCATTGCACCTACAATTGAATTTATTAAATGAAAATGAAAACTAGATAAGAGTAATTGGAAAATGTCCGAGTATAAAATCATTCGATCTGTGTCTACTCAAAGGATTTACATTTCTAAATTCTTATGTCTTTTACACTATCCTTTCATAGTTTATTATGTATCCGCATTTTATGAATAAATATCTTTTCTTTGCAATTTAATAAATAAAATCAATTTAATTAATCACGTAAACAAAATTGTAATTATGTATATATCTATATATTATCTATATACACATCTATGTGCAACTGTATTATGAATAATATATATATATATATATATATATATATATATATATATATATATAAACTACATATAGATATATATATCTATCATCTATAAATGCACTGCATATGTATATGTATATGTTTCTATATAAATACATTTATATATATATGTGTATGTAGCTTACCCTATTTATGACCATACATCCTTACTATATATATATATATATGTATCAATATATATACATACTCATACATACACACACACACATATATACAATTGGTCATGATCTATATTGTAGATTATTTTGTAACTACTCCTAGCATCCTAAACAATAGATCATCTACATATCTCACTATATTTTAAGATCATTAACTATTTGTTAAATGCATGATTAAATATGACCAATCAAGACATAAAGCTTACAAAATGAATCATACATCTAACCCAAACATCTCCCTACTCAACACCTACATTCGAAAGACAAATTCAAAATGACCAATCATGCTTTACAAGAGAAAAGACACATAGCCAAGATCTATACTAACATTTAACCTATATATGATCATTGTCTTATGTTTTTGAAAAAGTAAGAAACATTTACAGGGTGTTGTACCCTTCACAACGAGCCACAAGGGCCAAAAAGGAACAAGTCCAAAAAAACTAACAGTAAGTCAAAAAGAATAGAGACAACACATTAACAACATAGAGACCACAGTCAGGAAACAAAGGCACAAAATATTAGCACAAGAAGCAACTAACTGGCATTATCCCAATTTTTGAACAGAAGGTCCACAACGTCATCACTGACCCAGTCTTGATTCTCCTGGGCATTGTTGCCCTCCAACTCCTCCTTGATTACAGTGGACAAGGTACTAGTAATGAAATGACCCAACTTCATTGTGAAGTGGTTCAACCCTCTAAATATTTTTATCGAGCGTGTCCATCTTCTTTCCCAAAGCACAGAGCTCCTCCCCATCATCCATGGTTCTCTGGACCTCACCAGGCTCAACAACCAGGGGGTGCGAAGAGTGAGAAGCCGAAGTCTCTTTTGGTATCTTGCTATTATCTGGGGTTAAATGGGGCCCTTCCACATTACCATCCTCTTCCTCCTCGGTCTCCTCTTCCTTATAATCCTTGTTGTCAGTCTGCTCCTCCTCCGAGTCCTCGATAATCTGTATTTTTTTGTTGTTTTTCGCCAATCTACCAAATCTTCTTATTTTAGTCTCCCCTCCAGTCATGATCGTGTTCCCCACAACCATATCAACTTTAGAATATTTCGCTATTACATTCTTCCCTTTACCCTCCTTCACCATCAGCTCTGGTGCACCTTTTTTACCATCCTTGCCTTTTTTTTATAGCAGTGGCTCTATAAGAAGACTTAACCATGGTGGCCTTGAGTTCACAAAGGCTGGTAGCAATATTAGTATGCACATTACCTGCCCCACCCTTAAGTTTTTTCATAGCCTGTTTAGTTTTGGGGTTTTCAACAGTACCTAGGTGGGTTAATCGCGAAGGGCTTTTAGATTTAGCAGGGGAGATATTAGCAACAACCAGGGGTTCAATTTCATCAATACGAACAACAAAAATGGCTCTTGGGGGACAAAGGGACAAATGAAAATGGTAGAGTCTCAGGATAAGCCCCTGATGGAGCGGTAGAGGCAGAATGTCATTTGGGTTAAGATTGGTTATTTCCTTGCATTTTTCAACTGAATTCTCTAGGTCCATGAGAAAAAAGAAAGAAAAACTAAGCAATATTTTATGCCTTGGATGATTCAGAAGGGGAAAGTGATAGAAAAATAGGTTTTAAACCTACCTTAAAGCATGACGTACTTCATAAGGGCTAAACACACCTGGTCCCAGGGCTTTGGAAGGGCTTCACATTCAAAGCACGACTAGTTCCAAACCGGTTCCTCGTTCCCCATGAAGAAAGAATTCAAACTGTCATTGTCCGGAGTCCAGGTATGCTTAAGATATTTCTTCCTAGTGCACTGCATTCCGGTAGCTTTTGCTATAAATTCTTCACTGAATTCGAAGGAAATACCACCCATCGTAACCCTATGGTCCTTCCAAGAATTAGCGAATTGACTAGAAAAGATGGGGTCATGGCCAACCATAATCTCCATGAGAGGAGAAAGGCCACCCTCTGTGCAGATATGCCAAACTAAAGGATTCTTACGAAACTCTTCACAATTATCAAGCTCAATCTGAACGCGGTCACCACCCATGATGTTAACCTGCACAGGAAACCAGAGATCTTGCAGAAAACTAAAGTTAGAAACACCAACAGACCAATATGCTTTCTTTTCATTGTGGGTATTAAGGCAAATAAAGTAGCGTTGGATAATGACGTCAGTGTGCAGATCACACGCGTGAAAGGGAAAATCACCACAAGAATACATAACTGTGGCATTAATGTGGATCTTAAGATGATTGCTGCAAGCTAAGAAGAAATTGGTGGGCATGTAGGGTTCCTTGGTCATGGTGCAATTGCACAAAAAATAAGGCATAGTGGCCGCTTGGCCAAATTTAGAAATGACAATGTAAGCATAATTGGAAGCCCATGCTAAACTAGCAGGATCAAAGGTGCTAGAAGGTAGCATTCCTTCATTATGAAAGTTCCTATCAACAACCATGACCATAGTCATACGAAGGGCATGATGGATTAAAACAATCCCATAAAGAAGATATCGCATGATACAACCTCTTAAATTCATCAATGTCTCGTACTTTCCTAATCCCTTCGTAGAGCCACCTTCTTTAACCACGTGACTAGCCTTCAATTTTGAATTCCACCATTTGTAGGCCACCTCAACATTAGAACTCATCCACCAGGCCCAAAGGACAACCAAGTGGTCCCCCCAAACAACAACCATCACTTGAAGATTTGAAAACATCATGATAAGTGGTTGTTTTGTTCTTTCGAGATGATATCTTGAATCCTTGGTGGTAAATTCTCCATTTTCCTCCAACATTTAAAGTGACCCCAATAGGTAACACAATTGGCCAAAGCATCTGCCACTTGGTTACCCTCCCTAAAGATATGTGTCACTTTTTTTGCTCTTAGCTTGGATAAAAGGAACCTAGTATCCAACAAAATATCCTTCATACTCCACCCAATTAGTCTGCCCATATTCACAACATCAGTAATGGACTTAGAGTCCCCTTCAATGTGGAGGTTCATAATCCCCAGAGAGACAACAACTTTGAGGCCCATGAGCAATGCACAAGCTTCCGCCACAATAGAATATTGGAAACCGATACCTCCCATGAATCCAACAACCATAACCCCCCCAGGGCCTCTAATCACTCCACCAATGCTAGCCTTGCCTGGGTTGCCCTTAGCAGCCCCATCAAAATTGAGTTTGAACCAGCCTCTGTCTGGAGGCTCCCATTTGGTATTTTTCCTAGCCAGGGATTTAGAATTGTCAAACGAGCTAGCCTCTAACTTCTGGTGCTAGGCCTTGGCCATTCTTATTTCATAATCAAAAGGTCCCATCTTTGGAGGTTTCCCATTGAAGAGAGAAATGTTTGCCTCAATGAGCTAGACACCAACACCAAAAACTTCCCTAGGATTCCTCTCAATATTTTTGAAGATCGTATTATTCCTTTCCTTCTAGAGACACCAACCAATAATAGGAGGGACCTGGCTCAAAATTTCACCAAGAAAGGGGTGGAAATAGGGACCAAGCCAGCCCAGGATGAAAGATATGGTATCCTTACCCATGACCCAAGAAACACCCATTTTTTCAAAAGCCAACCCCCATACTTCAACAACAAACAAATAGTGTAACAATAAATGATTGACAATTTCTTCACTGTATTTACATAGTAAGCATCTGTTTGGGATATAAAATCCTCGTTTCCTCAAATTGTCCTGAGTAAGAATCCTATTATGGCAGACAATCCACTAGTAGAAATTTAATGTAGGGATCATATGGTGGTTCCATATCTTCTTCCAAGGGTCCACCGCAATACCTGGTTTGTCAGCAGATTTATGTTGACTTAACAGATAGATCCCCCTGTTTGTCAAAGGTCCAAAAAAACTCATCTACCCTGTCGTAGGAGGGAAGTTTGGTTAGAGAGATTAATTCTTGGAGAGACCTAGCCAGGCAACAAAGGGCTTTAGACAGAGGATAGTAGAGGGTTAGGTCCTTCCACACCCTAGCCCCAGGAGGCCCAAAAACATAACCACTGATATGGAGTCCCAAGTACATCTGAGCTAACCTCTTGAGATTCCTAAAATAAGAACAATCCAGAGGGATATCGATTAACAACGAGTCTTCCCAAAATCTGATCCAATTTCCATTGCCCATTTTCTATTTAATTCCATTCCTTAGCAGGCCTGTGTGTTGCAGATGCTCCTCCAGGCGAAGGATCCCTAAGGGTGAACCTCTGAAAGGCAGTTAACCAAAGGCCTGTTCTGAATATATTCGAAATTCATTATTTTGCACCAATCCTTAGTGTAGACACCCAAAATTGTCCATGTCATAATATTACCTAGTCAATGCATGACCTTGTAAGACATTTTGTAATATTTTATCCTAGGTCATTACATTATCCCACTTATCCCATTTATTCCACTTAATCACCTTCCTAATTAATTAAATAAATTCCCCCTTCACATGTCTCAAAATAATTCAAATTAAATATTTGAATTAATCCCTCACTTATTGTCACATTGCAACATGTGTCACATGACTACAACTCTTCACATGCATAAATAATTTAAATAATTTTATTATTTAAATTGTGAGATTCCCACTCACATCCTATTTTTACCCCCATTCATTGTGCATCATAAGCATCTTTTCTTCCAAAATAAAGAATAGAATCCCACTTATTTCCTCACATCTTAATTTTAGCCTCATGTCATAATCCACTTAATGTGCATCATAGACACTAAAATAAACTTTTAATCCTAGCCACACATATCACAAATTTGACTTTTAATCTTGGCCATCGAATCAAATCAACCTTCTCCTATAAATCAAGCCTTTCTCAGGACATTTGGAGAATCTTCTTCTAGCATCATTACTCTGCCAAAATTTCTTCTTATTTATCTATTTTCTTCTATTATCTTTCATCTCATTGTTATGCTGCGAAATTGAGTAATCAACAATCAAACCTTCAAAATCTTGCATTCTCATGCAGGTGGAGAAGAGCAATGAAGATAAATCAAATCTATCTGGGAGATTGGTTTGCTTTGCTTTCTTGTTTTGATTTTCATGCTAGTGTGTGCTCTATTGTGCTTGTTAGGGTTTTTCATTATAATTTGTTTATGCATTTTGCTCTAATATTTTTACCCTAGCTACACTTAGTATTCCTTATCTGATCCCAACCCACCTTGGCCATCAAGGCCTTGTTAGTGTTGACTATAGTCCTGATCCCAAGGCCACCACAATTTTTGGGCTGGCAGACCTTTTCCCATTTGACTAGAGAAAATTTCTTCTTATGCTCAGTTCCAAACTAGAGGAAATTCCTTTGGATTTTTTCAAATTTATCAGCAATGTATCTTAAAAATAGAGAGGAAGTAAGTTGGTATTCCTTGAAGGACAGCAGTGAGTAGTTAGAGCTTACCAACATGGCTTAGGATGAAACCTTTCCACCCAACCAGTTTCCTTTGAATCCTTTCAAAAACCAAATTCCAAAAGTCCAGGGTGACCTCCTTAACCATGAGAGGGAGCCCAAGTTAAACCGAGGGGAGGGTCCCACTTAAACAACCCAGAACCATAGTCACTCTGGCTTGCAAGGTAGGTGCACTGTTAAAGAAATAAATCATGCTTTTATTGTAGTTGATGCTTTGACCAGAACAAGAAACCATAATTGTTTAGGTGGGTTTTCCATTTCCTGGCTTCCACCATAGAGGCTTTCCCAAAGAGAAAGGTATTATCCACAAATTGTTGCACCACAACCAGGTCCAGAGAGGAAGCCACTCTAATTCCCCTAATAGAGCCCTCCGACAGTAGATCAAAAAATTTCCTGCTCAACACATCGGCTATCATGATAAAGAGATAGGGAGATAGGGGGTCACATCGTCTGATCCCTCTACCAGAAAAGAAAAACTCAAAGGGGGTTCCATTGACCTAAACATAATACTTGACAGTATTAACACACTCCATTATGAGTTTAATAACCAAATTGTTGAACCCAAACTTGGCCAAAACCTTAGGGATGAAGTCCCATATAACTTTATCATAGGCTTTAGAAATGTCTAATTTGAGAGCCATCCCCGCATAATTACATCTATCCATAGAATGGAGAAGCTCATGAGTGGTTAGAGTAGCATCAAGAATATGGCACCTAGGGACAAAACATTTTTGGGTAGGACTAATGAGTTTATCAAGGAGGGGCTTGATATAGTTCACAAGGATCTTGGATAGGATTTTGTAAAGGGTGTTGCATAGGATAATAGGCCGGAAATTAGTCATGGATTGAGGATCACCAATCTTAGGAATTCAGGAAATAAAGGTGTGGTTCAGTTGTTTGAGGATTTTACCAGTTTTGAAGAAATCATGAGCCGCTAGCACAAGGTCCCCATCCACAGTATCCCAGAATAACTGAAAGAAGGCAGGGGGAAAACCATCAGGGCCCGGGGCTTTGAAAGTCCCCATACTAAAGGTAGCCAACCAAACTTCTTCCAAAGAAACAACACTGAGAATCCCCAAATTATCATCTTGGGAGATGATGGTTGGAAGGTGGTTGAGTAACAGATTGTCCAAAGCCAAGTTGGGTACCTTAGTTGGGGCCGAGTAAGCCTCTTGAAAGTAATTAGTAGCTAGAAGGCCAATCTAGGCAGGAGTCGAAATCACCACGCCAGAAGTATCAGTTAGATTAGAAATTTGATTTCTTTTCCTATCCTTGATGGCAGACACATGAAAGAAGGAGGTTTTCCTGTCACCCTCCTTTAGCCATTGGACTCTAGATTTTTGCTTCCAAAATATTTCCTCATTTTTGAGGATTCGTTCCTATTCCTTCTTGTAAGTCTACTGACTGTCATCTCCTTCCTCCATTTTCTTTTGTAAAGTTCTCAATTCCTCCTCTAACAATTTTTTTTTGGAACACATCCCCAAACACGCTCTTATTCCATACTTTAACCATGTTTTTAATATGTTTGAGTTTGAAAAAATTACTGAACATCAGGGAGCCACGAACAGGGATATTCCACCATTCTGCAATTTTATTTTTGAAGTCAGGGTGGGAATTCCACATTATCTCAAAACAGAATGGGATGGGGCCCACAATAGGCCAAATATTTGAGGTCAGCAATAGGGGATTGTGGTCAGATATCGTTTTGGGTAGGGTTTTTAGATTAGCATTTAAAATATTAATCCAATGGGGGAGCAGAGAAAACGATCTAACTGAACTTGAATCAAATGTTCGCCAGAGCATTTGTTAGACCAGGTAAAATTTTGGCTCATAAGATCAATATCTATCAATCCTGAAGAGTTCACAAAATTGGCCAAGTTAGACATGTTGTTAGAGTAATCCAACATGCAACCGCTTTTCTCCGAAGGGAAGAGAGGAGAGTTGAAGTTCTCGGCTACCAACCAACGAGTTCCCCTATTGAGGTTAATTTTAACAACAAGATCCTACCACAGAGTATTCCTCACATTCCTTTGGTTAGGAGCATAAATATTGATTATAGACCAAGAGTCATCTAAGTAAGAAAAGGAGGACCCCACACAATTTTTATAGTGAAAAAGTTTTGAGCCCAAAAATCTAGAGGGGTTCCAAAGCACAACCAAATCGCCTGAAGCCCCCTCAGCATCACTATAGAAGTAGGAAGTATTTGGCCAAATTTTTTTAGTAATCTTATCAAAATTTGTCTTAATAATTTTGGTTTCTTGTAGTAGCCACACATCAATCTTGTGTTCCAGGACATAGTTCTTAAAAGCAAGTTGTTTGTGGGAGTTGTTGAGCCCACGAACATTGCATGACATAACTCTTATTTCTGAACTTTCTTAGAGGACATGTCCAATGTCCTCTGTTTACCCAAGGCAATCTCATTTGTGGTTTCTCTAATCCTAGTGAGTCTCTGGCTGGGTCTTCTTGGTTTTGAATCTCCTCCTACATCAACCTTCTTCGTCCTCCCTTTTTTTTGGCATTGTCTAGATTTCTTCTTCTGCAGTTTTCTCAAGCTCCATAATCTCCACTGATTCATCAACTACCTCGATACTCTCTTCTTCCCATATCTCCCCTTCCTCACCCATTGTTTCACATATCCCCATAGAGCCCGTCAGAAGCAGGGGATCAACAGCCAAAGAACCAAAGCCCTGGGCCATTTGGACAACTAGGGGTTTGACAATAGACTCATTTAAAGATAGAGTCATTAGATCAACACCAGAGTCGACCAGACTAGGCGGTGGGTCAACCAAAGTGGGTGAAGGTGGTAGGTTATCAAAGTTAGGTGAAGCAATTGGAGGATTGAACCTTGTGGCCTCCTTCGGAGGTAAAACCTTCTCCATGGGAGGTGTAAGATTCTTCAAGGTACTAGGCTCCCGAAAGAAAGAAGATTTGCAATCAGAGATAAGGTGGCCAAATTTAGCACACTTCTGACAGTAGACAATGACATTTTCATAACACACTGGTTGGGTCCAGTTGCCAAACTTGGAGCACAACTTGACTGTGCTAGGAAGAGTTTTATCAACACAGATGTTAACACAAAATCTTGCAAAAAATAACGTGGATTTCAATTTGGTGATAGAGCCAGTGGTGACAAAATGACCCAAAGAATCCCCAATAATTTTGAAAATAGCTTCATCCCAATACTCCAGAGGTAAGCCAGGTAGCCGAACCCATATTGGAGCTGACTTGATTAGGTCCACAACAGGGTCAAACCCCAGCTTCCAACGACACATAGCCAAGATGTGTTTTCCATACACCCGAGGACCCGTGGAAAGAGTCACCACCATATCCTCCATTGTTGTGAACCTGAAAAAGAAAGAGACCACCAGCCATAGCACAGATCTCCACACTCCCCTTGAGACACCATTTCATAGGAACCCACTTTCGAACCATATCCATAGTTGGACGGAAGGAAATCTACCCACAACCGTGTTCTCCATGGAGGAGAGGATCCTATCATAGACCGAATCAGGAATGGAAAAGTTCGTCCCGGAAGTAGTGACAACCTCAGAAAAAGGAGGAATTGAAGTGGAGTTTTGTTTTCCATTGATCACATCCTTCCAACCAATTTTTGGAAGAATCTCCACCGCCGACACAAAGTCAGTAGGAATGACTAAAATATCACTAGTGTTCGAAAGACCCATAGGTGAAAGCACTGTCCCAGCAGGAGTGAGCCCCGAGGGACACGGGGCCGCATGTGAGATGCACGAGTCAGGAGGGGACAAAGGGGGACCATGGGGTACCCCCAGATCAGAATACACCATGCACACGGGAAGTTCAAATGTAGGAAGAGGAGAGGGAAGTGGGAAAAAATATCACACATCAATCAAACGCTTTCTTGTTGATCATTGGCTTATGTTACAAACAAACTGATTATGACAATCTTGTTTTCATGTCGATAATATAGTAGGTTTTGTGTCTTGATGAGTCCAGTTTATGGTTTAATTTTGATACAATTTGTTATCCATTTGCTGCAGTTGTCATAGAATTTGATGCTTGGATGTTGACCTTTTTATGATATTTCCTTAAAACCATAGACATTGGACATGAGTTTATTTTCATAACCTTTAAATGACATTGACATGCTATATGAACTATCTATGTTAATTTTACATGTGGATTAATGAATGCCACTTTAAGATAGTTATAGATATGTAGTTGTTGTGTGTACTAATATTGCCATGCAAATATAATTAGAGGCCTGCAATTAAGGAAGAATTTTCCAGCTGGTCATCCGCCATATCGGTCAACAAGGTGGTCATTCAATGAGGGAATACTCTTGATGGTGGGAGATTCCTCATTCAAATTGGAGTTGTAACCGCCTTATAAATGATATTAATTTTCTATTGAGTGAATATAGGCATTACTGTTGTGCTAGATCTGTGTTGAGGTGAACATGCCTGATAAGATTTCGTGCATGCGTAACCACCTCTCCATTTTTTATGCTTTCCCTAAAGTGGCGTAATCCTGTTTTGTCGGAGTTGACCGCCTTGCTAGGTGCTTAATTAGTAGCTTCTATAAATAAGACTCAGATACTCCTTCTCAAGGGGTTTCTTAATCTGATGATGTACTCACACTCTTAGTTTTTCAGTAATACAGTCATGTTGCTTGATTGTACTCATGTTTTCCAATGAATGAAATTAAGTTATAAGTTCGTGCATCTGAGTTTACATTTGTTTTTGGGGATACTCATCCAAGGGGGCCCACTTGGCGAGTATTTCGTCCTTAGTTAGTTAGTTATTTTTTGTTCAGTAATTAGTTAAGAATCTGGCACTATCTGTTCTTGCAGCCACTTGAATTCCATTATGTGACTGTTCCTACAACCAAAACAGACAGAGAAGTTTCCTGTTTGTTCGCTCAAATTTTTATTTTTGTCATGCATTTTAACTTAGTTTAGTTATTGTTTGATGCTCAACACTTATTTTATTTCCTTCCAAGCAATTTAATTTCAACATGTGTCTTTTTTAGTTGTAGGATGAATATGGTTACTTTGGATTCCGAGTGCACATACTGTGCTGACCCATTTCAAGTTTACTTCCCTAGGTTGACAAGTTAAATGCACCTTCATGATGATTGAAATAGCTATTCAGGTTTGATGTCCAGTCTCTGAATCACAACTGTAAGGGCTTAGTTGTTAAATCATTGTAGGAGGCCAACATTTTTGGTGTCGTTGTCGGGGATGGTGTCAAACTAGGGAGTTCTTTGGAGTCATTGATAGTTTTTCTTGATGTAGTATTTCTAGAAGTTGTTCTTAGTATACCCCTCATTTAGGAAAGTAATGACCCCCCTATTCTTTTTGTGAGCTGGCTGATAATGAGTTGATACTGTATGCATAGAGAAAGGAGAGATGCTCATGGGAGATTCCTTCCTAACAATCCTGATCTATTCTAGATAATTGAGTATCAAAATCTGCCAAGAGACAAAGAAGAAGAGCCATACCCATTTGCTCATACATTTCCAGATCAAACAAATTCTGAAGTTTCCTTTAAAGATTAGAATCTGATTGAGAATCCCCTTGCTTTGGAAATTCATCTGGCAGGCATGGGTGATGCAAATAGAAATAGACCTAACCGACCAACTTTTCCTTTCCCCATTTCTCATCAGAATGAAGTAGACAACCTTAAAAATATCCCTGCTTTAGTCCTTCCTAAGTTCTATGGACTTGTCACAGAATATCATGATACGTTCTTGTTCAAGTTTGATATACTTTGTAGGAGTTATGACTATACCACTGATGCCCATAGGTTTACGCTATTCCTTGCCACCTTGAAGGAAGTTGCATTAAGATGGTTCATGAGCCTAGGCAGAGATACTATGGAGACTTGCGAGGACATGAAGACAAAATTCCTTGAGAAATACAAGGAGTATTTCAGGGGCAGTGACATGAGAGGAGGTGACATTTTTAGGATGAAACAAAAGGAAGATGAGAGCCTGGAAGATTATATTTCAAGGTTTTTGTTTTGCCTATAAAAATCTCCACACCATACACTCAATGAAGAGTATCAAAAGATTTTTTTCTTAAAAGGGATTAATGATAGTTGCACAAATTCCTTGGACCTGATGGGAGGGGGATATATCACCCAAGTTCCTTGGGAGGACATGAAGAAGATATGTCAAAACTATTCTAGGTCAGCTTCAAAGAAAGGGAGAGCTTACCAATCCTCCATGGGTAAGTCATCTACCAATGGAGTTTCAAGGATGGAGATTACTCACTTACTGGTAGAATTCAAGCAAGACATCATAAACAATCTAGATACTTAGCTGGATACACTTCAGGCCAAGAAGAAACAAGAGGAGGTAGAGGAAATGTTGGAAAAATATTGCTCTCATTGCAGACAAAAGAAGAAGGATTGCAGATGCAAAATGATAGCTAATATTGAAATCAAGTAGATGGCATCTGAGTTCAAGCCAATCTAGGGTGAAGAAGATCAAGTCTACTATGTTGCACAAAGGAGGCCATGGGCTCCAAGACAAGGCATTCCACCAAATCCACTATCTTTTGCTGGGCCATATTTCAATTCTTATTCATATGGTAACCAATGGAAACCCCCATATCCATCCAATTATGGAGGATATCCACCATAGCCTTGGAATAACCCTCTAAATGTTTGTCCCAACCACCAAAACTCTCCACCCTAATGGCAACAACCTTAGGGGAATTGGCAGTAGTTTCAGGGAAATTGGTAGCCACCTCCAGGAAACTAGCAACAAACATCTCAATGGAGGGGAGGACAACAATGGACAAACTAGACAACCAATTACATGCAACCACCTTCTCAACCCCATCAACTTGCTATAATGCCTCCTACTAGTTTAAGTTAAAATGCACCTAAACCTATTCAACTACCAACTCAATCCACACCTAACCCAAATAATAAACCACAACAACAACCGGTATACTCCACTGATCCAAATCAATTCCTTGCATATGCTATGAGTGTAAGTAACATCCGCTTGCATTCAAGAACTACTTTGTCAGCTCCTTCCACACCCATTATCACTGAGCTTCTTGTGGAAGAAGAGGAGTCTCTGAATGTCCCCATTTAGCCAAGTGAACCAAAAAATATTGAACCAGCCCCAATCAAGCAGACTAAACCAGAACCACCATTTCCCCTGAGGTTGGAAAATGTGAAACAAAAGGAAAAGAAGGAGGACATGACTTTTGAAATTTTAGATCAGTTGAAGCATATATGTGTCCAAATACCTCTATTTCAGGCCATAAAATATGTTCCCATATATGGAAAAACAATCAAAGAAGAATGTATTAAGAAGCCAGGCAGGAAGAAGAAAGACCCCACTATGGTTCATGTGGTGGGATAGTTGGCTGACATCATACTTGGGAAAGTGACTATTCCCAAATATAATGACTGAGGGAGTCCTGTGGTAGGAGTTGCTATAAATGGGATCCAAATAAAGAATGCTCTGATTGATTTGGGAGCATAAATAAATTTAATGACTAAGGAAATCTTTCAACAACTAAATGTTACAAGGATGAGACCTACTCCTACTATCCTGCAACTTGTTGATAGTTCTATTGTTAAGCCTAGTGGGATAGTAGAGGATCTTGTGGTAACTCTAGACTCCTGGGAGTACCTAGTAGATTTTATGATTCTTTTTCCTAAGGCCACACTAGATGGGTACCCTATTATTCTTAGAAGGCCATGGTTAGCAACAATAGATGCCTATATTGGATGCTAGACATGATACATGACCATTTTTTATGGAAATAGCACCAAAAATCTTGTTTCTACCCTCCTGCTCAACCATCCCATGATAATAATGATCTTGTATGGCCACATGTTGGTGAAGAGGCCGAGGAAGTTAATTTTGTGACACAACTTATGATGTTAAGTAGAAATCCTTTCATGCAGCTTCAAGATGAAGATGTAGTATTTTCTAACATAATTTAGAACCATTATGAGGTAGAGGAAGCATCATTCTCTCATGCATCTGATTCTGCTAATACAGTGAAGACACTCCTGCCCGCTCTTCTTGTAGTCACTCTTCCTGTAGCTAAATTTATTGTAGAAAAAAGTATGTCTCAAACATTACTACCACATGAACTCAAGGTACCAAGAATTAGTGAAGAAGCAATGGTAGAGGTAACTACACAAGTGCAGGTGTCAGAAGGAAAATATCTAAATATTAATAGCAAACTGAGTGAAGAACAACAATTGTCATTGATAAAATTGTTGAGGGCCCACCAGTGTGCATTTGCATGGGATTATTATGATATGAAGGGATTGGAGCCTAAGCTTTGCACTCGTAGGATATACATAAGAAATGATTATACACCAATGAGGCAACCTCAAAGAAGAATTAACCCTGCATTGAGAGAAATTGTAAAAGGGGAACTACATAAATTGCTAGATGCGGGATTCATCTACCCCATCTCAAATAGCCAGTGGATGTCCCCATTGGTGATTGTGCCCAAAAAATGATGGAAGTGGCAAGTTTGTGTTGATTCCAAGGAACTTAATGCTTCCACTAAAAACAACCATTTTCTCTTACCTTTCATAGATCAAGTTTTGGACTCACTTGCAGGAAAGTAGTACTTTTCTTTCCTAGATGGATTCAACGACTATAACCAGATCCAAATTGCACTAGAGGACAAAGAGAATACCACCTTTACCTATCCATGGGGGACCTATGCCTACTCAGTACTTCCATTTGGCTTATGCAATGTACTTGCAACTTTTCAGAGGGCAGTCATTAGCATATTTTTAGATATCTCTCTTGATTGCATGAAAATCTATATGGATGAAATCACTACTTATGGTGCTGATTTCAATGAAGCATTGGAAAATATAAGGAAAGTCCTACAGATATGTGAAGACCACAATCTATCTTTAAATAGCGAAAAGTGCTTCATGATGATGCAGGAAGGTGTAGTTCTTGGCCACTACATCTCTCACAAAGGAATTCAAGTAGATCCTGCAAAGATTGAGGTGATCACCAATTTGCCTATCCCTGCAAAACAAAAAGATGTTAGGAGTTTCTTAGGACATGCAGGTTATTATAGGAGGTTCATCAAAGACTTCAACAAAATGGAAACACCATTGTATAATCTCCTAACTAAAGATGTTGAATTCTAATGGACAAAACACTGTGACAAGGCATTTTCTGACTTGAAAGCATCTTTAACTCATGCTCCTGTAATCAAGGGTCCTAATTGGGATCTTCCTTTTCATGTCCATATAGATGCATCAAAATATGCTATAGGAGTAGTCTTAGGGCATAAAGAATGAGCTATTGAAAATGCTATTTATTTTGTCAACAAAAATATGCAAGGAGTTGAATTCATCTATATAGTGACAAAAAAAGAAATGTTAGCAGTGATCTATGCCCTAAATAAATTCAGGCACTACATAACAAGATACCAAATATTTGTGAACACCAATCATACAACCATTAGATACCTCATGAATAAACCCCTGATTTTAGGTAGGCTAGCAAGATGGTTATTGCTGATCTGCAGTTGTTTGACATAACCATTGTGGATAAACCATGGAAGGCCTATGTTGTTGCAAAATTTATTTCGAGGTTGACTACATCAGAGGACAATCAAGTCATATATGACTCTTTCCCTAATGAGAATCTATTTTCCATCAGTGTGCAGACACCCTGGTATGCTGACATAGCTAATTATCTGGTCACAAGGAGAGTTCCTTCTCGCTTCTCTCCAAAAGAGAAGAGGGTGCTCATTGAAAAATCTTTTCCTTTCTCATGGATTTATGGATGTTTTCTCTACACAGGACCAGGACATGTCATGAGGAGATGTGAGAGGGAAAATGAGACATATGGCATTTTGCATGCATGTCACAATGAACCTTATGGAGGGCATTTTGCAGCCAAGAGGACAAAGATGAAGATTTTGAACATAGGATATTATTGGCCCACACTCCACAAGGATGCAGAGAGATATACAAGGAAGTGTGATAGATGCCAGAGGATGGGCCGACCAACCAAATCTGATGAGATTCCACTTTACCCCCAGGTAGTAATCACTCCATTTGATAAGTGGGGATTGGGTTTTGTAGGAACCATTGATCCTGCATGAAATGGTAGATCCTATATCTTGGTATGCATTGATTATGTAACCAAGTGGGTAGAAGTTAAGGCCATGAAGCATGCAAGAGATAATAAGGTTGTAGAATTTATTTATGAGGAACTTTTTACACATTATGGGGTTCCAAGAGAGATAGTGACTGATCAAGGGGCTCAATTCACTTCAACCCTTGTTACAACATTGGTCAATGAGTACATCATTAGGCATAGGAAGTCTACTCTTTATCACCCTCAGGCCGATGACCAAGTTGAGGCGACCAATAGAGAAATTGAAGCCTTTCTAACCAAAATAATTGCTATCCATAGAAAATATTGGGCAAGTAGACTACCATAAGCTGTTTGGGCCTATAGAAGTACTTGAAAAACAACTACATGATTCAATCCATTTGAGTTGCTATATGGAAAGAAAAATATGATGCCCATTGAATTTGAGCATAAGACTCTTAGGATTGCACTAGACTTGGGGATGGATATCTTTGAGGCACAAAGGGACAAAATCATGCAATTGAATGCTTTGGATGAGATGAGGAAGGCAACCTTGCATCACACAGAGGTAGTGCAGAATTAAAGAATAAGGTGGCATGAAAAATTCATCAAGGATAAGAAATTCCAGCTAGGTGACTGGGCACTGTTCTATGACTCAAGGTATCAAGACAATGCAGGAAAATTGCAGACAAGGTGGCTAGGACCATATGAGGTTGTTGAAGTTTTTTCCAATGGAGCTATTTAGCTCACTACCATTGACCTTGTCAGATTTAAGCTACATGTCAATGACCATCGCCTCAGGTTGTATCACAAGCCAACTTCCAAGGAGGAGTTCCTGCAGCAATTCACTCAAAATGCAACACCCAAACTTCTTGCAGCTAAAGGGAGTGGAACTAGTGTCCCTCCTTCTAGCTAACGAAGGTATGCAACTTGTCATAGCAAAGACTTCCATTTTTGTGGGGGTCCACTTCTTCACCCATCCACCCATCCATCTCCACCTTTCTCTCTCTTCCATCACGCCACCATCATTTCACTTCATTAAATTCCACCTCATTCCATGCCACTTTCATTAATTAATCAATTGATTTCTTAAAGAGTGACTGGTACTTTCTCCATAATCTTTGCAATAAATCTTCCACGAATTCAGGTACGTGCACATAAATTTTTTATATCTTAATTGTCTTTTAGTACATTCATTTAGTTGTTGTAAATTAATATGGATGTTCACCATAGCATGTAATTATTCCCTCGCCTTGTCAAATCATCATTCCACCTCGCATGTGAGGAAACATGTGCAAATTTAGGTTGGGGGGGAAAGTGTGAATACCATGTCCGCATGTCTGTCCGTATTGGTTCATGTCAACAAAGTTTAAGTTATTGAGTCGATTTGAATTCTGAGTGAGATGATGGTTCACATGTGTGAAAAAACATCAACCACCACCATTTTCCTTGATTGTAGCCTTCATTTATTAATCCTTTACTGCCTTTAATGCTCCTATCATAATCTTGAGCCAAAAAGGTAAAATTCAGATGATACTAGCGTTGTAAATTTGGTAGCATTGTAGGAAGGATAAGTTTAGCTTTCAGACGAAGATTGTAGGAAGGAAAAATTTGTAGAGCGATTTTTTGATTGTAGACAACTAAACAATGGGAGGTGGCTTAATTCAAAATGAACCCATGGTTCATGATGTATTACTACAGGATGCACCTTGCCTAGCTGAGTTCATAAACTATGGATGGTTAGATTATTTATTGAAGCTAAATGGTTTTGATGAAGACGTTGCATTGGAATTTGCCTAGACATTGTCTGAAGGAAAGGCCACAGTAAAAGGGTTGGAGGTCATAGCCACTGAAGTGAGGATTGCAGAAGTTACAGGGTTGCCTGCTGATGGTGAACATTACCCTGCTACTAGAGATTCCAAGTCAACTAGGGCTGAATTTACAGAACCTGGCGACCCTTCATTGAGTGTGGACAAACAAGGTGCGAAGATAAATTCTTTTCCCGATCCATGGAAGTAGGTAGCTATTTATGTTGTGAAGTATATTACTTGTGAAGGTCATCGGTCGAATCTACATTCTGTGCATTTCAAATTCCTGAACCACATGAGGCAAGATAGAAGAATGAATGTTCCAAACGTGCTTTACCACCTTCTTTCAATCATGGCGATCGAGACCTAGAAAGGTATGGACAATTCTGTTTCCCACCATTATCTGATCAAATTATTAGTTGAGAAGTCTTTGCATGATTTGTCTGATATAATTTGGGAATAATTCTTGAATATTGATCAAATTAGACCGGAGAATTTGTGACCTAGGGTTTTGCCTCAACCTCATAGGGTTAGTAGGAGAGTGAGCAATGTTCCAGCCACTCTTGGAGCCTCAACTTCTAGTGCGAGCCCTAGTGTAAACCCTCCTGCAACCAACCAAACCATAGAGATTAGGTCTTTTGAGACTGAACATTTAGACAAAGAAAGTTCCTCTCTAGATTTTGATGACGACGTTCCTCTCGACATCCTAATGATAACTAAGGTGCAAAAGAAGAAGGTAGAAATAAGAAAGGGAACAGCTAAAAAGAAAATGGCAGAAAAAGAAGAGCCAAGCTCTAAGAAATGGAAGGTTGACACTGTTCTTCCTGCAACAAAAGAAACACATGAAAACCCTCCTAGAAAATCAAGACCTGCTGGGCCAGCCTTTGGTGTATCTCTAGAGGGAAGCCCTAAACCTAGAGAAACATCACAGGAGGATACAAAATCTCCAATAGGGCAGGTGAATGTCGAGGAAAAGGGCATATTTGAGGAAGCAACAAGAATAATGCTGGTAGATCTTGCTGAAGTTGTAGAAGAAGTTGAAAGCCAAGTGTATGAAGAAAATAAGGAGCTCTTGTAGCAAGAGAAGAAGCAAGAGTTCCTGTAGCAAGAACATGAACAAGAACTTGAGGCCCTACAACTTGAACTGGGAGAACAGTCAACACCTCTGCAACCAGAATTGGTTGAGCAAACAAAAGCCCTACAATTGGTACTCTATGAAGAGCAAAAAAAAGTGCCAGGAATTTTTTTGGTAGGAATACACAGGCCCTCTAATTATTCAATGCACATGGTAACCATGAACTTATGGAAAGAAGTGCAAAGGAGGGAAGAAGAATGGAAAATGGAGGAACACAGGCTAAAGAGGGAAATTCAAAAGACATATGAAGAGATTGAAGATAAGAATGAAGAAATTGATGCTTTAAAGAAAAAGGTGCATAATATGGCAACCTTAGTACCTCAGATCTTAGAGTCCATGACTCCTTTAAGGGTCTATGCTTTGTATTTGAAGGAGAAGCATTTTTTTTTAAACTAGCGAGGATTGTTTTAGGTTTGAATCCTTTCATTGAGACCCCTCTTGAATTTTTCAATGCTTATCAGATTGCTCATCCTGAAATGAAGAATTTTTTGTGTGAATTATATTTGCATAATTATGCTATGACCCAAGACCATGATTGGAATCCACTGTTGTATGTTGGAGATGTCCAATTAAGGGAATTTATGCCTTGGATACATAATGAAGTTAGTTGGGGAAACTAGTTCAGGATTTATAGGCAAATTGAATCCAACACTCCCCTACCCATCAGGGCTGAATCTAGAAATCTAGGAGACATTTTCAGGGATTGTTATAGAATTATTTACCGACTAAGCTATGGCAATAGGATCCTACCTGAGAGAGAAGCAGTTTATAAAGAATATAAGGAGGTAGCAAAAATCACATGGGAATTTGTAATGGGATACCTATCACAAAGGTGGAACAACCTAACTGATGAATTGAAACAAGCTAAGCCTCATTCTACACAAAAATATGTTGCAACACTTAAGAGAGTTGATAGATATATACAGATTGGAAGGACAAAGGGACAATTTTGGCTTCCACCGACTTTTCAGCCACCTATCCTACTATGGCTTGTGCCAAACTTCAGGTACTACTGATATGACATAGCTACAAAGACATAGAGATGGAGAAAGTTGGACAAAAAACAAGGGTTCTATTGGGACCCTAATTCACACACAACATAAACTGATGTAGGACAGCTGACCGTTACAAATTTTAGGGCATTGACCAGGCAAAAGAACAACTCTTCCTCTGCTGAAGGATCAAAAAAACCTTAGGTTGGGGGAAGTGATGAGTCCAGTTTATGGTTTAATTTTGATAGAGTTTATTATCCATTTGTTGCAGTTGTCATAGACTTTGATGCTTAGATGCTGACCTTTTTATGATATTTCCTTAAAACCATAGACATTGGACATGAGTTTATTTTCATAACCTTTAAATGACATTGACATGCTATATGAATTATCTATGTTAATTTTACATGTGGATTAATGAATGTCACTTTAAGATAGTTAAAAATATGCAGTTGTTGTGTGTACTAATATTGCCACACAAATATAATTAGAGTCTTGCAATTAAGGAAGATTTTGCCAGCTGGTCATCCACCATATCGGTCAACAAGGTGATTGTTGTGCAATTTTTGCACACACACCCCATTGAAAGTAGGGACCCTATTTGCTTGGTCTTTTGGTTCGTCGGATTTGGTTGCCTTGGCAAGTTCCCAAATGATTATCTTACTCGTGCAAATGCCCCTTTTGAGGAAGTACTTTGAAAATATTGTGTTCTGGGATTCATTTCGGGTTTTTCTCTGTTTTCGAGAAAATTCCCCTTGGGCGGATTTCCCCGAGCGGCTTGAAAACTCGACGGAGGTTGCTTTATATTATTTGTAGAAATTCCAGGACTTCACAAAATTCTGTCTGGATTGGATTTTCTCGAAAGTTCGTCGTGCCTTCAGATTCCCGAGCTTGCTGTCTTGTCGACGCATTTATGTCTCCTGTACGATCTTGCAATTTTCTTTTATTGGATTTAATTTCAATTTATGAGGAGAGGTTCTTGTCATTTTCCTTATTGTGAGGTTTGAGGAGCTGGATTTTGGGTTGCTATTGGAGGATTGTGCGTTTGAGATTGTGATCGATCATTACAATCGAGTTTTGGTGACCACTTACATTCTGCTTGGACTTCAAGGTTTTTGGCCGGTTGTTGCTATTTCGATTTCTTTTCTCTCATGGTATATACATGCTGCCTTCCCTTTTTAATAAACTAACTGAATTTGATTCAGGGTTTGTGTGGGTGTATTTTTTGAGTCGGGACTTCGTTGTGGTATGGTTTGGTAGCAGTGCTAGGGTTTCTGTTTGTTGGCTTGATGCCCTTCCTCATAGCTCATGCCTCCTTTCCTTTTGCATGAATGTGATTCAATGAGGTTAACCATTGCTTTGCTCCATTCTTAATTTGATTTCGTGCTTTCTTATGTTGAGCTTCGGTTTAACCTAGAAATCCCTGACCTATGATGAAATCATGTCTTGGGCAAAGTGAAGCTTGTTGCTTATTGTTTGATTTTATAATTGCCCCGTCTTAGTTGAGTCGTGGGAGAATTCATGTGAAGAATAGTGGGAATGAAAATGATGAGTTAGGATTCGAGCTGTGCTATCATGGTGATTTCCTAGGGTTTCCCTTGTTGAAATCATTCTTCATATTGATTGGATTTCATTTAGGATCAATTTGAAACACAAATTGTTCATTTGCACTTTGAATGAACTGAATCTAAAGCTAAATTCCCAACTTCCTAATCGTCTTATCAATCTGAGCATGACGAAGTCAAAGATTTCGGGTTTTCAAACACCTCACGGATTTCCTTTACTTCAAGACTTCCCCAATTTTTCCATCGCTTTATCGATTTCCTGAAAATATGCTTAAAATATAAAAATTGCACTGACTTCGTGAAATTCCGTGTCTTCAAGATTTTATCGAAATTTCTTTGTCGCTTCATTTTCCCAGAGTTCGTAAACTATTGCTATTTTTGTGGATTTTCGTCCTTAGTGGCTTTCCCCGAAATCTTGTTTAAAATGAAGTATTGAGAGACAACATGATCTATTGGCTGATGACTGTGCATTTTATGATCGATTTGAGTTATTTTAGGATGTGTCATGTTGTTTCTTAGTTAATAATGGTTGATTAAATGGTGGTTGGAATTTTCTTTGTGCTTGTTTTGCTGGATTTCATCTGGTCCGAAATTTCTCGAGTTTTCCCCTCTGGTCCGAATTTCACAAGAGGACTAAAAACCCAAACTTTGAAATGAGTAATTCTTATGAGATTCTGGGGATTTTTGTTCATCATGGGATTTGTTTTAAGGATGGATATATCATTTGTAATGGATTAACTTGAATTTCATGCTGTGATGGATCTTTACTATGGTCTCTTTATTGAATGCAAACATAATCAAGTCAAGCTGTTGTTGGAAGGACCAAGGGCAGGGTAATGGATCCAAGTGCTAAAGGCTCTGCTATCTCCAAGGCAGAAAGGATTCAAATAGAAATAAAGAGTAGAATCCCAGAGAACAAGTTGACTTCCATTTGGTCAGAGGTCACCGATACAAATGTTGGGCTGTGGGATTATGAAGAATTTAAGACAAGGATGGCAACAAAAAACCTCCCTCTGTTGGCCAAAAGGATATTGGAATTAGGGTTGGCACATGTAGCTAGATTCCCTCCTACAATTTAGTGTTACGAGTTGGTGCTTGAATGTGCTAGATATTATGACAAGGCCACACAGAGGATAGTTGGTCCTCAAGGAAGAATTGTGGCAAATCTCAACCCTGTTTCCTTAGCCTAGACCTTTGACATGCCCGACAGGTCTCATGTGGTGGGTTTTGATATGGATATAGCAAGGAAATATTATGATGAAGATGTCACCAAATCCAAATAGGTCATCAATTCCTAGCTGGAGATACCTAAGTCCCACTTCTCCAAGCTACCCAAGTAGCTATTTAGAGCTAAGTTCAGGAAGGAATACTATGATGTTATCACACTCCTCAGTAGGGTAGTGGGATTGAAAAGTGCAGGAGAATTTGAAAATTGGATGTTCCATGTCATTGTAAGGATGGAAAAAAATATTGACTACCATTGGGAAGGCATTATAAGTGCAATGATACATGAACAAATGTGTAATGTCTTGCAGACAAAGACCTTCACAATGAAATCCTACTTGGTTTATGCACTCACAAGGTTCCATCCATACAAAGGGCTAAGCACAAGGGGTGTGTTTGGGCAGGATGTAATTTATGAAGTATACCCACAATTGCACTTGGGTGGCACAAGTTATAGGAGGGTGAGCGATGTATTCACCATGTACATCACCAGGCTATTGCAAGGTGCAGAGCATGTTCGGATCTCAGATAATTCTAATGAATTAATCAAGAGGTTTGGAGCTTGGTTTATCCAGTTCCCCACCTTTTCATACATTAGAATAGATGGTTGTCAGAGGGCTCCATACAGACTCCCTAGCTATCCCATAGATCATGTTATACTTCTGGAGGTCACAAGGCAGATATGTGATTTTGATACAATTGTTAAGAAGGAGAAACATAAGACTAGATTTGGTGGTGATTTTCCTTTGAGGATAGGCAGTAGTGAGGCCTACCCCTCTATTAACTCTGCCCATGCTTCTGAAGAATAAATGAGTACTCTAGGTCTTTCTTTCCATTCCAAGAGATCTAGATTTGATAGAACTGGTGAAGCACATAAGAAGGCCAGCAAGGAATACAATCATAAGGATGATATAGAGAATTATTGGGCCAACAACAATGATGAATTTTAAATTAGAAAGAAGAAGTTCTCTAAACTACCAGTGAACTTAGTCTGGCTATACAACATAAAAACTATTCCAGATCAAGTTGAAGATGATGGAGATTTGATTCAAGGCCATGAATATGAAGCTGTGAAGGATAAAACAGTTGGAGAAATAGATTGGTTGGAGGAAGAGAAGAAAAAATTGGGATAGATCATGACTCCAGTGATCAAGTACACTAAACTATGGCTCAAGCACAAGATGTGGGAGTTGGAAAGTGAGGGTCTGCAATGCACCTATGATCTAATGGGGAACTTGGAGTCTCATTCCACTTCTGAGGAATTAATTGAGTAGGTCCTAAGGGTAAGACTAAGGTGATCTCCCCTTTCAAGATAAAGATTAAAGATGTTCAGGTGGAGGAGGTAGAAGAGGTAGAGAAGCAAAGAAAGCCTATTGCTAAGAAAAGGAAACACATTTCAAAGATGAAGAAAGTTGCAAAGGATGAGGCTGAAAAGGAAGGAAAAGAGGCCAATGTTTCTATGCCTAAGAGAAGAATAGTAATATTGTCATAGAAGGAGAAGGAAACTTCTAAGGCAGGAGATGATATCAACCCACCAGTAGTAAATGTGGAAAGTTCGGGAGAGAGGACATAGGTGTACATTAGAAGATCAAGAACTCCATATCCTAAAGATGGTGTACCAAAGAAATGTGTTCCCATAGCTATTCCTGCCTCTGAGCATGATAATATCCCTCCTTCTCATGAGGCTCACAATGTACAAAATGAATCCAAGGATGTCGGGGATTACCAAGATCCAGGGGAAGAAGAATTCCAGGAGGGTGAACTCTATAGTGCTGAAGTAGAAATAAAGAAGGTACTACAGTCTCCTCTGGTGACTTATGAGGATTTACCTGCAAGAGGTGAAGAGGATAGACCTCCTTAGAGAGAGGAAATGCCGATTAAGTATCCTTCCCCAGTGCATGAAGAAGAAGAGCATGATAAGGAAAAAGAAGATAAAGTTGAAGAGATTCCTGAAAAACAAGATTTGAATGAAGATGTACCCAAGGTTCACTAGGATGCAGTTGGACAAGGTGGTGTATAGTCAGATTCCATAGTTCCAGGTTGGTTGGACAAAGAGTTAAAGAGTAAGAAAATTGCGGTAGATGATACTCCTCCCAATTGGGATGAGTTGTTGGCAAACATAGGAAAGGGAAAAACAAAGAAGAAATCCAGGGTTATCTCCAAGATCGAGAGAGATGAGGAAAATAATAGGGTGGTCCACATTTCTACTCCTACTCCTGATAAGAATAAGGATGATGTGACTGGTAGTGACTATAGTGTGGACACTATCAACTTAGGGCCTACTTCCACGGAATAGTAAATTGAAGAATATGAAGGCTCTAGTGCTATAATCTTGGGTAGATTGAGGAAGGAGGTGCAGACCGTGCAAGAATTAAAGAAGGAGAATGATAAAATTAAGAAGTATCTGCAAGATTTGATGAAACCCTTACAATCCATCAGCTCCTCATCATCTGATGCACGTTTTCTGCCACAAGAAACAATAACTGAGTTGGAGAAGATGAAAGCTACAACTCACGCCACAATGAGTTGGTTGTAGGGAGTGCAAGCTAAAGGAGATAATGCCATCAAGGACATCCTTTCAACAGGTGGAGATGCTATGAGAACAATAGATTGGTTGAAGAATGTACTAGCTCAGGATAAGGAGGATGTGGATCTCTTGTTGGAGAAGACTAAAACCATCATGGAATACACTGAAGATAAATTGGTAAGTGATGGAATTCTTCCTTTGTCCAAGGCTGTAGAACCTTGGAAATGGTTTGAAGTTTTGCAAATAAGTCAAAGGGTTTTGAAGAAGGCGTATAAGTAGGGGAAACAAATTGAGGACACCCTGACTGAGATGTACAACAAATGCATTTCTTTCTTTGAAGTTATGACAGGAAGAAAAAGGTTTGTGCCAAAACATCTAAGCTTGGAGCAATTGAGAAAATGGTGGCGAGATGTGTATTCTCTAGTCAATGAAGACCAGGTCACTGAACATCAATTAGATGATGCAAGCACATACATTGTAGTGATGGATAAATATCAAATCATGAAGGTGGATTGGGATAAAGTTGTAAAGCAGTTAAGAGAGGACATTAAGTCCATTGAAAGGAGAATGAAAGTATTAGCTATGCTACCTATTACCGACTTGGATAAGGTATTTTTGTTGGTGCAAGATAAGGTGAGGCAAGATAGGGACAAAGGGGAGAGCAGTTAATACAATGCCTCATCAGAATTTGTGCTTCCCCATTATTTCTCTTCCTCCTTCGCATGCATTGGACCAGGCTATGTTGGAGATCCTAAGCTGACCTAGATGGAGTGCATGCATTTAATACATAATTTACTTTATTTTGAATTCCTCTTGGTCGACTTGTTCTGTGGCCGTTTATTATTGTAAATCTGATTGGGCCAACCTATCTTAAGGGTTTCTATAAATATGGAATTCTGCCTCATTTGTAAAGGGAGATAGTTTTTACATTAGAGCGAATTAAGAAATATAGAAAGAGTTAGAGCTAGGAGTTAGTCTCATTTTCGAGCAAGTGCTGTAATAGAAGACTGGAATTGTTGCTACTTTGGGTGATTTAATGCAAGTAAAGACATTGTGATTTGGTGCCTCTCTTGTTTTGAATTTTATTTGGCATGGTTCCTGAGATTCTATCTTTTGAAATTGCTTAAGTCTATTTGGTATATGCTATGTTTGATGTTAGATGACTTGATGGTGTTTATGGTTTGATGCTTGAAATGTTTGCAACAATCTCTAGTCCATACTTTTTGCAGCTAGTTGACTGTTAGTTGCTTTGCAAAGTTAGCCTAGAATTCAATATTTATTGTGCTTAGTTCGATTGTGGATGCTTGTTCACTTCAATTGCAATAGGGTTGTTTTGAATGAATATTCATAATATGAAAATATTTAATGCCTTAGAAGATTGCACTATTTTTGTAAAATTGCAGATTTATCTGGGTCAAATAGGAATTAGTTTCTGAGGGATTGGTCTGTTTTAAGTATTTTATCATTTACATTGTTAATCTTAGGATTATAATTAATCTCATAAATCTCTTTAAAACCCTTTATCTTTTTCTATTTTTTATTATTTGGGTTAGATTTAGGATTTGAAGTATCACCATATTGCTAGATCTGATAAATTTGGATTAAGTATTTGCTAGTAATAAGGTCCCTTTGTGATTACCAACATTTTCAAATTATCTCTGAGTTGTTTCACTGCATTTTTCAAGACCTGACATTAGAGACCTTGGGGTTATCTCTTTGCTCATTGAGATTTACCTTTTAAGAGAGATATGATATCATATTCTATTTGAGTTGTTGTTGTGCAGAAAACACCATCAACAGTGGTCATTCAATGAGGGAAGACTCTTGACGGCGGGAGATTCCTCATTCAAATCGGAGTTGTAATTTCCTTATAAATGATCTTAATTATATGTTGAGAGGATATAGGTGTTACTGTTGTGCTATATCTACGTTGAGGCAAACATGCCTGACCAGATTCAGTGCATGCGTAACCGCCTCTCCACTTTTTATGCTTTTCCTAAAGTGGCGTCCTCTTGATCTCTCAAAGTTGACTTCCTTGCTAGGTGCTTAGTTAGTAGCTTCTATAAATAAGACTCAGATTATCCTTCTCAAGGGGTTGCTTAATCTGATGATGTACTCACACTCTTAGTTTTTCAGTAATACAGTCATGTTGCTCAATTTTAATCATGTTTTCCAATGAATGAAATGAAGTTATAAGTTTGTACATCTGAGTTTACATTTGTTTTAGGGGATACTCATCCAAGGGGGCTCACTTGGTGAGTATTTCGTCCTTATTTAGTTAGCTATTTTCTATTCAGTAATTAGTTAAGAATCTGGCACTGTCTGTTCTTGCAGCCACTCGAATTCCATTTTGTGTCTGTTTCCACAGCCAAAGAAGACAGAGTAGTTTTTTGTTTGTTCACTCAAATTTTCATTTCTGTCATGCATTTCAGCTTAGTTTAGTTATTGGTTGATGATCAACACTTATGTTATTTCCTTCTACGTAATTTACTTTCAACATTGTGTCTTTCTTAGCTATAGGATGAATATGGCTACTTTGGATTCCTAGTGCACATACTGTGCTTACCCATTTCAAGTTTACGTTCCTAGGTTGACAAGTTAAATGCACCTTCACGATGATTGAAATATCTATTCAGGTTAGATGTCCAATCTCTGAATCATAGCTATAAGGGCTTAGTTGTTAAATCATTATAGGAGGCCAACATGTCTTCCTCTGCTCCTTGATCAAATATTCTCAATATTTTCTTTTGTTGTTGACATGCCCAACTACCTCTTCTTCGATTTGTCTATTGTCTCTTGTTTGTTGATGTATATATGTATGCACATATGTATGCGTGCATGTATATATATGTATGTACAAATTTATATATACACATATTCAAAAACTTGTCTTTAAGCACATAACTTTGAATACTGAACCAAAATTATTGATTTAAAAAATCATAAAAAAACCCTTAATACAAAAACAAAATTGCTATTCTGTATATATCTCTATATTGTCTATATATGCAAGTATATGCATCTGTACTATGAATAATATTGATATATATATATATATATATATATATATATATAGTGCATATAGACACATACATCTGTTATCTCTAAAAGCACTGTATATGTATGCACATATATAAGTTTCTATATATATATACTTCTTTTTATATATATAAGCATGCCACTACATACATACATACACACAAAAAACTATAAATACGGGTGCTATGATTGGCATCCTACATAACAAACTAATACCTCTTACACATCTTTACATATCATAGATTTTGCAATAGCGATCAAAAACCATGGAAGTTTTTAATTGAAAAGATGTTCTACAACTATTCCAACTACAAAGAATAAATAATGGCCATATCTCACAATGTTTGAAGATCATAAATTGTTTGCCATCTACAAGCTTAAACATGACTAATTAAGACATAAAACTTACAAAAATTATAAACAATCAATCGAGGCCTACAAAATGAAAGATGGATACCCTAAATCTACAGGTCAACAAAATGTATATTTATCCATTTACCTATGTTATGAACAAAGTCATAATGAGCATCTTGTTTCTACCACCACCTTACATTACATTATGTAATAGTTTCTATTCCTATTAACATGTCCTATTACCTCCCATGCAATTTCTCTATTCTAACTTGTTTGTATGAAATCCAGTGATGTCTTCTCTTTATAACATGTAAATATCTATCTATGTATCTATAGATGCATATATATGTATCTAAATACATACGTATGTATACATATGAATGTCTTAAGAATATATAAACATCTACCTATGTATCTAACTATGTATGTCTAGATGTATATATATGCGTACCTATATATATGTCTAAACATATAAATTTATACACATACAAAAATATACATATTCTAGCAATTCACTAATCATTATAAATTCCACACCATGATTTGTAATTGATAACTTTGGTTTCTAACTATCGTACGTGGAAATTTTAAACCACTACAAATTTTTCAAAACAACTTACTTCAAAAGTCCCCTACTTATAACTTTCCTTTCAGGGCTACATCATCAAATACGATGCCACTTCAACATGCTTTTTTTCAACCTGTCCTTACAACTACTCGACATTATATAAACAACTACTATCACAACTATCTAAACAAGCTCAAATATCATAAACCTTTTTTTTGCTTCTTGACAAGACTCTAACTCTTTGAGAGCTCTTACCTTTAAAAAGGATCTTTATAAAAATATTTTTGAAATATCTATTCCATTTTTAATAACAAATCTACTAAAAACAAAATATTTTAAAAAAAATATATATCAGAAATAAATTATCAATAAATCCAAAATTAAATATCAATATGGTAGACTCCACTGAAAGCATTATTGCACAATTATAACCCACAGACTTATAAAATCAAATTTTATTTTCATTTTAAGATCGAATTATTAAAATGGGTAAATATTTTACTGTTATAATATGTGGCGAAAGCTGCATTCAATGTAAATTTAAATTGTGGGTATGTTGTAATTTTTGATTTTTGTATAAATAAATATAGTTTGCCTTCAGTTAGATCAATAAATCATTTGGCTTGAAAAGTTTACATCTGAATCAATAAATTATTTGGCCTTGTAAACACAGCTGCTAAGGTTGAATTCCAGAATTGATTTTTTTCACTTTTATTTATATGAATAAAACGTAAGATTGTTTAACGAGGGTCAAACTTCTTGTGTAAAGGATTGTGTATATGTAGTCTTAAGCTCTCTTGAATGTACTCCAAATTCTTTGGAATACATTTTATGCATTTGAAAATTTAAGAATTTTTAGTGGGTGTCAAAAAAAAATTAGATAAATATTTTGGAACAAATATGATTAGTTTGAAACTTTAAATTTGATTTTGAAAATTATTTGAGTCTATTAAATTTTTAATTTTTTTATAATAGTACAAACATCAATGAATATTTTTTTTATTCATTTTCACGATATATGCATGATTTGAAAACTTGAAAATTGTTATAATATAAATATCAATAAATATTTTTTTATTCATCTTGATAATATATCACTGAACATAAACAGTTACAATATGAACATCAACAAATATTTTCTATTCATCTTGATGATATATCACTGAACGTGATTTAAAATTTTGAAAAACTGTTACAATATAAACAGCAGTAAACATTTTTGTGTTCACCTTAATGATATATTACTGACTGTGATTTGAAATTGTTCTTGTATGATATATCACTGAATGTGATTTGAAACATTGGATGGTTTTTTTTGGAAAAATTAAATTCAGAAATTCTAATAATGACAATCAAGAGGGGGGGACCCTGGTTCTATTGGCTAAAGCATCATGTTGCAGACAAAAGATCATGAGGTCCGGTCTCTCCCGTTCTCATAGTACCAGAGGGCGTGCCACACCAGCATCAGCATCACGGATCACATGAAAAAAGTTTACCAAATGCACTGTAGTTTATAAGAGGCTACCGGATTGTATGTTTTTTTGAAAACTAAATTCAGAAACTCTAATAATGACAATCAAGAGGGCGGGGGTTTGGTTCTATTGACTAAAGTATTATGTTGCAGACAAAAGATCATGAGGTCCAGTCTCTCCAGTCCCCTTAATATCGAAAAACGTGTTGCACCAACATTACTGATCATATGTGAAAAAAATTTACCAATTGTACTACAGTTTATAAAACAATCAATGGAGATCCCTCGTTATAACAGGGATGCAGCTGGAGCTCCGAGTGATGTTGGGCGGTCTGAGAGAGGAAGGAGAAATGGGTTTAGACTTCTTGAGGAGCTTCCGCAGGGATTCGGCCATATGAAGCGCAGGATTTCTTCGAGCAACCTGATTGAAATTCCGGCAGAGCGCAACGTGGGCCTGGAGAGCGTCCTCCATGCTTACGCCACTGCCCATGCGGTCGCTTTCCACTTTCACGGCTTCTGCGCACAGTCCACAGATCCATCGCCCACAGAAAACCTCTCTCACTCTGCCTATGTACGTCGGCGTGCATTCTTCACACAATCCACAGCATTCGCACTGCACTTCTCCAACTTCAGGTTGCGGGTTCGAGTTCACCTGCTTTCGGCCCAGCTCTGCTGATACGTCCGACAGTGCTCTCTGAAGCGGCGCCGCCTCCATGCACACTCCTTCGCTTCCATTCCTTTCTGGGTTTGCTCCCACTATTCTATCTGCATCCGGTGCCATAGCTTGCAGTCACTGTAAATCTTTGTTCTTGAAGACCACTTCACTGGATCAAAGCTTGGTTTTTGAAGACCGTTTCACCAGATCAAAGCTTGGTTCTTGAAGACCACTTCACTCGATCAAAACTTGGTTCTTGAAGACCACTTCACCAGATAAAGCTTGGTTCTTGAAGACCACTTCACCAGATCAAAGCTTGGTTCTTGAAGACCGCTTCACCAGATCAAAACTTGGTTCCAAATTTGGTTCTTGAAGACCACTTCACCAGATCAAAGCTTGGTTCTTGAAGATCGCTTCACCGGATCAAAGCTTGGTTCTTGAAGACAGCTTCACCGGACCAAAATTTGGTTCTTGAAGACCACTTCACTAGATCAAAGCTTGGTTCTTGAAGACTGCTTCACCGGATCAAAACTTGATTCTTGAAAACCACTTCACCAGATTAAATCTTGGTTTTTGAAGACCACTTCACTGGATCAAAGATTAAATCTTGGTTTATCAAAGCTTGGTTCTTGAAGACCACTTCACTGGATCAAAGCTTGGTTCTTGAAGCCCACTTCACTACGTCTTAATGGCAATTCCTGATAATTTTTCTTTTTTCTTTTTGTGGCAACACTAACGATAAAAATTGCAATAGGGAGGCTCTGTTTATATTGGGTTAAAAAGATCCTTCTCAAACTCTCTGACAGCTTCCACTAGCTTCAGTTATAAAGTTTTGATGGCGATAGAATGGCATAGTTGATTCAGAAAAGCTGACCAGACATTCTACACGCATCTATAAATCTTTCACCACTTCGTAATATCCTTACATTTACTGGAGAATTGGTGATAACATTCACGGGCTTGTTTGTTCACATCTCAGTAGGCCGCATGAATTTAACGTAGAGGGGCACATGAATCCACATTCGGGGCCTTTACCTTTGGGTTGGTAAGAAAATCAGGTGAATCCTTTAATGGTAACCGAAAGTTTTTCATTCAAGTTGCTGAAACTGAAACATCACGAGAACGTTGTAATATGTTCCCGATTCGTCACCCTCTTTGCCCTATCTTATCTCGTTGCTTCGTCGCCATCAACTGAAAACCCTACCCACACGCTACAACCATTCATCATCTCTGGTCATTTGTGATCGTCTCTAATGGTCAAAGCCAAATTTTAGTTAATAAATGTAGGATAATTATTTATTATGGAGGAAGTTGTAAAATTGTTGCAAGTGTTTGATTGGTGAAGTATGTGATATTTAAGTAGAGTGGTGACTATCCACTTCTTCATTATACATAGAAATATTTGATTATTGAAATTGATGCATGGATCCCATCTTTTTCTATTTCTTTCATTATATTACGTCTCTTTACTTTTTGGTCAAATATATAGAGGACAAACTATTTGCTAACTAAATTTGATATAACAATTGTACAAATATTATATATAGTAGTTACTAGATTGGCATGCACATACCACCAAACCCAAGTAGCTAAAGGTTAAAAAAAAGTCTAGTAACAATAGTTAAAAATTCTTATACTTACAATAAAGGTTGTTTGTTGAAATCTACTCATGCCTTATCTAAGGATTTTTTTTTGGTGCAATTATGTTTGCTCACTCGTTGCTATATGTAATTCTTTTTAAATAGGTGGGTGAGTTCTTATTGGATTGGAGACAAAACTATCTATGAACATATAATATGTACATGCACTAATTATTTTCCATAGTGGTCCTACTTAGGATTCACAAATACAACCCACTTATGAACAATAGAGAGCATTTTTAATTTTTCAATACTTGGTTTTATTTTTATCATCCATAAAAGCATAAATCATAGAGGAATTTCATTAAATATTTTAGTTGCGATTTCCCTTATAGATGTGTATGCAAAATGTGGGAGCATACAAAAGCCAAGTGAATTATTTTGATGAAATGCCTTAGAGAAAGGTTGGCATGCCCTCACCTTATTTGAAGTAATGTTGATTAAAAAATTTAAAATATCATTATTTGATTGAAATTTTGTCATCCATCAAAGTATAAAGAATAGAGGAATTTGATAAAATGTAGTTGCAACTACCTTCTTAGAAATGCATGCAAAATGTGGAAGCATAGACAAGCCACATGATTTTTTTGACAAAATGTCTACAAGAAATGATGTCATGGCTTTGCCTTATTTGAAGCAACATTGATTGAAATTGGTAGGATAAAACACAAATTTCACAACATTTCCTAGCGTCCTCCCTTACTATGCCAAAATGGGAGCTTTGGAATAAGGTATAGACATTTATGAAAGCTTAATAAAGGGGGAATTTTGTCAAATATTAGACTTGGGTGAGTGTAGGATCATGATAGGAAAAACAATGGCAATAGGGTAAAAAACTCATTTTTACTTAGCCAAAATCTAAAAATGGATATTTGACTTTTTCTTTGGGTCGGGTAGAAAGCGAGCTTTGGTTTGATGAAACAAAACCAAAAAAAATATCCATTATTTAGAAATGGATATTTTGTTATTAGGAAATGGATATTTTGTTATTAGGAAATGGATATCTATTTCCTCTAAGATAAAAAGTTAAAAAAAATAGTTTATACTATCAAGGCAATGTGTGGCTTTCACACAACATAGGTAAATGACACAGGAGAAATGTATAATCTGTTTTGGAGAGTAAAGTTTTGTGCTTGGATCAACCATAGTGTAGAGGTAAGTTTTCATTTTCCCTTTTTATCATTTTTTAATATGATTTAGGTTTTTATTTTTAAATTATAGGTATTAGTTTTAAATTATATTTTTTTATGTTTTAAATTGCAAATAAATAAAATGGATGAGGAAGGGCCTAAACACTCCCCCATCAATTTCTCCCCCATCGAAACCTCCTCCATTGAAACCTCCTCCATCAAAACCCTCCTTCAATTCAAGAACAATTTGAGATTTAGTATTTAATCATTTGAATAGAATTATAGAAACTTATTGTTGGCACCTTTGATTGGCTTCAATGAAATTCACCTTAGAGGGAATTTTCACCCATGTTTGAACCCTCACAAGACAACATGAGTCATTTTGGAAATGGCAAGAAGCCAAGAGGGAAGAACATTCTACCTGATTGTTATATGAGTAAGTGAAAGACTTAGATATAACCAAAGCCATGTTAGCACAACATTTTGTGAATCCTAAAATTGGATTACTTGTTGATACATACGTAAACCAAAATTGTTAATCAGTTGGTGCACACATGAGGTTATGGAATAATTTTTGGGATTGTTGGTGGATAAATTTTGATAAACCACCTAATAAAAATCTTTATGTATTTGTATATTTTCTCTACAAACTATATGTAGAGTTTAGTTTAGGCCACCATGTCAACTATTTTGATTTTAGAGATTTCTAAGGAGCGGGTAAAGGAATGCATCAAGATAGACCTACGAAAATGAAACATATGCAAGGTCCATTTATTCCCCCTCCTATTATCCCTTCTCAACCTCCAATTCAACACCTATTCATTGTTGTAGATGTAACAAATTAGAGCATCCATGTCATACACTCTTTGACTAGCCATTTGATTACACATACTTCTCAAGTAGCATATTGCATGAAATTGATATTCCTATTGGAATGGTTGATATTGTGGACCCACCTTGTCCACGCATTTTTGTGTGTCTCATTGTTGCACTATGTGCAATTAATTGTGTTTAGGTCCTCTTGGAGAGACTAGTGAGACACCCCTAGAAACATCTAAATATGATTTCTCTTGCATGTCACTATCATGAGACAAGTTAGTAGGGTCTAGAACACAATTTGAGGCATCATAGACAAAAATAAAAGTGGGGCCATCAGGGGGTAGAGAAGAGGAGTAAGGCCAATCTTTCTTAGAGGTAAAATTTAAAGCTATTTCTTGGTGTATTTAATTTGAAATTAATATAACAAAGATCAGTACTAATTTCATCATTGTAATCTTTTAGACATTCAATTTGACCTAAAATTGATGATATAAATTTTTCTACATGTATAACCTTTTTTGTTTTACGAATTTCACTTTTGTGAGTATTTGCATGTTAATTTATAACTTGATCTTATTTTAATTTTATACTCTACTCAAAATATCAATGAGGTGGCACCTTTCACAAATATATTTTAGTAGAACTCTTGTCATCATAAGGGACCATCATTCATAGAATGACTCTTAGAAAAAAAAGAAAAAGAGTTAAGGTAATTGAATTGATAGCTTAGAGAATTTATAGTTGATTATATTGATTTAAATGTTAATTTCAAATTTATTAAATTATAATTATAATTATATTTATATGTATACATACAGTCTTATATTCTTATAATTTTAAATTATATCTAGGAAATCATAGAAGTTCAATCCATGATGATTCCTTCTTAGTCAATGCAAGAGGCCTCATTAGTGTTATATTTTTTTTAAGTATATAAGTTTATGTTTAGTGTCTATATTTTTAATTTACACATCTAACCTTTTTTATTATATGAATTTCCTTCTTTGTCAATAATTATATATTAATTTATGTCAATTTTTTTTCACACATTATAGTCTATTCCAAAAGTGAGTGATGTGTCCTCCTCTACCATCAAGAGGCTAGTTTTTGATGACCCACCCTAGGTTGAGGATTTACTAGATACATAGGGTCAAGTGTGTTTAACACAGGTTGTCATTGATGCCAAAGGTTGACAGTGATGATAGAGTTTGTAGTCAAAAGTTTGTCAAGGATATATGAGTACTTTTAATTATCATTATATTCTCCTTGACAAGTAAAGTGTTGTATGTTAGAAGTTCAGTCCATTTCTAGTGTTGGTGATTTTATTGTTAGGATATAAAATCAAGAAATATATATTATCAATTATTGTTGTATGCTTGCAATATCTTGCTTGTATCTATTCTTTATGTCTGTGGTGGTCCAAAAGTATATATCGATATGTTTTTGTTCAAGGATATCTTTTGGGCAGAGAGATTTCTCTAGCAATACAATTATGGTCAACATTTTTTCAAAAATGCATTTTTGCTCCACAATTTGGAAGGAGAGTATGTCCACACTAGTATTATAAAATTCCTAAGCCTTTTGAGGATATGTTCAACATGCAAAAGGATTGAAGAAACATAAGTTTCTCTTTGTTTGTCTATCAACCAGTGAAGTTCAAGGCGTGTGTGATAACGATTAGTTATGTGCATAATTCAAATCTTGTGTGTGGTATTAAGTTAGGATCTACTTAAGGTTCTTGTGGTAGCGTATGGTATCATGTTCTTTTGGTGGCAAGAAATTTTATCTTTGGATCGACCCTCTACATGTTTCATGTAATTTGAATTTAGGTCTATCCTATGTCGTCTTGGCTATTTGTGGATCCCTAGCCGACATGGAAGAGTGTTAATATAATGTCATGTATATATTTCAAATGTTCAGATGTATTAGTATGTATCTGAGTATGACTGCATGAATTATAATTAGATCTGTGTGAAGTAGAGTTGGTCCTTGGCACAAATTGGAGAGAAGGTGGTGAAGATATAAAGGAGAGTTACATTCCAGTGTGTGTGTTTGTATTAGAAGATCATATTTAGTGAGGAGAGTGTTATCTATAACTTTGGAATGAGTTGAGTTACCTTGAAGATCCATAAGATTTATCATTATATTCTAGTAGGAGTGGTGTTCTACCTATTGTACTATTTCATTTAGGGATTGATGTCTCCAATAGGTTGGTTCCTACAAACATAATAGGGGATTTTTGTCTCGGGTAGGTTGGTACCTACTTCAGTGTGTAACTTTCACTTGTATATTTTTGCATTATGAGGTTGGATTTGGATAGTAGATCCAAGAAACTTTTCTCACCGTAGTTTTTCCCATCCTAAGTTTCCACATATATCTAGTGCTCACTTGTGCAGATGTGTGCTTATATTGTTACTTGATCATTATCCTTCTACTTCGATTTAAGTGTGATTTCAGATATGTGCATTTGAGTTAAGATTTTTAAATAGATTTGATCTATTGATTCACCCCCCTTTTAGTATATTGTGTTCCCTTCAAAGTGGACCCTTAAGATTTGATATAGCTATTTAGCATGTAGATTGTATATAGATCTTGAGATGACATGTGCCACATTTTGTAAAAAAATATTTTGAGTTGGCATATATGCTAAATTTTGTATGTCTGCAATTATTCTACATTTGTATATATAAAAATCGTATAATTTGTTCCTTGTGTGCATTTATTCCTACTTTGAAACTTAAAATTTGAATTTATAATCACTTTAGAATAGTTGAGTTATGAAAAATAACAAGTTATAAATTGATTCCATGTTATATGATTATTTTTATTTGTAGAAAGATCATATGTAGTTTTTTAGACCTCAATACATATCAATATTTCTTGACACATGATGGTAGTCATAGTTAGATATATTGATTGTCTTAAAATGGAATGTGACCATTTTTCCATTAAATGACTTACTATGTATTTATCTATTCAAATACCTTAATTAGTAAGAATTAATAAAAAATAAGCATAATGATAATCATATGAAATATATATATTTATCATTTCATTTTAATTTATTCTAAATTATCATGTATACTTGTTCAATATTTGTTTATGCTAAATTATACTGATGTGTTAGAGAAATGTTAGGTTATTGATATAAATGTTATGGGTAAAAACTAATTGCACTAATATATTGGGTTGGGTAGGTAAAAAATAAAGTAGGTTGCATTCTATAACCAATGCCTCTTATCTAGACCTTTTGGGATATTTTGTCTAGATAAATTCTCTCAAGAAATATAATATGGAAAACATGTCAATATTTGATAAAAGTGTGAATAAAAGTAGTGATTTATATACATGAATCATACATTCTTACAATTATGTAAATAATTCCTTTACAAAATACTTTAGAATATATTTCCAACTCAAATATATTTCCTCATAGTTGGAAGCAATCAAATGTTACCAAGAGTGTTAGTTTGGTGTAGTGTTTGGGTATCAAGTTACTAATTGCACAATAGTATGTGTCATGGTATAAAAATTTACACAAAAATATCAATGTATTAGGTTAATTCTAGAGGACTCGCCATCCACATCCATTAAACCTTCTAGGATACATAATTTGGATGATTTTTCTTAAGAGACATGAGATAGAAAATGTCCAAACTTTGATGGGAAAGTGCAAACAATCTGTATCATGTATGAATGAATTACTTGTTCCCATAGTTAGCTAGTCAAGTCCTATTTAAATTACTCTAATGGTTCTTGTAAACTTTTATGGAAAGCTATCATTTTTTTAAAAAAAATTCAATTTGGTAGTGTTAGGACATTCATTGAGAAAAGTAGAAAACCAAATTTTATGCTATGAAACTGCCAACCCATCATCAAAATATACTAGAAGAGGTCTCATTCATCCGCCCATGGATTCTATACCTTCTAGTATACATCAAATAGATGAAGTCTATTAAAATATCTAGGCTATAAAAGGTGTGAATGGTACCAAACCTAGCTTGATCATTATGTGGATGCTTAGTTTCAACAATCATAAAATTTTAAAATGGTACCAATTTTAGCTTAATTATTACATGGTTGCTTAGTTTTAAAAATCATAACATGCATGAGGCTTTGATATTGCCTAATACCTCATAATAACTTTGTACTTGTCAATGTGCTATCAATAAGTTGATGCTAGCTATTTTAAACACCTAGGATAATTTTTGTACCCCATTTTCCATTCCTAATACCCCATGTCTAAGTGTAGTATTATAATAATATGATAGTCATGTACGATTAATCATATGTGTATGTTAATCCCTTTAGGTATTGTCATACATGCATTTGAGTTTTGATTAAATGTAAAAAAATGGGTTTTGAAGGGACCCAAACCCTTTACATCAAAAAGCAGCTATATTGAAAGAAAAAGTCATCAAAAGAAAAACAACCCACCCATATCAAGAGCACAAAAAATAGTTAGCCAAAAAGAAGGAACCCACCCAACGACATTACATATTATTCAGGATATTTGCAACTTCAACATCACAAGCCACATTCTTAACACATTCATCCCCAACAATAGACATATCATTAACAGTAGCACCAACATCAGCCTTGGTCTTGTTACGGGTTCGAACCCCAGGTCCACCCGATTCTACCTCCCCAATCAAAACACAACTCACACCCTGGTCAGCAGGCTTCTCACCTTCCATCTGCTTACCATCAACAACATATTTATAATTTGTAACATTATCCACAAGGGAAATCATACCAAAGGATTCAACATTAAAGCCAACTTTGATCCCCTCTTTACATTTCTCCATTATTAACAATAATCCTTTCCATGAGATTTTCCAGATTAAGGATTCTTCCTTCAAGATTTTGCTTCATCAAAAGTGTTTCCTTTGCCACAATCTTCAAGGAGTTCATCAAATCATCGATTTGATCCTGAACAAAGGAATCCTCCATTTTACTAGAAATACCCCTCACTTTCACATTAGTCATGTTCATCTCATGGGAAATCCATTTAAAAATCTTATAAAAAAGAATAGAGCCCTCTTTAGTAGCTCCCAAGACATCAACAATATTATCTTTCCCAATATAAAAAACCTTTTTACCCTCATCATCCTCCTCATGAAAGGAGCAAACCTTCTCCATATCAACAACAATCGACATCACAACCGATGATTTGATCTTTCAGATGGACTCCACGATCTCAGCCACAACTTCCATCCTTTTCATCCGCCTCTCCTGGTCCACCACAAGAGGGTCCACAAAAACGTTCCCAACCCGATGCCCACTAGAATAAACCTCAGCTTCCTTACCTTTTGGAGACCCCACAACATTCTGGCCACCATCCACTTTAATAGGAGTATCCAGCTCAAGATTTTTACAAGAAGACCTCAACACCTTCCTCATACTATCCCCCACAATCAAATTCCTATTTTTCAGAGATGGGGGAGGAGATGACACCTCTCCAACCAAATCTTTCACATCCTTTCTACTTCGGCTAAGAATTTCATCAACAGGATCACCACTGCTGGTCTCATAACCCTTGTCAGGGCTCAACCCCTCTTTTTTATGCTTCCCCAGAGCAGGGGATCTCATATCCTCATCCACAATAGCAAGGGAGTCCAACACAAAATCCACATCCTTCGACTCCAACTCCTTCTGCAAAATAAGCTTCCTTTTCTTCCTATTTTTACAGGCCACTTCCTCCTCAGAAACAATTTCATAACCCTTATCAATTTTCACATCCTTAGGAGTCAAAATAGGTCTAACCACCTCAAAGGCTTTGCAATAATCAGAGATAAGGAGAAATACATGCATTTGAGTTGACTACAATGCACTTGAATAATATTCCCATACTTGTGTGATTTTCCCATGTTTGAGTTGATTATAATGCTATCATGTTCCCATGATTTTGTGATGTTTTATGATAAAAAAATTATGTATGTTAAATGAAATATAAAAGAACATGATAAAGCATAATCTGGGAGGTGTTTGTGATAAGAAAAAATAAAAAATTCCAGGTGATGAGCTATTTTATAGTCAACGGGGTCATATTGTAAACCTATAGGAATTGTAGGTCTTAGGTCTCCAAAGACAAATTTCTAGAAGCATGTAGTATGAAAATTTTTGGCATGCCCTTATCTTATTTGAAGTAATGTTGATTAAAAAATTTAAAACACTATTATTTGATTGAAATTTTGTCATCTATTAAAGCATAAATATTAGAGGAATTTCGTAAAATGTAGTTGCAACTACCTTATTAGACATGCATGCAAAATGTGGAAGCATAGACAAGCTACATGATTTTTTTGACAAAAATGTGTACAAGAAATTTTGCCATGGCTTTGCCTTATTTAAAGAAACATTGATTGAAATTTTATTATACCATTACTTGATTGTATTGCTTTCATCTATCAAATCATAGGATGGAAATTTTTGTTAGATGTTGTAGCTTTGTAACTACCCTTAAAGAGATGTGTGCAAAATGTGGAAGTAGAGGCATGCCATGGAAACTATTTGATAGAATGCCTCAAAGAAATGTTATCATTCCCTTACCTTATTTCAAGCAATTTTGATTAATAATTTTGATATGACATTACCTTATTGGCTTTTTTTTGTCTATTAAATCATAAGGGATAAAATATTTTCTTTAGATTTTGTAGTTGCAACTATCGTTATAGACATGTATGCAAAATGTGGAAGCATAAACAACACAAGAATTGTTTATTTAAAATCCTTAAATAAATGTTGTCTCTTGAAATGTCATGATTGTAGAATACGTACAAATGAAAAATTTATTGAAAAAGCTTTACAAAATTTCAAGAAAATGCAATTGGTAGGATAAAACACAATTTTTACACATTTCCTAGCATCCTCCCTTACTATGCCAAAATGGGAGCTTTGGAATAAGTTAGACATTTATGAAATCTTAATGAAGGGAGATTTTTGTCAAATATTATACTTGGGTGAGTGCAGGATCATAATAGGCCAAACAATAGCAATAGAGTAAAAAATGCATTTTTACTTAAAGCCAAAATCTAAAAATGGATATTTGAATTTTTCTTTGGGTCAGGTAGAAAGTGAATTTTGGTTTGGTAAAATGAAGTCAAAACAGATATCCATTATTGAGAAATGGATATTTTTTTATTAGGAAATAGATATATGTTTCCTCCAAGATAAAAAGTAAAAAGAAATAGTTTATGCTATTGAGGCAACTTGCGACTTTCACACAACAAGACATAGATGAAATGGATATCCATTTTGGAGAGTAAATTTTTGTGCTCAAGGATCAACCATAGTGTAGAGGTAAGTTTTAATTTTCCCTTTTTATTATTTTAAAAGAAATACATTCAAGATTTTTAATATGATTTAGGTTTTTATTTTTAAATTATAGGTATTAGTTTTAAATTATTATTTTTGTTTTAAATTGCAAATAAATAAAATGTACATGAGGAAGGTCAAAGCCTAAACACTACCCCATCAATCCCTCCTCCATAGAAACCTCCTCCACTAAACCCTCCTTCAACTCAAGAATAAAATGAGATTTAATATTAATCAATTGAATGGAATTATAGAAATTTATTGTTGGCACCCTCGATTGGCTTCAATGACATTCACCTTAGAGGGAATTTTTTCCCATGTTTGAACCCTCACAAGACAACACATGAGTCATTTTGGAAATGGTGAGAATCCAAGAGGGAAGAAAATTCTACTTGATTGTTATATGAGCGAGTGAAAGACTTAGATATAACCGAGTCATGTTAGCACAACATTTTGTGAATCATAAAATTGGATTACATGTTGGTGTATGTAAACCAAGATTTTCAATCAGATGGTGCACACATGAGGCTATGGCATAATTTTTGGGATTGTTGGTGGATGAATTTTGATAAACCACTCAATAAAATCTTGATATACCTCTATATTTTCGCTACAAACTCTATGTAGAGTTTATTTTAGGCCTTTATTTCAAATATTTTAATTTTATAGATTTCCAAGGAGTAGGTAAAGGAATGCATCAAGATAGACCTAGGGAAATGTGAAATATATGCAAGGTCCATTTATTCCCCCTCCTCCTATCCATTCTCCACCTCTAATTCAACACCCATTCATTTTTGTAGATGTAGCAAATTAGAGCATCCATTCCATACACTCTTTGAATAGCTTTCTTCTCAAGTAGCACAATTGCATGATATTGATGTTCCTATTGGAATGGTTGATATTGGTGGACCCACCTTGTCCACACATGTTTGTGTGTCTCATCATTGCACTATATGAAATTAATTATGTTTAGGTCCTCTTGGAGAGACTAGTGAGACACCCCTAGAAACATATAAATATGATGTCTCTCACATGTCACTATCATGAGACGAGCTAATAGGGTCTAGAACACAATTTGAGGCATCAAGGACAAAAAAAAAGTGGGGCCATTAGGGGGTAGAGAAGAGGAGCAAGGCCAATCTTTCTTAGAGGTAAAATTTAAAGCTATTTTATGTTGTATTTCATTTTAAATTAATATAATAAATATTAGTACTAATTTATATAAGTGAGCTGATAGTTGATGATAGAGGAAGAGATTAGAGAATTTCATCACGGTAATTTTTCAACAAATTCAATTTGACCTAAATTGATGGCATCAATTTTTCTACATGTCAAACCTTTTTTTATTTTATGAATTTCATTTTTTGTGAGTATTTGTATATTGATTTATAGCTTGATCTTATTTTAATGTTATACTCTATTCAAAATGTGAATGAGGTGGCACCTTTTCCAATATATTTTAGTAGAACTCTTGTCGTCATAAGGGACCATCATTCATAGAATGACTCTCAAAAAAAAAAAAAAGAGTCAAGCTAATTGAATTAATAGTTTAGAGAATTTATCTAGTTGATTATAGTGATTTAGATGTTAATTTAAAATTTATTATAATTATATGTATACATATAGTCTTTACATTCTTGTAATTTTTTATATAGGAAATCATAGAAGGTCAATCCGTGATGATTCCTTCTTAGTTAAAACAAGAGGCCTCATTGGTGGTATATTTTTTTAACTAGATAAGTTTATGTTTAGGTTCTAGATTTTTAGTTTACACATCTAACCTTTTTTATTATATACATTTCATTCTTTGTCAATAATTATATATTAATTTACGTAAATTTATTTTACCCATTATAGTCTATTCCAAAAGTGAGTGATGTGTCTCCTCTACCATCAAGAGGCTAGTTTTTGATGACCCACCATAGGTTGAGGATTTGCTAGACATAGGCTCAAGTGTGTTTAACATAGGTTTTCATTGATGTCTAAGGATGACAATGATGATAGAGTTTGCAGTCAGAAGTTTGTCAAGGATGTAGGAGTACTTTGAATTATCATTATATTCTCCTTGACTTAAAGTGTTGTATGTAAGAAGTTCAGTTTGTTCAGTGTTGGTAATTTTACTGTCAGGATACAAAATAAAGAAATATATATTATCAAATTTTTTGTTGTATGCTTGCAATTTCTTGCTTGCATCTATTCTCTATGTATTTGGTGGTTCAGAAGTTTGTATCAGTATGTTTCTATTCAAGGATATCTTTTGGGTAGAGAGATCTCTGGTAATATAATTATGGTCAACATTTCTTTTAGAAATGCACTTTTTCTCTATAGTTTGGAAGGAGAGTATGTCTACACCAGTATTATCAAAATCTCGAGTTTCTAGAGGATATGTTTAGTATGCAAAAATATTGAAGCAACATAAGGTTCTCCGTGTCTGTTTGTCAACTAGTTGAAGTTAAAGGCATGTGCAGTAACGATTAGTTGCATGAAAAATTCAAATCTTGTGTGGTATTAATATAGTACCTACTTAAGGTTCTTGTGGTAGCACATAGTATCTTGTTATTTTGGATAAAATAAATTTTATCTTTGGATTGACCCTCTACACGTTTCATATAATTTGAATTTAGGTCCATCCTATGTCGTCCTGGCTATTTACGGATCCCTAGTCGAAATGAAGACTATTAATGTAATGTCATGTATATATTTCAAATGTTTATATGCATTAATATGTATCTGAGTATGGCCACATGAATTATAATTACATCTATGTGAAGTAGAGTTGGTCGTTGGTGAAAATTAGAGAGAAGGTGGTGAAGATATAAAGGAGAGTTATATTTGAGTGTGTGTGCCTATATCAGAAGATCATATTCAGTGAGGAAGAGTGTTGTCTATAACTATAGCATGAGTTGAGTTACCTTGAGGATCCGTAAGATTTATCATTGTATTATGGTAGGATTAGTGTTCTACCTACTATAATATTTCATTTGGGAATTAGTGTCTCCAATAGGTTGGTTCCTACAAACACAATAGGAGATTGTTGTCTCTGGTATGTTGGTATCTACTTTAGTGTGTAACTTTCACTTGTATATTTTTGCATTATGAGGTTGGATTTGGACAATAGATCCAAGCAAATTTTCTCATCGTGGTTTTTCCCATCCTAGGCTTCCATGTATATCTAGTGTTCAATTGTGCAGATGTGTGTGCTTATGTTTTTCCTTGATCATTAGCTTTTTTCTTTGGTTTAAGTGTGATTTTAAATATGTGCATTTGAGTTAAGAGTTTTAAATAGATTTGATCTACTGATTCACCCCCCCTCTCATTAGATTGTGTGCCCTTCAAAGTGTATCCTTACCTAGATTTGATGTAGTTATTTGGAATGTAGATTGTATATATATCTTTAGATGACACGCTCCATATTTTATAAAAAAATAAAATTGAGTTGGCATATATGCCAGATTTTTTATGTGTGCAATTATTCTATATTTTAATTTATAATAATTGATATACACTATAATTTATTCCTTGTGTGCATGTATTCCTACTTTGAAACTTAAAATTTGAATATATAACCATTTTAGAATAGTTGAGTTATGAACAATAACAAGTTCTAAATTGATTCCTTGTTATATCATTATTTTTATTTTTAGAAAGATCATATGTAGTTTTGTAGACCTCAATACTTAACAATCTTGCTTGCAATGATGCTGACACATTCATTGTTGACATAGTCAAATAGTCTAGATTTGAAAAAAACTAGGATGGGCTATTGTATATAGGACTAACATCCAAATGTAGGCATAAACAATACATTCCTAGGTGCCATATATTTTGAGAATCATTGTGTCAAAGTTTGATAGTATTTTTCTCTTAGATCTCTTAAGAGGTTGTCTCGATACAATGTAGCCCAAAATGATCAAGACACTTAAGGATTAAAATGATACCTCCACTATCATTATTTTTCTTACTCTAAATTTTTTATACTCTTATTTTGGTCCAACAAGGTTTGGAAGAAAAAATATGGCTACTAGCAACAATACATTAAACACCACCAAGCCATTTTGGAAGAATGAATTCATTATTAGCACACTCAAATGGTCTAGAGTTGATAAAAAATGGGATATGTTTTTGTAGACAAGCCTAGCATGTACCTATAGTCACAAACAATAAACTCCTAAGTGCCATATATTTTGAGAATCATTGTGTCAAAGTTTGATAACTTTATCCTCTTAGGTTTCTTAAAAGACTCTATCAGTACAATGTATCCCAAAATGATTTGGACACTTAAGGAAAGAAATGAAACCTCTATTAGAATTCATTGGACCACCTTAACATTTTTCACTATTGGTTTAGTCTGACAAGTTATTGGAAGAAAAAATGGCTATTGGCAATTTTACACTAAATGTCATATTCACCATTTTGGAAGAATGCATTCATTGTCAGCATGGTCAAATGGCCTGGAGTTGAAAAAATTGGATAACATATTTTAGATTGGCCTAACATCCACTTGTAGGCATAAATGATGCATTCATAGGTGCCATGGATTTTGAGAATTGTTGTGTCAAAGTTTGACAACTTTTTTCTCTTAGGTCTCTTAAGAAACTCACTTGGTACAATGTATCCAAAAATGATTGAGACACTTAGGAAATGAAATGGTACCTTTAGTAAAATTTATTGGCCCAAAATAACATGTTTACCCTATTGTCTTGGTTCGACGAGGTATTAGAAGAAATTATATGGCTATTTGCAACTCTACACTAAATGCCACTGAGCCATTTTGGAAGAATGTATCCATTGTCCACGTGGTCAAATGTTTTGTGTTTGAAAAAAATAGGATAGGCTATTGTAGAAAAACTAGCATCCACCTATAGGTACACAAATGATACATTCCTATGTGCCACATATTTTGAGAATTTTGTGTCAAAGTTTGATATTTTTTTCTCTTAATAGGTCTCTTAAGAGACTCTCATGTTTCAATGTATCCTAGAATGATCGAGACACTCAAGAAATGAAAGAACACCTCTAGTAGCATTCACTTGACCACCTTGACATATTTGCACTATTGGTTTGGCCCAATGAGGTGTGGAAGAAATAATCTGGATATTGGAAGCTTTACACTAAACACCACTAAGCCATTTTGGAAGGATGCATTCACTATTGGCATGATCAAATGGTTTGATGTTATGCCCCTAATCTTATAGTGTGTACTATGTTAAATGTAGGTCTAAACAAAAAAGTTGTAGGTTTTATGTAAATACATAATTGGTGTTTAGTGTAATTGTTCCATGAGCCATTATATTTGTTCTTTTCCTTGTGGGGCTAAATTTATTGTTTCAAAATATTGAGGTGGATAGATGAATGCTATTGAAGGTATGATTTCATACCCAAAGTGTCCCAATATCTCCAAACTAAAGGTTTTCAAAACATTCTTAAGAGACCCAAGAGAAAAAAGTGCCAAACTTTGATAAAGCAGTTCTTCGAGTCTATAGAACCTACAAAAAAAATGGACCTACATATGCATGTGGGGTCCCTCCACAATAATTTCTCTCATATTTCTTCAATTCAATATTGTTTCATTGTGTCAACAGTGAATGCATTCTTACGAAATACATTAGTGGCATTCAATGTAATGGTGACATGAGCCATATTTTTTGTTCTTTGCCTCAAGGATATATAAACTAACTATGCCAACACATTGGAGTAGTCGAGTGAATGCTAGAGAAGCTCTCATTTTGTACTTGAAGTGTCTTGATATTTTCATACTACATGCTTATGGAAAATTTTCTTAGGAGACCTAAGACCTAGAATTCCTAAAGATTTATAATATGACCTAGTTGAATCTAAAAGAGCTCATCAACAAATGGATTTTTTAATTTTTTATTATCACAAATACCTCCCAGACTATGTTTTATCATGTTATTTTATAGTCCATTTATCATACATTATTTTTTGACCATAAAACATCACACAGGCATGGGAACATGATAACATTATAGTAAACTCAAATGCATTGTAGTCAACTCAAACATGGGAACATCACACAAGTATGGGAATATTAGTCAAGTGCAAGTTGTTGGATGTTGTGGTTGTATTGATGATATGTGGTTGTCATTGATGTCAACACTATTAGCATTGGTGATTTTGAAGGCTATATATGTTGAGGAGATTGAGAAATTTGTAATAAATATATTGCAGACAACCAATGAAGGTGAGAAGGTCAGAGTGGTGGAAAGTGTTGTAAGGTGATAATAAGAAGGTACACACTAAAGGGTTTGTTTTTGAGCCTATCTAGTATGTTGTCCAAAATTTTTAGTGGCATGCATCAAGAATTGAGAAAGTTATGAAGATCTGTGTTCCTACAATCACTTTGTTACTGTAGCAGGTGCTCTTGGAAGAAGAGGATGAAATTCTGGTAATTTCAGTTGTTGTGCATGTTCCTATGATGTTCGTGGATGATTCTAGATCATGATCTATCCCTGTTGTATGCTCACATTGATCGAAGTGCTCGTGATTGAATATTTTTCCTTTTGTGTTCAAGGTTTTCATGTTCTTGGCCGACATGATGGTGGTAGTGTGTTGCAGATATCTATGGATTAATACTTTATTGTTTGGAATGCTTGAGGGTGTTTATTTGGGTCCTCACTATGTTGTGATTGACTTGTGTTGGTGCACATTAAGATTTATTTATGTATTGAGGTTGACAGTTGTAATTTATTCTTTATTTGTGGTCAATAGAGTAGTTGATGCAAATCCATGTAGTGGATATATAAGAGCAATTGTATCTTCATTGTTGGGTGTGTGAGAGTGTGTAAGCTCGATGTATTTGTGTGTATGTGCGAATAAAGATAAGATCATTTGAATTTAGAGCAGAGTGTGAAGAAGGTTGAGAAAAGTGTGTTTGTGCATAACCGAAACTATAATCAAGCTTGTGAAGAAGCTAATTTCTCAATTCATGTTCATCATATGGATTTAATCTAATTATTGTATGTAAGGTAGCGAGCCTCCCTCTGAGAAGTGAGCTCTAGGAAGTGTGCCTAAATTCATGTGCATTCCCTATTTACTCTTCATTATACTTTTAATAGGGTATAATCTTGTGGACTAACATCCACCATGGTTTTTCCCCTAACAGGGTTTCCACATATAAAATCTTGGTGTTTATGTGTCTCTAATGTGTTATTAATTTATTCTTTCACTATTAATTTTCAGATTTGAGATTAAAGGTTGATTAATGTTGAATAAGTTTGATTTTGGTAACAAATGATTCACCCCCCCTCTCAGTTGTCTATTCTTGTTTTTCCAACAATTGGTATCAGATCTTGTTCCTCTAAAAGAAAATATTAACAACTTGAGGTGATCCAAGATGGAATCATACAAGAAGGAAAGTCCTAGATTCGATGGAACAAACTACTCTTTGTGGAAAGTTAGAATGGAATGTCATTTGAAGTGCATTGGTGAGCCCTTCTAGGAGATTACAAAGAGTGCATATACTATCCCTCAGAATGGTCCATCTACTGCTGATGAAATTAAAGAAGCTGAAACAAATAATAGGGCTATTAAAGTATTGTTGAGTGCTTTGACATATTCAAAGATGACAAATGTGATAGGTTTGAAGACTGTACATGAGATCTAGAAAAAATTGGAAACATTGTATGAAGGAGATCCACTAGTGAAAGTTTCTAAGCTACAGAGTCTAAAAGGCAAGTGGGAGGACATGAAGATGAGTGAAGATGAGAACATTATTTCTTTCTCTCAAAAGGTAAATGAACTGGTGATGAGTATCAGTTGTGCCAGTGGAACCTTGGATGAAGAAGAGATTGTCGCTAAAATACTTAGATTTGTGCCTCCTTCCTACAAAGTAAAAGCTCATGCTATTAATGAACTCAAAACAGTGGCAAATGTGACAAGAGACGTGCTGATTGGAAAAATTTCTGCCTTTGAGTTAAGTGAATTTGGTGAATCTACTCCTAAGACAAAATCTGCATTTAAGGCTACTGTATCTGAGAAAAACAAGCAAAGATATGATTCCAGAGAGAGTTCCAAAAAGACATTCAAGTATGAAGATGAGATTAAACAAATTGAAGATGAAGAAAGAGAATTAGAAGAACTAGAAGCATTGATTGTGAAAGAAGAAGCCAAATATCAAGGTAAGCAGAAAGGAAATGTACCTATCAAATGTTTTTCTTGCAATAAAATAGGTCATTTTGCATCAAGATATCCTAAAAGAGTTTCTAAGTACAAACCTGAGAAGACTAGATTTCAAAAGAAATGGTATTATGCCGAAGAAGGTGTTATTGATGATGAATTTGATAAAGAAACTGGAAATGAAGATGAATGGGTATTTATTGCTATAAAAGAAAATGGTCAGGTGTCCACTGAATCTACTAGCAATGTGAATGTTGAGAAAGCTCTTGCAACAAAAATTGAAGAAAAGGATGAGTGGGTAATTGACAGTGGATGTTCACATCATATGACTGGTGACAAAAGAAAGTTTGTAAGCTTGGAAAACTATGATGGTGGTGTTGTAAGATTTGGAGACAACACTCCTGGTGTGATTCATGGCAGAGGAACTATTTATTTTGGTGGTAAGCACAATATTGACGATGTTCTTTATGTAGAAGGTTTAAAGAATAACTTGTTGATTGTTGGAAAAATGGTAGAAAAGGGTTACAATCTTTAGTTCAAGGATGGTAAGTGCAAAATAAGGGGAACTTCTGGAAATATGATTGCTTCAGGTACAAAGATAAGAGGTAATATTTCTCACTTGAGTGTTGCTAGTGAAAGTTGTTTAATTGCTCAAGTTGATGCAAGTTGGTTATGGCATATGAGGTTGTGTCATGTGAACTTTGATAACATTGTCAAGATAATCTCTACACGAGCAGTCAAAGATATTCCTAAGTTAGTAAAGCCTACTAACACTATGTGCAAGGAATGTTAGATGGGAAAGTAGACTAGAAATTCTTTCTGGAGCAAAAAATATAACTCTAATGGAGTACTGGATTTGATACATACTGGCTTATGTGGTCCATCCAAAATCAAAAGTCTTCAAGGTGAAAGGTACTTTATGTTGCTTATTGATGATTACTCTAGAATGATATGGGTTGCTTTCTTAAGAGAAAAACATGAAGCATTAGAAAAGTTCAAAAGCTTCAAAGCTATGGCAGAAAATGAGACAGGTCAAAAGATCAAATTCCTAAGGTCAGATAGAGGTGGTGAATTCACTTCCCGAGAGTTCAATTCTTTCTATGAAGAGCATGGAACCCAAAGACAACTATCTACTCCCCAGACCCCTCAACAGAATGGATTTGTTGAAAGAAAGAATAGAACCGTTCTAGACACTACTAGAACCATGATGCTAGAAGAAAATGTTTCTCATTCTACTGGAGAGAAGTTGTAAGTATTGTTGTGTATACCATTAACTGGGTAAATGTCAACCGTAATTCAGTAAGACCCCTTTTGAGCTATGGTTTGGTTATAAGTCTACTGTCAACTATTTAAATTTTTTTGGAAGCGAATGATACATTAAGAGAGATGATGATATAGGAAAGTTTAATTCTAGAAGTGATGAAGGAATATTTCTAGGTTACTCTACTAAGAGAAAAGCTTACAGGTGCTTTAATAAAAGGTTGAAGAAAATGGTTGAAAGTGCAAATGTCAAAGTTGATGAAGATATTGATAGACCATCCAGATGTAGTGGATATGATTCAGATGATCAACATGATAGTACTAACAATGGAAATAATGTTCAGACACAAAATCAACTTCAAATTGTTCCAGTGAACCAAGGGAATCAAGAAGCAAAAACTAGCAGAAGTGCAGAAGAAAGAACACAAAGTGCAGAAGAAAGAACACAAGAACAAGAAATCAAAGAAAATCCTAAAACTCCCAAGTATGTAGTGTGAAATCATTCTGACAGTCAGATCATAGGAGATAGGAGCAAAGGTGTGCAAAATAGAAGAATAATTTTGGAAGAGTATTGTCTAATTTCCAAAATTGAGCCTAACAATATCAATTAAGCATGTAAAGATGAACATTGGATGGAAGCCATGAAAGAAGAACTAATGTAGATAGAGAAAAATGATATATGGGATCTTGTTCCTAGACCTCAGAACAAAAATGTGATTGGAACCAAATGGGTGTTTCAGAATAAGCTGAATGAACAAGGTGAAGTGGTAAAAAACAAAGCAAGATTGGTTTGCAAAGGGTACTCACAAATGAAAGGTATTGATTTTGAAGAAAATTTTGCCCCTGTTGCTTGAATTGAAGCTGTAAGATTATTTCTTGCTTATGCTACTTTCAAGAATTACAAAGTCTATCAGATGGATGTAAAGTCAACATTCCTAAATGGTGAGCTAGAAGAAGAAGTCTATGCTGAGCAACCAAATGTATTTCAACTATCTGACAAAGAAAAAATGGTATATCGATTGAAGAAAGCTCTATATGGACTTAAGCAAGCCCCTAGAGCTTGGTATGCTAGATTGGATAAATACTTGTTGAAGCTTGGATTCAATAAAGGTACTGTTGATAGCAATGTATATTTCAAGTTGGATCAAAATAAATAGTTGATCATTGAAGTCTTTGTTGATGATATTATTTTTGAAGGTGATGATGATTTGTGTATGAATTTTGTTGATGAAATGAAAAGTGAGTTTGAAATGTCAATGATAGGAGAGCTGAAATTCTTCTTAGGACTACAAATTACTCAGTTAGATGATGGAATTTCTATATCTCAGTCTAAATATGTGAAAAAGTTACTGAATTTTTTTGGTATGGAAGATTCAAAGCCAGTTGGTACACCTATGGTAAACAGATGCAAAATTACACAGAATGATGATTCTCCTATAGAAAATCAAACAAGATACAAGTCAATGATTGGTGGATTACTCTACTTGACTCAGACCAGGCCAGATATAATGAATGTTGTATGCATGGTTGCTAGATATTAAGTTGATCCTAAAGAGTCTCATGTGACTGCTATGAAAAAAATCTTTAGATACCTGAAAGGGACAGTTGATATTGGTCTTTGGTATCCTAAGGATGCCGATCTTACTCTAAATGCCTTTACAGATGAAGATTGGGTAGGTGATTTCAATGACATGAAGAGTACTAGAGTGGTGGTGCATTCTTCTTAGGGAGGAAGTTTGTATCTTGGCTAAGCAAAAAGTCGAATTTTGTTTCATTATCTACTACTGAGGCAGAATATATTTTTGTTGCAAACAATTGTACTCAAGTATTGTGGATGAAGCAGATGTTGAGAGATGTCAGAATTGAGTATGAAGAACCTATTTCTATATTCTGTGATAATTCCAGTGCCATAAAAATTTCTAAGAATTTAGTGTTGCATTCAAAGACAAAGCATATATCCATCAAATATCACTTCTTAAGAGATAAAGTAAGTACAAAGAAGTTAGACTAGAGTATATACCTACAAAGGAGAAAATTGCAGAAATATTTACTAAGCCATTGCCTAAGGATACTTTTGAGTACCTTAGAGGAAAGTTAGGGGTGATTTCCCCTCCTAATCAGAACTAAGTGATGCAAGTCTTTGCATCAGTTCGTGAATTCATAGCCATATCTTATTCCAAATTGATGTTGTGGTGGCTTCTACTTAGGGGGAGTAGTCAGATGTGCTAAATATGAGAATCCGAGCATGTGTACCTTTTCCATTGGTGTCAAAGGGGGAGAGAAGCAATGTGAAAAACATGGGAGAAGAATAAAGTGGAAGAAGAAAAAAGGAAAAGAGTGCACAATCTAAGGGGGAGATTGTTGGAGAAGAGCTAGTTGTGTTGATGGTATTATTTTTCACATCATGTGTTTCCATCAATGCCAAAGGGGAATATTTTTGGATGTTGTGGTTGTATTTTTGATATGTGGTTTTCATTGATGTCAACACTATTAGCATTGGTGATTCTAAAGGTTGTATATGTCGAGGAGATTGAGAAAATTGTAATAAATATATTGCAAGCATCCAGTGAAGGTGAGAAGGTCAGAGTGGTGGAAAGTTTTGTAAGTTGATAATCAAAAGGTGTGCATTAAAGGGTTTTTTCCAAAGCCTATCTAGTATGTTGTCCAAAAAATTTAGTGGTACACATCAAGAATTGAGAAAGTTATGAAGATTTGTGTTCCTACAATCACTTTGTTACTGTAGCAGGTGCTCTTGGAAGAAGAGAATGAAATTATAGAAATTTCAATTGTTGCACATGTTCCTGTGATGTTTGCAAATGAGTATAGATCATGCTCTATCCTTTTTTTACATTCGCATTGATTGAAGTGCTCGTGATTGAAGATTTTTCCTTGTGTGTTCAAGTTTTTCATGTTCTTGGCCGACATGATGGTGGTAGCGTGTTGCAGATCTCTATGGATTAATACTTTATTTTTTGGCATGCTTGAGGGTGTTTATTTGGGTCCTCACTATGTTATGACTAACTTGTGTTGGTGCACACTAAGATTTATTTATGTATTGAGGCCGACAGTTGTAATTTATTCTTTATTTGTGGCCGACAGAGTAGTTGATATAAATTTGTGTAGCGGATATATAACAGAGATTGTCTCTTCATTGTTGGGTGTGTGAGAGTGTGTATGCTCAATGTATTTGTGTGTATGCGTGAATAAAGATTAGATCATCCGAATGTAGAGTAGAGTGTGAAGAAGGTTGACCGAAGTGTGATTGTGCCTAACCAAAACTGTAATCAGGCTTGTGAAGAAGCTAATTTCTCAGCTCATGTTCATTAGATGGATTTAATATTATTATTGTATGTAAGTTAGTGAGCCTTCCTATGAGCAGTGAGCTCTAGGCAGTGTGCCTGAATGCATGTACATTCCCTATTTACTCTTCATTATACTTTTAATAGGGTATAATCTTGTGGACTAAAATCCACCATGGGTTTTCCCCTAACAAGGTTTCCACATATAAAATATTGGTGTTTATGTGTCTCTAATGTGTTATTAATTTATGCTTGCACTGTTAATTATCAGATATGAGATTAAAGGTTGATTAATGTTGAATAAGCTTGATTTTGGTAACAACTGATTCACCCCCCTCTCAGTTGTCTATTCTTTTTTTGCCAACACAAATTATAGTCAACTCAAATGCATGTATGAAAATCCCTAGAGGGATTGATGTGCACATATATGATTAATCATACACGACTCTCCTATTGTTATTATAATACTACACTAGGACATGGGGTATTAGGCATGAAAAATGGGGTATAAAAATTATCCTAGGTGTTTAAAATAGCTAACATCAACTTTTTATAATACACTAACAAGAACAAAGTTATTATGAGGTATTAAGCATAAAAAAATGGGTATATCAAAGCCTCCTACATGTTATTATTGTTAAAACTAAACAACCATATAATAATTAAGCTAATATTGGTGCCAATTTGTAATGTTATGATTATTATGATTGTTGAAACTAAGCATCCACATAATGATCAAGCTAGGTTTGGTACCATTCACACCTTTTCTATCCTAGATATTTTAAGAGACATCATCTATTTGATTTATACTAGAAGGTATAGAATCCATGGGTGGATGAATGAGAACTCTTCTAGTAGATTTTGTTGATGGGTTGGCATGGTTAGTTTCATAGTATGAAATGCGGTTTTCTAATTTTCTCAATGGATTCCATAACACCACCAAATTGATTCTTTTTGCAACATATTATAACTTTCAATCAAAGTTGATAAGTGTTATTGAATGATTAAATTCTTCTCTGTATAACTGTTGATCCTCACATGTAAACAACATCTATAGATTTCCATGTCGTTTAAGTGAGAAAGGAGTTAGTATAAGTATCAAATGTGGGAGACACGTCCCATGAGTGAATGTGTCTCCTCAAAGTGGAGACATGTCAGCTCAAGGGGAATGTCTCTCCATTTAAATTAATACTTGTTTCAAACATCGATCAAGGTCCTTTATCTGACCGATGCTACCTAATATCAACACTCCTTCTTAGCGAGGAGGATAAACTTCAAACAAGTATAAAGAGATGTCACCTAACTCGTGATATCAAAAGATATGGTATGATTCTCAAAGTGTCAAGTCACATGACATTCTTCATAACAAATCTTTATTATGCAATATTCCCTCTTAGCTAGGGAAGATAACTTCCATCAAGTAAACGTGATATCACCTAACTTGTGATATCGGAAGATATGGTATGCTTCTGAAAGTGTCAAGTCACATGACATTCTTTATAACACATCTTCATTATTCAACACTCCCTCTTTAACTAGGGAGGATAACTTCCATCAAGTAAAATTGATATCACCTAACTCGTGATATAAGAAGATATGGTATGTTTCTGAAAGTGTCAAGTCACATGACATTCTTCATAACACATCTTCATTATTCAACACTCCCTCTTTAACTAGGGAGGATAACTTCCATCAAGTAAAAGTGATATCACCTAATTCATGATGTCAGAAGATATGGTATACTTTTGAAAGTGTCAAGTCACATGAAATTCTTCATAACACATCTTCATTATTCAACACTCCCTCTTTAACTAGGGATGATAACTTTCATCAAGTAAAAGTTATATCACCTAACTCGTGATATCAAAAGATATGGTATGCTTCTGAAAGTGTCAAGTCACATGACATTCTTCATAACACATCTTCATTATGGCATGTGCACTAACATCAAGTCACATGATGTCTACCATAATAATTCATGGCATATCCACGGATATAAAATTATCCATCATGATTATCTCTTAAGGATCACAATGATCTTCAAATGACATCAAGTCCCATGATATCCATCAAAGTGTCCAAGAGATACTATCATGACATGTCCACATGTATCAAGTCGCATGATATCTATCATGATTGTTCAACATTGTAGAGTCATCACTTTACAATGTTATATACAAGTGTTCATTATTAGAAAGATCGTCATCTTTCAATAATGTACACAGGGGGAGTAGGCCCATAATGTCATGGAGTCACACACATGACAAAAAAGTTTACACATTAAATATATTTATATATTAGTACAACTTATAAACAATTTGAATTTCAAACATAATATCAAATTACATACCAAGTTTCTTCCCGAAGAGTTCAACCTTAACTCTAGAGAGAGGTTTGTTGAGTATGACTGTTGTTTGATCATTTGAACTAATATACTTCAACTGGATCACATTCCTTTCTACCATGTCTCTTACATAATGGTAGGGGATCTCAATATATTTTTACAGCCATAGGGTGAATTTCATTTGGCTCACTCCTGAACTGGCTTAGAGCATTCACAAGGACCTTCCATTTTCCATAGGAGTGCTCTATTAACTGAGCTACTGGCCCCTTGTGGCCAGCCCATCATCAGTCCGGGTGTGGCTTATTTCCAACACCCCCTTTAAGCCACACTGCAGGTGCTAGGGGCACTTCGGACGTTAGATCCTTCTTTCCTTGAGCAATGAGATGATCTTTTCATGTCATCAATAGATCATCAACATATAAAGTAATTATTAACATCTCACATTTCATTACATTAAAGTAAATATTTCGGTCTGCATCATTCTAGGAGAATCCTAGTGCCAAGAGGTAGCTTTCAATTCTGTTATACCAGACCTTGGGAGCCTGTTTAAGTCCATAGAGGGCTTTCTCCAGTCTGCATATTTGTCACAGAGTCTCTCAACGTGATTCCATCATGGAGTCTCTCAACATGATGCCTCATCTTAGTCTTAGAGATGAACAAGGGCTTTTACCTCATATCTTTATATCTTAGAGAATTATGCATTACAACAAGTGATGATGAGACTCCCTCTGAAGCTCTAAGTAATTGCATTAGCCTCCTGACCTCTTCATCAAAAATGACTGCAATAATTGCTTTAGAGAAATGGTTTCCAATTCACACCTTTGTAGAGATTCAAGGCTATTCTTTTCAACCTCATCCCATATCACTCTATTACGAATAGGTTTGCAAAGCTACCAATGTTAGATCCAGGTTGACTGACTAGAAAAATTCTCATTTCAACTATAGAAGAGGTACTTCAAGGATTTAGCATCAAAACTGCAACCCTTTACTGAATCAAAGAACTCCCTCTGGAGGTTAATGCTTCCTTTTCGAAGAGATGTCTTCAACCATTCATTCAGTCTCATTTGCAGGCTGTGATTCCAAGCTTGATCATCTCTTGATTCGGTATGACTTCCATACAAGATGCCTTAAGCTCTTTTATGCAATCTCTCATTATCCTATTGTTTCTTGATCTGTCTTGAAAGCATCAAGAAGAGAGATTATTAATAGTTCATAGGACTATCTTGAAGAGAAATACCGAAGTAAGAAATAATATTGCACGAACTAATAACTATTTAAGAATTCATGAACATTAAGCATAGAATACATATCTCTATTCATAGAGCCGAGATTCCTGGTAATCAACTCGGCCAAACCTACCATATGTGTATACAAAAAAAGTGATTATATTCGCCATCTAGGCAGAGTCGTAGGATTTTACCAGTGCCAATATGTAGACGATTTCAGCATTTCAAAGGTCACAGATTCAAGCCAACTCCACCATCAATCTTGGAGGTGCTAATAGCAATTACTAGACTATGACAGACCTCACATTTGACACTAGTGTCATTCATAGTAGAGCAAGTTCATCACATGTCCAACACCCATAAATCATAGAACTTGATATCAGAAGAGACTTTGACTTGTCTTGCATGCAATTTGTATGAGGATGTAGCCCCTCTCTTATCGTGCACAGGTCTAGACAATAATCTGGCTTGTGAATTCATGTTTACATTGCAGCTTGATCTTGTTTGCATTCATTTATTTGATTTGCGTCAATCTTGAGCCATTCTTCATTCTGTAGGGTGCGATACTAGTGGAGGGTGATTGTTGCTTTAAACTACAAGCTCATGTTAACATCCTGAAGGGCCTATTCACAGTAGACATGAAGTACATCCCATGCTGTCTTTGGATAGCACTAGAAACTACCATCATCAGAGTCATGTAGTACCAAGGAGACATCATCTGAAATTCATAGAGCAAGGTGCAAGTATCTTCAACCAATCATAGGAGGATCGAGAGATGTTTCATGGAGTGTGCTATTGAATTTTGGTTGTTGCCACAGTCCCGTGTGGGCACGCATCTCTTAAGTGACATCAAGAGGACACACAAAGGGAGGTGATCCAACATCAATGGTGGTGGAGCCTCTGGCTCACACCACCTCGAGGGACATCAACTACGACCTTTAGCATGAAGCTTGGAGGAAGGCATCACTGGAAGGGCCCCGACTACCATATCATAATACCTAGCACATCCTGACCTGGTGCATCAATCCCTATATCTATTCTCCAAATATTCATGGCTATTTATGGGTCACATTCCTGAGTGCAGTTGGAATATGGTCTTCCTGCTATGATCTGTTGCTCAAGTATGAACTTCTTCTATGAATGTGAATTATGATGAATGAATTTAGATAAATGTGCGCTAAAAATCCAAGCTCGACCCATTGGGGAATGCGATAGCCCGAGCAACAATTTCCTCTGCCACTATCGGGCTCTGCTTCTGGGCGAGCGAATACACAGGACCAGATTCATGAACCATACGTAGTGACATCGAGATTTGTGCAAGATAAGAGACTCCCAACTCAGAGGCGTATCTTCTATAATTTAATTGGATCTTCCATAATTTAGCTCTGATACCATGTTATTGAATGATTAAATTCTTCTTTGTATAACTGTTGATCCTCACATGTAAACAACATCTGTAGATTTCCATGTCGTTTAAGTGAGGAAGGAGTTAGTATAAGTATCAAATGTGGGAGACACGTCCCATGAGCGAATGTGTCTCCTCAAAGTGGAGACATGCTGGCTCAAGGGGCATGTCTCTCCATTTAACTTAATACTTGTTTCAAATGTCGATCAAGGTCCTTTATTTGACCGATGCTACCTAATATCAACAATAAGAAACATGAGAGGAATTCAAATGAGACTTGACTACCCAACTATGGGAACAAGAAATTCATTTATACATGATATATATTGTCTACACTTTCCCATCAAATTTTAGATATTTTCTATCTCACGTCCCTTAAGAAAAATCATCCAAATTATGTATCCTAGAAGGTAAAATGGATGTGGATGGAAATTCCTCTAGAATTAACCTAACACATTGATGTTTTGGTGAAATAATTTTTATACCTTGTCACATACTACTATGGAGTTAGTCACTTGATACCCAAACACTACACCAAACTAACACTATTGGTAACATTTGATTTCTTACAACTATGAGGCTACATATTTGAGTTGGAAAGATATTCTAAAGTATTTTGTAAAGTAATTATTTACATAATTTTTAAGAATGCATGATTCATGCATATATGTTACTACTTTTATTCACAATCTTATTAAAGTTTGACATGTTTTCCATATTATGTTTCTTGAGAGAATTTATCTAGACAAAATATCCCAAAAGGTCTAAGAGGCATGGGTTCAAGAATGCAACCTAATTTATTTTTTACCTACCCAACCCAACATATTGGTGCAATTAGTTTTTACCCACAAAATTTATGATACAAAATTGAACTTATCAATAACCTAAAATTTCCCTAACACATCGATATAATTTAGCATAAACAAATATTGAACAACTATGCGATAATTTAGAATAAATTAAAATAAAATGATAAATATATATTTTATAGTATTATCATTATGCTTATTTTTTATTAATTCTAACTAATTAAGGTATTTGAATAGAGATTTACATAGTAAGTCATTTAATGGAAAAATGGTCACATGCCATTCTAAGACAATCACATATCTAACTATAACTAGGTATTCTTTCAAAATGACAGTGGAATTTAGTGTAAAGTTTCCAATAGCCATATTTTTTATTCCACACATCGTTAAATGAAAAAAAAATAGTGTAAACATATTAGGATGGGCTAATGAATGCTACTAGATTTTTTCCCCAAGTGTCTCAATCATTTTAGGCTACATTATATCAAGAGAGTCTATTAAGAAACCTAAGAGAAAAAAGTTATCAAACTTCGACATAATGATTTTCTAAATATGTGGCACCTACCTGAATGCATCAATTGTGCCTACATGTGGAAATTAGGCCTATCTACAATACCCTATCCTAATTCTTTTCAAATTCTTTTCAAATCTATACTTTTTATACCATGTTGAAAATAAACACATTATTCCAAAATGACAGTGAAATTTAGTGTAGTTTCCAATAGCCATATTTTTTCTTCCACACTTCTTCAAACCAAACCAATAATAAAAAGATGCTATGGTGGGCCAATGAATGCAATTGAAGGTCTCATTTCATTCCCTAGGTTTCTTGATCATTCTAGGCTACATTGTATCGGGAGAATCTCTTAAAAGACGAAAGAGAAACAAGTTGTCAAACTTTGACATGGTGATTATCAAAATATGTGGAACTTAGGATTATAGATTTTGTTCCTATAAGTGGATGTTAGGTCTTTCTACAATAGAATATCCTATTTTTTGTTAATAAATATGAATAATAGACATACTTTACAAAAATATGTTATAGTGAGTGTGGGATTTTGCTCATGGATAACTTGTGGGGTTAAGAGGATGAACCCTTGCAAGATATGAAATTATATCTTAATGAATATTTCCAAAAGTAAATAGGGAAAGAGAAGAATACATAAAGGTAAATCCTAATATACATGTAGTGATGCACCAATATATAATTTTAGGGGATTTTAATTGGAATATAATCCAAAAACATGTAATGGAGAGGGAAATTAAGATGTGATGGTGCATAGGGGAATACAATTTAAAAAAAGAGTGTAATAAATTATGCTATAGGGATAATGAGACACTTGTATATTCATGTTCTAATGAGTCTTTGTATGCATTTGTAGATGCCTATGAAACTCAACATGAGAATAATAGTGACATTATTTGACCCTACAATTAGTTTCATTAATAGGTTATGATGAATTATAGGAGAGGGAATATAAATATGTGAAAAATAAATGTAAAAATGTAATTTTATAAATAAATAATATTTTGGCCTTGCCATTGCACCAAAAGATCGACCTGTCAATGCCCGATACAAGCTAGAGTTAAGATCCACAAGAGGCGGTTAAACCATGTCATGAATCCTGAGCATTGTGCTGAACAACCAAGGAGACCAAAGGAACACACCTTGCAACCCCCAAGGATTCAAACCCATGACTAGATCTGATACCAATTGTTGGCCTTATCGTTGCACCAAAAGATCGACCTATGAATGCTTGATACAAGCCAGAGCTAAGATCCACAGGAGGTAGTTAAACCATGTCACGAATCCTGAGCGTCACACTGAACAACCAAGGAGACCAAGGGCGCACACCTTGTAACATAATAGTAAATGGATAGATTATGTATTCAGTAAGTGAAATATGTCAAATGGATTGGAATACCCATATAAGTGAATAAGCTAGTAAAAAGGCATATGGACCAAACTATGCAAATACGCATGTAATATTGTAGGTAAGGTGATAGGTCCCTAATGGCGATGCAAATGTTGATACATGGAAAAAAATTTGATCAATAATGTGGGGAAGGTGTATGTGCATAATGTAATTCTTAGAGTATGGTTAGTTGTTATGAGTAGACAATGCGAGAGGGAATGTGTACACAATGTGAGAGAGAATGAGTATACAATGTGAGAGGTAATATGTACACAATATCCTATATGAGTATATCTACATTGGTTGTTAATAAAATGCACATGATAATTTTAACAATTCCAACATTCCATGCATATGGGGAATCACAATATCACCCATGAGGCAACAATAAAAAAGATGGATGGAATACACCACTGAAAGAACCATGAAATAAAATGTAGACATTTGATATTAAAATATAATGGATAAATAAGGAAAGATATTTAAACAAGAAAGGTATACAATCTATTTTCATATTCAAGCACAAGAAAGCGCTTATCACAACCCTATTGATCCATTACAAGTTGACTAAAATTTTGAACATCAAATATTGATATTCCAAGAATACCATTTTAAATATTAGGGCCTCAATAACACACTTTTTAATTCAAAAAAACATTTCATAAATATTTTGGTAACAATATGGAAAGAATTCAAATTTCTAAGAAACACAATTTATTAAAATCTTAAATGTAAAAAATATATAATATCTCTTCAAAATGTAGATCCAATCGAAGTTTTAAAATTATATTTAAACTATATTGAAGTATCCATGAAGAAAAATAAATTCTTTAACCACTTGATCTCAACCTGTCATATACAATAGCTTTATTCTAGTAAACACTTGCATTTAAATATTAAAATTTTGCTAAGAAAAATAAACAACATCAACTACAATTAACAAAATAATGAAATAAAAATGTTATAAAAGCCCAGGAATCATATTAAATATTTTCATAATGACAAAAAAACATTATAATCATCAATCTCAATCACTTGAATACAATATATTTATTCTTCTAAACACCTACATTTATTTACAAGTGAATTGTTAAGAAAAATAATCTTTAATCTACTTTTAACTCAACAATGGTGGATGCATTGCCATCATATCATAATAGAATCATGTTGTAGGATGTAGAATGAAAAAAATATTATTTCCAACCTCATATGTAAATCCAAGTACTCCAACCTTGTGCAAAATACGACTACATTGAAATTTTAAAAAATGTTGAGTAAAATAAACATCAACTACAACTAACTAAACATTTGTTCTATGAAATATGATGCAAGACCACATATAATTCTATCTTAGATGCCATCTTAGTAATTATATCAAATGTCTCCAAAATGAAATAAAAATTCTATGACCATTGATCTCAATTCCTTGAATATAATAGATTTATTCTCCAAAAAACCTACATTTATATATTAGAATATTGTTAATAAAAATAAACTTTGACAAAATTTTAACTCAAATAAAATTTTAACTCAATAATGGTAAAATATAGGAAACCTAGATAATTAAAATCATGCATTATAATTAAAGAAATAAGATTTTCAATTAAAAAATAAAAAATAAAAGTGAGTAATCTCTCTAAGTTTTTGATTAATTAAGCAGGGAAAGGGCCCTAATCCCATAATCTCACTAAGTTGAAGATTTTCAGACATGTCCTATATAAAATAGATCTACTATTCAAGTGTACCTTAGGGATAATCTCTTACCTTTAAAGTATTCAATATTTCTTCATGATCATCATTACTAATTATCCATAATTATTTTGTTCTTGTTTTAATGTGATGCTTACGTAAGTTAACATTTGTTGCTACAACTAGGTGTGAATACACGAGAATGATTTTGTGCTTCTTAAAGTATTCAAATGTAGGTATGAAATTATTTCTAATCATATATGTTCACAACCAAGTTTCAATAATAGCAACTAATCATGTAGGATATGTGAACCCATCATCATCTTTCAAAGCTCGTGCCAGCTTTTATTTTTCATGTACACATCATGCCAACCAATAGTATTATCTCTATTCATTCCCATGTGGTGCAAAAATTGCATAAACATGTCCTAATTGTATAATGTCTAAAATATGTTCATAGTAAAATGAGATTTCCATGTCATTGAGTAAAGTTGAATGAGCTTGAGATAAAGGGGTTAGATATCAGGAATCCATGTATCTACCCACTCACTTGAATCAAAATGATTCCAATCACATTTAATACAACTATAACAAAAAAAAGTTAATTCATGTCCACACAGTCTATGTACTTTAATTTTAGCTTAAAAATGAATGCATTTTAAAGATTTATTGAGTCTTTGACAATACAATTTCTCTCCCACTATCCCCTCATCAACCAACCAAAATAACCTATGCAATTTTCACCACTTAACACTAGAATTTTTTGGAAGTTTGTGTTGTCATTGATGTCAACAAACCTTTGTTATTGCATTGATGTCAACCTATGGAGATGCTTTGATTGGTTGAATTATGTTATTAGTAGTATCATTGGTGTCAACCTCTAGTGTTTCTTTGATGAGCATGTGTTGGTGATGTTCAACCTCTCGTGTGGTTGAGATGTTGTAGAAGTGTTCGAAATGATAATGTATATTTTGTGGTGCTTTGTTTATAAGTGATTTTGAGAAAAAATGAATAAAAGAGGAAACAATGTGGAGAAGAGTGTTCAATGTTGCAAAGTGGTGTTCAGTGTTTTTCTTTGCATTTCTTCATGGTTGATATTTTCTTGTGTGGTTCAGCTATGTTTCTTAGAGGTGTTCAGAGGTACTATATCCAGAGTTTCTTGTTCTAGATCATTGTGCAGAGAAAGTTGTGTTCACTAGTGTGTGAACTGTGTAAGCAATGTTGTCTAGGAGAAATGGTTTTGCTCCACATTTCTCCATAGTTTGGTTTTTGGTCCTGCGGATCCGGAAGTGTGCTTATATTGCTAGTATTTATCTCCAGTCTGAGTTGTTTGTGTTTTGGTGCTCTGCAAGGTTGTATTTAGGTGTTACAATATATAAAAGGTTAAGTGGGTGTACAAGATGAATTTTTCCTTTAGGTGAAAGTTGTTGTGAAGGATTTGTTGGATTTCAAGGTGTTGAAGGAATATTCTAGATTATGTTAAAGTGATTTGTGTGGTCTATGTGTCATCTTTGGATCAAAGTAAGTGTGTAATTAATTGTTTAATGGTGTTAACACAAGTTCGACCAACGTTGGTTGTTTACACTAATTATGGATGTGCTTCAGTGTTTTTGAAAGTGTGGCATGACATGTATGTGTGTACTTGGGTCCAAGTTAAGGTGTGATGTGTTCCACCTTCATTCCTTTCCACTACAAGAATGTTTTGGTTTTGACCTAATTTAAATTTTCACATTTGAGGTGCATATCCGACCTTGTGAATTATTTCAAGGTTGAAGATGGTATTTATGAGTGATGAGTTGGTTGAGAATGTATGAGTAAAGTGTGATGCAAATTATTGAGATGTGAAGTGTGGAAGTGTGAAATGCAGTGTGATATTTAATGCCTAAGACTATTGGAAGCAATGAGCAGAAGGTGTCTACATTCTACAAAGAGAGTGTGAATGTTCTGGTGAAGCATTGGTGAAACTTTTTTGTTGCCCTAGGAAACTTAGTCCCCCTATTTTTCCTCCAAAATTTAATATGTCAGAGGTGGCATTTTATTATTTTAATTTCAAATGTCCAATGTCAACTATCAAGATTTATTTTTTATGAAATTAGATTAAATACCTATAAATACCTAGTCATTTCATCATTTGAAAACTAAGTGGAATTTTTTGGAGAAATTATGATCAAGAGAATTATCAAGCAAGACAAGAGAAATATTTTAGAGATTTATTGCATAAATTCAACATCAAAGCATCATGCCAAAGTTTATGTGAGTTTTTTCATGTTTATGTTATCATATTGTTTTTGAGTTCTAACCCTTATAGGTCTCCAAGCAAATCAAGCCAATAACAATTCAAGCCTTGAGGAGATTTATATGACTTCAGTCCTTCAAGGAAGCCATTGATGAGTGGTGATTTGCAGTCCATTCTTGATTCATCATTCATTTTTTTAATTAACCTTATCCTTCAAAAGGATAGGACTTTTATCATTGAAATTGTCACTATGTAAGTGGAAACACTAACATGGGGTTTGATTAAGGAAAGACCCTAAATGGCACAACCCTTCCTCTCTTTTTGAATGTAGGTTTCATATCTGAAGAAGATTGGGAGAAGTTTTAAGGTCAATTGTTCATTATTACATTCAAACCTTACATCTTGACAATAAACAAAAACTCAATTATAGAAATATTCGACAATGTGACAAGCAAAAAATTAAGGCTTTGATCTGGCACCAAAGGACTGTGAAATTCGATTTGGGATCCTCCTACTAGGACATGGTCACCTAGGTTGACTTGGTTCTCATAAATCAGCTCCAAATCCATATGCCAGATGCATAGTTTCCTGCTCAGTCTGTTCCTTTAGTCTGAATTTTCTTATGAATTTCTATGTTTGTTGTATTTGCATTACAACAATAATTTGTATCATTAGCCTAGTCAAATCATTACATTTCATTCTTAAGCTCATTTTAGATTTGGTCAAGGGAAATTTGGCTCACTTTTTAAGTTTTAAGTCAATATTATTCCTTGTAAAAATATATAAAAACCCCTACTACCATAAAAACTTTGATGAAACACATTTAGAAAAGTGCCCAAATCCTAGAGTAAGATCGTAGGGTTTCACTTTTCCAAATGTGTTTCATTGAAGGGTTTATGGTAGTGGGGATTTTGATAGATTTGGACAGGGTATAAGATCAAATTACAACTTGAGAGGTGAGTCAAATTTCTCTTGACCAAATATAAAATGAGATTAAGGATGAAATGCAATGTTTTTACTAGCCTAATGATGCAAATACAACATATCTAAAAATTCACAAGAAAATTCAGACCACAAGAACAAACTGAGAAGGACACTATGCACCTAGAATATGGATTTAGAGCTGATTTTTGAGGGCCAAGTCACCCCAGGTGACTATGTCCCAGTAAGAGGATCCCAGATTTGGTTTCACATTCCTCTGGTGCCAGATCAAAGCCTTCATTTTTTGCTTGTCGCACTGTTGGATCACGGTCGAATATTTCTATAAGATTTTTTATTTATCGTCAAGATGTAGTGTTTTAATGCAATAATGAATAATTGACCTTAAATTTTTTCCCAATATTCTTCACATAAACATGAACAAACTCACATACACTTTGACATGATGCTTTGATTTGAATTTCTGTAATAAATCTCTGAAATGCTTCTCTTGACTTGCTTGATAATGCTCTTGATAATAATTTCTTGTTAGTTTTCAAATGATGAAATGGCTAGGTATTTATATGCAATCATTCTAATTTCCCGAAAACTCAATCTCGATAGTCAACATTGGACATTTGAAATTCAAATAATAAAATTCCACCTCCAAAATATTCAATTTTAGAGGAAAATAGAGGGGACTAAGTCACCCTAGGTGACTATGTCCCAAACCTATTTTGTGGGACTTAAGGTGTCGGGGACAAAATATTAAATGAATGCTTTATTTTTCTACTTATAATTTGTCAATAAATGTTAAAATGGGACACAAAATGTATAATTTAGGAAATTAGGTGTTCAATTAGGTCCATGCACTTAAAGGAGAGCAAAACATAGTGTGAAATTATCATGGGTGACAATTTACGATGCTACATTTTCTATATGCACTGTCTAAAGTCATGATTGATAGACTGATTGAAAAAATATATCTAACTTCCAAACCATTCAACTTTTTCAAATATGAAAAATGCATCACATTCTATGAATCAATTCTTCCATAAAGCAAGAGGAATAAATTTGTCCATAAAGCAAGCAAAATCAAGGGGCATACATCTACCCTCGAATTTCATTCTCCACATAAGGTTTTGGAATGACATGTTTATTTACAGGTACAAATGGTCTTTGAATTTCTAATGATTTGGTTTTGCAAGACGTGGTTCCTAATGTTGTGGTTTTGTAGATGACTACATTGGGGGATTCATTCTCTTGTTTGATGAATGATTTATAATATTATTTTGAGTAACTTTTTTATGCAATAATATTTACTTTTGGTACTTTAGCTTGCATATGCACATAGTGTCATACGACTGCTAAAGTGTCGATTAAATGTACAATGTCAATTTAATTGTACTCCCTTTTAGGTGAAATTAAAATTTCATTCTTTATTTGGAATCCACTTGGGTGACCTTTGCATCAATACATTTTGACATCCCATAATCATACCCTAATTTCCAAAGTTATGCATTTTTTGGCTCATTTTATCATTTTTTGACAAATTGAAAATATAAAAAAAATGTATTCATTTAATATTTTATCCATGACACCTTAAGTACCACAAAATAGGGTTGGGACACAGTTTTCTAGGGTGAATTAGTCCCCCTATTTTCCTCCAAAATTGAATATTTCGGTGTTGACATTTTATTATTTGAATTTCAAATTTCCAAAGTTGGCCATCAAGATCTAATTTTTGGAAAATTAGATTAAATGCCTATAAATACCTAACCTTTTCATCATTTGAAAGCTAATTCAAATTTTAGAGAAAAATAAGAAGAAAGAGATAATTGCATTCCACCAAATACATTTGAATTTGTAGGTTTTCAAGCATATGTTCATATTTGATAGATTCTAGTTCAAGTATTGGAGTTTGACGGTAATAGAAGGAGATGATGGATTCTAGGTTTGGGAAGTGCTCTTCTCCATTTTCTACAACGTAATGAATTTTTTCCTAAGTTTTCTCATCTTCAAGCTTCAATTACTTGTTGCCCAAGGTGAGGTATCATTGTGTTACATATTTCCTAAGGGTATTTGACTTTATCTTAGGTATATATTATTATTAGCATATATGAATCCTTCTCTAATGCACTTGAGTAGGGTTTTAATAATTTTAGCTCATTAAAACCTTAGATGCACTTAGGGTTAAGAGCACACACACTTTTATCAATCAGTTTGTTGGCTATTTATGGAGGTAGAAATACCAAAACATGGGTTTGATTGTGGAAAATCCTATATAGCCACCCCCCACAATTTATTTTGTAAATTTATTACATTTACAGATCCAAAGACAAAAATTTGTAGAGAAGGAATCAAAGAGAAAACTAAGTGCTACATGTCCAAGTTTTAAAATCTAGAACAAGACTACATGGACATAGTAACCTAAGGTGACTCAGTCCTACCAAATCATCTCCAAACTTACAAGAGAGTGTACACAACTCTACCTTTCTTAGATCTGTTGTCAAAATTTCCTGTCACAGTTTGTCTACTGTTGAAATCTTGCATTTTTAGATTAGGGCATATGGTTTCATTAGCTTAGTAAAACAATTTAGTTTCAATCAATTTCCAAGGCACAAAAGGATCAAATCTAGGTCTGATTGACCCACATTCATGGTTGTAAGTCAATCTAATTTCCTTGTTGATTTACATCCTAATGTTCTTGAATTTGTTGTCTCATAAATTTTCACCCTTATCAAGTTGTAGAACTTGATACTTTAGACGGACATGGGAACTTTTCCAGGTTGTGGGTCACTTAAAAATGGAAAAGAACCTCCAGAGAAGGCCGACTTCCTAGCTTGGATATCAGCTAAACTACTAATCTTGAAAGGAAAAGGGAGAAGGATTACTAAAAAAGATAAAACAAAACTGGTGAATACTACTTCCTATGGTGATACACCTAACTAGTAATTGAACTAGAAATTCAGATCTCAGTACACTTACATACAATGATTTGAAGAAAAAAAAACTTGCACAACCTATCTGTATTTTTTTTGTATAATTATTTTATAAAAAGGCCTGATGCATGAGTCTTTAGGAGGAAATAGATTTCACAGCTAAAGTAACCTACATTTCTGACTCATATTATAACCCGCAATAACATATTCTATGCTAAAAATGTGCTAGATATGAGACACAATTATTAGGAAATGAAATATTTCACAAGTAATCTAGTAAAACAAAAATGTCACACAATGAAGCAAAAGAGTAAGAAGGAAAAAACTAACTCCATTAAATGTTTCCAAGGTCTGCACTATATTCTATGTCCATGTGAGTTACAAAAATTTGCAAGAATCTCTCTTAGGACTCCAAAAAGTCACTAGTACCAAAATCTGCATAATCAAGAACTAACTCCAAAAGAGTAGCCAAAAGTGACTAAGTACAAAATCTCCACCAAACAAGGAAACCTAATCCTCCTTGGGTCAGATGCAACCAAAATTCCACAAATCTAGCCCCTAGATCTCATCCAAAAGAGCTCAAATGGGTGAAAAAGTCAAATTTGACTTTGTCAAACCATAAAAGCCACTCACAAGTGCCTCAAATTGAGTCAAAAAGGCATAAATCTGCTCACAATGTCTCGAAAGAACTCCTAGATTCTCTCCATATGATATAAAACTGAAAAACACATCCCAATATTCCCTCCATGACTTGGTGTTGAGAATATGTGCCCCTACTTTCCCTCCAACATATAACCTCCTCATAATTGTAACCTTTGAAGAAGTCTACACAAGGCTACACACCATATCTTTTACATTTTTTAAGGATACAATGACTCAAATGATTTATAAAAATCATAAAGTCATGTATTTATGAAGTCTTCAAATACAAAAGTTACAAAGCATAGAATAAGGCGACCATTCATGCTTAAAAAAAAACAAAGACATTAGTCACAAGACTTAGTCTTAAATACTTTGCAAAGCATAGGTTACCTTCAAAAACCTTGAGCATAAATACAAGGTATTTTAATACCATGAAGGTATTAGATAATGGAAAATAAAATTTTAAAATATGTGATAAAAATCACATGCTCCATTTAGGTTAGGGTAAAAAGAAACCCTAAAACAAAAAGAAGGCAAAAAATGCTAAGTCATTTTCATTATGTTGAGAAGCTTCAGGAAGAACTCAGCTGCCACCATGAGTGAGGGTTTCTGGAATTTCAATGGTGAATAAAAGGCAAACATAAGACCTTCCTCTGCAAAATATGTCAAACAACTAACTCCATGAGCTGGGTAAGCATTCCTATGTCACTCTATTGATTCTTTTGAAGAAAAATTAGCTCGAAATCAAGCACATCTTGTAGTAAAATGACTGAAAATCACACATTTTCCTTTCTCCTGTAAATACATACATTTACTTGGAAATCATTTTCCATTTTTTGTGTTTAAATCTTGAAGATTTAATAGAAACTAGGCCACGGGTTTTTGAGCTTGGCCTCCCAAAAGAATATAGAAGTACCATTTTTTTTTTGCAGTTATTGAGGATTTTCATGGCTTTATTATTCTGTATATTTGCTTCTATCTTAGGTGTTAAGCCTTTGACCTAAAGAGTTCTCTTCATTGTATTTGTCGATTTACTGGCATTTAAAGGATTTAATGGCCATGGGTTTCTGAATTGGGTAAATTTTACTTTGTTTGAATCATTCTCTCCATGTCGAGGGCTTTGCATTTCACTTTGCACACCATTACCTCTGTTAAAGAGGTCTTCTTTGCAAAAGGTCGAACCCCATTCTAAGTTTGTATGAATTTTTTACATAGCTCTTGCCTGATTTGTATAACCTCCATAGGCATTAAAAGTGCACACAGTGTAGGTGACATCTTCAGTCTACAATAACTTGTTTTGCCCTTGGTTTGTGTGATTCCATTTACTCATGTGGCACTATTTTAGAGTGAAAATCATTTCCACTACCTTGACATAATCCTCACTTGGTACTTGTTCATTTCCCTCTTCAAACTGTGCCTTTGCATACACATTCCTTTTCATGTCCATTCAACTGTGATTGTCATTTTGGAAAACTATTACCTTGAAACTCTTCTTCATAATTTGTTGCCTTTACCTTCTCACCCTTGGTAGGTCTGTCGCTTACTTAACATTGTGGATTGTCCTTATACCTTCCATGAAATATATGTTCAACGTAGACACAACCTCTACCTCTATCACAAGATGTTTTTATCATAGTTTTCCTTTTATTTATTGTCTTTTGGGAAGACCTTGTCATGCATCATAACATTGTCATTGGTCTAAATTTCTAAGTTTTGCATCACTAATATACTCTTATCTTCTTGTAACCTGGTGTTGTCTTCTTTTCTCAAACCATCTACATGAAGCTTCATTTATACACCATTTTGCTGAAAGTGCACACTTCTATTGTCATAACTTTGAAATTGCATAATCCATGACACTGATTTGACTCTTTATTGAAGAATCTTCAAATGAAACTGAATGATCTTTCTTTCTATTTAAAAGAGGACTGCACTTTCTTGAGCTTTCATGGTTAGTAACCCTTATTCATGGTGGTGGTCTTTTGAAGTACTATCACTCATCTATTTGTCACTGCGTTGCCCTATTTCCACACTTTGATTACTAAAGAGGACTGTACTTTCTTAAGCTTTCATGGTTAGTAACCCTTATTCACAATGGTGGTCTTTTGAAGTACTATCACTCATCTATTTGTCACTGTGTTGCCCTATTTCCACACTTTGATTACTTTTACATCTCACTGTGACTAATTGTGAATAATTCCTTCTTCAAACTTTTGACCCCGGAGGATTTAGATGAAGTAGTAGTCTTCCCTAACAATGTGATCTTGAAAATATGTTTATCACATTTGGACTATGCAACTCACTTGGATGTAACTGCTCTCTATTCATACAAAAGTTGGCTTCTTTTCCCTCTATGCTTCCAATTTAGCAAATACTTGTCATTTGTGACAATGATGTTATCAACCCACTCCCATGATTGATGAGTACTTGTTCAAGACAGATGAATTAGATATTTTCACATTTCTGCCTCCTTGAATGAATCAAGAGGAAACAACATGCTGGGCTCAACCCTTGTGGGAGCCACATTTTACTCCACATGTTGTAATTTGATGAATCAAAATAACAACATTAATTTTTGTAATTGATAAATCAAAAACAAAAACATAATCACTCCTGTATCTACACATGAAGCAATCAAGTTAGAAAAACATGCATATTTTTGGATGTGTTTGACGACCTTGATGATTTCATGGCACCTAAAATGTATACATATGCTTATTTAATGCACATGGAGATTGGATTATACATGCATAGGAGAATGTGTATTTAATATTTGCAATCAATCATTGCTTAGAGAATTGATCTAACCTCGATGTTACTTCTTTTCAGGAACAAGAGCTAGGAGCAAAAGATGAAGCTCGAGACAGTAGCAGAACAAAATGACACCAGTCAAGACCAGTCATTTATAGGCAATGACTGGTTACCCTACTTACATGCACAATTATTTTACTTATTCATGTATATTATTTTCTTTGTTTGTATTGAATAAGCTAAGTCAATCTCACGGCTTGTGTGAGATAATGTACACTTATACATTCAATAAATATTACTCTATTGTTCAGAAAAGACTTGAATCTTTCTTCTGTTACATGCATACGTATGAATGTAGTAATTTTTAAAAATGAAATATTTTTTGACTATTTCATTTATGCATCTGAATTTAATGTAAGAATGACTTAAATGTACCATTTTTCCTAGTTTAAAAAACAACAAGCTCTACCTAATTGAGCCTAAGTGAAAATCTGGTAACAAAATCTATTGATATAGAACTAGATTGAGCAAATGAAACACAAGATTATTTAGGTTTAGATTATGAGATTTTGTACTCTCCCATAGAGGAGGGTGTAAAATATAATGAACCCCAATCATCATCTAAGAGTTTTTTATATATGACATACAATCAAGATTATCATAAATTTGAATAGGTTATTTGGACTTTGATGGTGAGATTTTAGACTCCCCTTTGAAACAAGGAGTAAAGTCTAACAACCCCTAGGGTGGGTGCAAAAAGTTGAGGGCCAAAAAGGTCAAATCTTAAAAAAAAAAAATTAAAATCCATAACGCGAGCGCATTATAACACACTCACATTATGGCTTCATGTGACCGAGCCTATAACACACTCACATTATAACATGAGCACGTTATGAGATTTTATAAGAAAAAAAATTCATTTTTTGACTGTCACATTTCCTCCATTTGTGGCCTACGAACCCTTCCAAGGCACACTCGCGTTGTTGAGAGCCCAAATTCGATTGTTGCTAATTCTTCACCAGAATGTAGCTACGCCAATGGGAAGCTCAAAGGAGTAAGCTTTTATTGTTTTTTTTGTGATTTTTTTGTTAAATAGGTAGATTTAATATGTTTTTGATGTTAATTTCTTTAATTTTTCAGTTGATAATCCACCTAATTCTCCTCCTCAAAATCCTTCTCCTCCTAATGAACAACCACATCAACAAAATCCTGATGAAAAACTGTGGCAATAAACTCCTCCAATAATTCCTCAACATCCTCCTAGAACTCAACAAAATTTAATGGGGGAAATTGAAAACAACAAAAAACAAATTGAGGAGTTAATTGCAAGGTTGAACGATCCTGTAAGTTCAACCTCACAAAGAACCACACTTGCAAATTAACTTCAAGCTATGTTAACAAATGTAGATGCAATTAGCAAGCAATTAAGTGGTTGGGCAGATAAGAGATTGGATTACATAGATTTTTATGCAGATAAACTATCCTACACACAAGTAAAAAAGGAACAAAATACAAAATTTGACTTGTGTTTTGTAAGGCCTCACCCCGCATGTGATAAAATACAACCCTAGTTTGCTACATAATTTACCTAAATATATAGTTAGATTTATTACAAGTGGTAAATAAGGTGATTTTGTGTTGCAACCATATTGTATATCATTTCTTTACTTTATTTTATTTCCATCTTGTATATCATTTCTTTACTTTATGTTATTTCCATCACCATAAAGGATAAGTCATGGAAATAATGTTTGGTGAAAAGTATTGATATTCATAGTATTGCATGCTTAATAAATAGTATATTTATATAATTGAAATTTAGTTGCATGAAAGGTGCTACTATTAATGTGATAGTTACAACTCTTGTGTTTCTCGTAATATGTACCATTATTGTTGATTAGTCAAGTTGTATTGATGAAACATGTGAACATGGTCTAATAATTATAATCAATAATTTAATTTTGGCAAATGGTAATCATAATATTAATAATAATATGATTGTCTTTATAATTATTAATTGTAATAACGATTATATGTAAATTAATACCATTATTAATTCTATTATCATTAGTAATAATATGATTTAAACTAATATTAGTATTCTCATTGTTGTTACTTTTTCTATGGATTTCACCAGGAATAATATTAATTCTCACTCTCGTATTAGCATTGATATTGTTAGTCAAATGGTATTAACATGAATTTTATAATTAATTTATTAACGTGATTATCAATAATGCTAACATCAACTGCAACTTCAACATTTAATGTTATGCTTATAGTATTGGCTGCTATAGCAACTACAATAATTCGTAATAATGGAATCTGGATTATCACATCTACATGACATAATTACTTTATACCTAAGGGTTGTAAACATTTTGATTTCTTTCTTTCACAGTGGAAAATGGTTTACGTAGTTCACACAATTGATATATATATATATATTTACTTCTTTATATAATTCTTATTATTAGTAATAGATGATATTATAATTATATAAGAATACATGAGTATGAAGTTTTAATACTCGTACCCAACATAGTTGCACATGAAAAAAAGAGGAAGATGAGAAACCTAGAGATAAAAGTTTATCAGAAGAAGTTGGGGGCAGGAATGTTATAATGGATAGCATAGCCTGAGTCCATGTTTTGGGGGGAGGCATTCTGTAAATAGTTCACGTACCTTGCCTAGGCACCCACTCATATCTACTAGGGGCAGCGACAACTACAACATCCAAAAAAAAATACCATTCTCCTATATACTTAATTGATGTCCATACATTGTTGAAAAGCTCCCATTTTGGTACAGGCAGAGTCATTGCTAGGAAAGGTTGCAAAATTTGGCCTTACATATGCTGATTACATTTTCTTGAAAGTTTCTTAAGCTACTTCAACCAATCCATTTTTGTGCATATTCTGCAACCAATGCAGTTCATGTGACCACATTGTTTTGTTGTTCACAAAAAAAATGTTGGGGTCCTAATCTAGAGGAAGCTAATGAACAGGTGTTAAATACCCATCAACAACCACATGTAAGCGGGGGGTGGAAAAAGGGCGTGGGGAAAAATCATGGGTTCTGTGTTTTCACATATGGCTAGGAAGGTCTTGGTGTTGTAGCCTCCACTTGTAAGCTCATTGGGGTTACAAACCTTTGCAAGCTAAACCTGGAATCGTTAGAAGAAATTCTACAACTCAATTTGGGAGGAGCGTCATTCATGGGAGTGACAAGATGGAAAATGGAGAGCATAAAATAGGTCAGTGCTTTTAAATACTTATAGATCTCTCTAGTTTCTAGTGATCTAATACAATCTATTTTAGCCTTGTCAAAGGATCTATTATTAGACAGTTATACTCATGAATCTCAATACCCTTTACCAAAGGGATTTTAGCCTTGTCAAAGGATCTACTATTAGATAGTTATACTCATGAATCTCAATACCCTTTACCAAAGGGATTTGTTGATGTTGAAAATAATCTCATTTTCGATCTCTCCTTATCTTATCTAGAGAATCTTACAACAAATTAATGCTGGTGTTACTGCTTAATTTTCGGTGCATTTTAGTATATTTATTTACCACAAGAGTTCTACCACTGTGTTTTCATGCTAATAGCGAAACTGTTATTACCCATCTGATGTTGAAATCATAGATGATCTCCCTTACTTGAAAGTGGCTAGCAGGGGTAAGTAGGTTAAATTGAAGGAATTTTTGTATCAACCATTTGGATTTAAATGGAGGTTTTGTTTTGTCTATAATCATTTGTGTGATTATGATTAATTATTGGCCTAACTTGACAAAGGCTAGTTATTGTGGTAAAAATTAAGAGCTATCCTATCCTTCTATTAGTAGAGATCCGCCAGAAATTGTTACACCCTCTAAGTGTATTCTAATGATAGTCCCAAAACTTATTTAACAAATTTTTCATGCGCATGACCTGAAAATGTTGCAGTCCCTGAGACCATAAATCAAGAGACATTAAGTGAAATAATTCACGAACACAGGGAGATACACATATTTTATTTTATTCCTAAAGTCTTTAAGATTAGGAAATGCAACAGTGAATGATGGTGTAGATTAGTTGGTCCTCAGTATAGAGTGCCCAATAAAAATCGGATATAATGATTTGGGCAGTATAGTATATCGAATAGAGATTAGAATGCTAAACATATTTTTAACCACAATTACTTTTCTAAGTGTATAAAATTCTAATCCATGTTTTCTCATGTTGAAAGAGATTAGGGAGGGTGTTTTTTTTGAAAATGTAGATTGTTTACCATCTATAGTGGAGTGACAATGTGCAACATTGAAACCCTTCCAAGAAAATGCAGTTGAGTCTTATCGTTATATCTTATAAGTAACTCAAGTTAAAAGAAATTACTTAATGAGGAATTGCATTCAAGGAAGACTAGGAAAGTAAAAGAGATAATGTGAGAGTTTTCAAGAGCTAAGACAATTATTAAATATCATAGTGATATCTAGATCCCTCAAGAAGGATCACTAATATGTGTATTTAGATATTAAAAAAAAATAAAAAATATAGTGAATGAAATATAATTATAAAAATGTGAAATGTATTAAGCTTTAATGTAATTATGTCAATGTGTTCCATTAGAGATTCAAAGAGAATGAAAAATATAACTAGTATATTTATGTTATCAAATTGAACAACAATAATCGTACATTAGGTATAATCTAATTTAATAATCTTTTCTTTATTAATTCATGTTTTGAAAGATTTAATTAATGATTAACTCCCAGTTCTAATCATCCCAAAGGAACCCTATGGAGGGCTATCCAAGAGAGTTAATGATAATTTATTTGTGTAAAGTTAAAAGACGTTTAACCTTATCATATTATAGTTTATATACATTGTAATTAAAAAGAAAGGAAACAAGCAAAATAAATAAATAAAGAAAAATAAAGAAAATAAGAGTTGGATTTATGTTTCATAGTTCTTATTTAGGGTTGATCTTTCTTGAGAATCTTTGCACGTAAATTAAATTTTCTTTTAATTTCCAATGGGTAAAATATTGTAGTATTTAAGAGAAAAGAGAAACAATTCAAATATTAATACAACCTATTTTATTAAAAAAATTTCTTTCCTGATGGCAAAACAAATTTAATGTCCAAACATTAAGCTATTATGTATGTTTGTTAGCCATTGATATAGAATATATTGTCTTTATAAGAATCACAATTATCTTGAAATAATCCTTAGGATGAAACAAGTTTCTTGAGAGAATGAGCATTGGGAAATTATAAATCTAGTATTAAATTTTCTCAAACTTTATATACGATATTTTCGGAATATCAAGAGAATAATAATCCAAGATGCTCTTGGATATCTTCCAACCATGTATTGATCAAAAAATTTACAATAAGGGAAATATATGATATTATTTCCAATATCCCTAAATTCCATTCTTAATTTAATACACAATTATCATCACTCCATTATGTTTAGATTATTTTCTATATTATAAACGCGATTTTCATTTTGAATCATTTACAGGTAAATTTTCATAATTAAAAACCTCTTTAAGTCTTTCAATTTTTCATTATGTTACAAGGTTACATTGTTTCAGTTATTAGTAAATTATATAACTATTGGTTTAAAATGTAATAGAATTAGTTATGGTTTGATTATTTTAGTATATGTTAGTGTATACTATAATCAAGATATTGTCCATTGGTAACAAATGTTAAAGGGAATTGATTTATCTGTGTTATATGAATGGTGTGTACTTGAAATTCCCTCAATATTTTCTATAATAAAATAGTGCTTAGTGTATGGGTATGATTTATACTTTTATAATAAGTTAATTAGAAAATATTTTGTTAATGGTAGTCTTACAATTATGTTAGAGACCTATTGATAAAGAGTTCCTCTTTTAGATTTTTATATGTATCTTTGTCATGTTATCTTTTTATAGTGTGGAGTAGTGTTGTGGTTTGTGTTTTCAAATTGAGGTTGAGGCATCTCATGAACCTAGTAGTTATACCCTTTGATAGCTAACCAAGTGTGTGATGGTTGAAGCAAGTGTCAAACTATGGTTCCTTTGTGAAGTATATATGTAGGCAAGGCCATCAGAGATGAACCCCCGAGGAATTAGCTCTAGCCCCTAAGGTTTTCTCTTTGTCCTTTCTTTGAGTTAAAACTGATACATTATATGGTCATAGCTTGTGAATTGAATTAAGTTGTGATGAATGATGGTTGTAGAGCTAATCAAGCCACCTTGGGATGTGAATCCCCTGTCTTCTCTTGAAGCCCTATTGGGGTTGCCTAAGAAACTTAGTCACTTAATTGAATATTATAATCTATACTTGGTCCAATGTTATGATTTTTAAGAATTGCGTGCCTTGGGAAAAAAATTGTGAGTTAGTCATGTGTGGTAATCAAAATTTAAAATTTGTGTTTTGTCTTTAACTGTATTTTGGTACACATTTTTGGGCATGACATGTTCACTATTCACTAACCCATGTACAAATCAACCTCTTCACCTTACAACAAGAGGTTTCCTATCCATTGGTGCAACCACCAAGGGATAAAGGATAATTTATAATACCCCTCCATTTTGCTGTCTGGACTAGACAGTGTGTCCTTATTTGTATTGTTGCTTTGATGTGTTTCTGGATATTCAGATACTATATCTTGTGTGTGTTATTTGATCGCTATTTATAGAGCGACGAACTATTGTTGTGATGTGATGTGGTTTATCTGATGCTTTATTTTACATGCTTTAATTGGTGTAATGATGTTAGTAGATATAACATGTGATTGCATATGAGATTATTGGATTATGATGGAAATGTCAGTTATGATGCGTGTATTGGTGAAGGGGCGGGTTCGCATCACTCGCTTGCGAGCGCCCTGTGATTCCGTGATTTCCTCTTCACGGTGTGTATTTTATGTTGTTTATATATATGATGTTTGCTACTTTGTTTTTAGGTTTGTAGGTACATGACATCAACTCCACCTGGTTTCACAAGGTTGAGCATGTCGATCCAACATTTAAGTTGAACGAGAGATAGTAGCTAGGTAACTTGTGTCAAGTCTACACCCTAGCCATAGTGTGTCGTCAGTCGTGTTTGTTGAGTCGTTGATTGCCTTGTTTTAATATTATTTAATTCTAAAGGGTTCTTGATTATGGAAATAAATATTTAGAATTATTGCTTTAAATAATGTTGTTTTTATTTAATTAATTTTAGACATTTTTGGTAGAAGCTATTTATTTAAATTAATTAATTAAATTTAATTTATTTAGTAAATTAAATTTGATCCAATGGGTTGAATTTATTTATTGAATAATTAAAATTAACTAATTAAATTTTATGTTGAGAAAATTAAAAGAAAGAAAAGATTTTAATTTAATTTAATTTGGTGGTAATTAATTTCAATTTGGAATTAAATTAGTATTTGGAATTATTAAATTAAATAGGAAATTAAAATTGGTTGTTAGAAGATATTTTAATTTTGTCAGCATGTTAGAGTTAAATTAATTAAGAGGTTGTTGAAAGTTTATTCACAAAGAGAATTTTGGATGGGAAAAGGAAGAGGAAAGCTTCTTCACGGGAGTGTGAGGATATTTTTGAAAAAAAAATATTTTTTTTGGGAAGAATGAAAAATTGGAAAATACACAGACGATTGTAGAGTTTCTTGGCTGTACGAATTGTTATTTTGCATTTTCTATGAGTATTGGATACTATTTTGGTTCTGGAATTACTGGGATTGCTGGGAAGAAGCTGTGGAAGCTTTGGATGAGGCTCGACATCAAAGATTCATCTTGTCTGAAGATTCTTGATGGTTCTTTACTTGTGATATTTTATTGTTTATAATCTAAATTAGAAATTGTATTGTTAGATCCATTTAGGAAAGGATTTGATTTTAGAGAAAGGAAATTTTTAAAGCTTCTATTGTTGCCGTGAAGATTTTAGAAATTAAACCTCTGTAGAAAAATGAATTTTCTTTGAAACCTCTGTGCATTTTGTGGTGGAGAAACCCAAAGGATATTAAGTTTTAAATTGTAAACCTTTGTTGGAAACTGGTAGTCTCTTTGCTTGGATTTAGATTTGTGAAAATTATTTAAAAGATTCATTTTTAAAATCTTCTTTAGAAATTTTGAGTTCTCTGGAAATTTTATTATTTCTCCTGTAGATGGATACTTTCTAAAATATTTTTCCCAATTTGTTAATATTATTGTGATCCTTTTATATATATATTATATACATATATACAAATGTATATATATACAGGTATATACAAATGTATACATATATATAATATATATATATGTTTATTTTATTTCTATAGAAAAAAGTTTTGAAATTGCCATCTGTACGACGGAAGGGATGCTAGTGGAATTCGCAAGAATTGCAACCTAGCGAATTTATTTAGTTATTCGTAGGTTTATGTTTTTCTGTGGGTTTGGGGGATTAAACCCCCACCACACCCACAATGGGGAGAGTGTAGCTGTCTCATGGGCAATGCCCTCCACTTAGTGGAGGGAGCCCTGATTCATGAGCAATGCAACTCCTCCCACCTGTGTAGGCCGCGCCAAGGGAAGGAAGGGGGGTTCGACTACAACCGACCCCTCCCCAAATAAAATTAAGGTTTTTTTTATTTAAAACTGCGGATTTTAAGTTCGTCTGCCTCAGTATTAATTTGGATTTTGTTATTAAAAAACTCTATTTTATATTAAATATATAATATATGTAAATATTATATATATGTATATGTATTATATTTAATATATATATATATATATATAATATTTATATGTATGTATATATTTTGGAAATTAATAATAAAGTTTATTTTTTTATTTTGAATAAGATAATGTGGTATTTTGTAAAATGATAGAAAATATGTTCCATGTATATATATTATTTATATATATGGTTAAATATATTTATATATATTTAATGTATATATATTGTATGGGCATATACATATTAGTGTATATTTAATACTCTATCTTATCTTATTTTGTTGCATGTAATTTAGTACTAGTGGATATTTTAATGGAAATGATTTGAATGCATGGTTAAATTGATAAAAAAAAAGATATTTTATATAAATTGAAGAAAAATTATATGATTTAGTTGGAAAATGAAAGAAATTAATTTGTAGAGGATTTATGTTGTTTTTAAATGTAATGAATGAATTTGATTTAATTATTTAAACTAGTCTTTCCTTTCTCTGTAAATAGAAAAGGAAATTAATTAGTTATTTCAACTATTTTGAAAGGGCAACTATTATTTTTACTGTGATTAGAATAGGAAAGGGAAATGGATTTAGTATATCCAAAAGTAGATAATTTCCTTGCAATTGCCTTGTTGTAATGATTTCCTCTATGTTCATGTTTGGGAATGGGTTAAGTGTTGGTCCCAAATTGTAAGTCTTCCAGAGGATCCTAGAGGATGGGGGTTGTCGATTCATTATGTCAAACATTTGTATTTCCCTTGGGTAGTGCATGGTGTCTTGTCAGTGATTTACCCGATTTCCATGAACAGAGATGTTTTGTGCCTCCTTTGGAAGGAGTGGACTATGTGTTTTGTTGTCTCCAATTGTTTGGAGTGAGTTCCATTATTTGTTTCCTCCTAGAGTTGGAGTGGTTGCATTTTCTAGATTGTATGCACTTGGGATTCCCTTGGTGATTAGTTTGTTTGTGTGTTGTCAAATAGAAGAGTGGCTTCCATTAGGGGCTAGAGCCTGTAAGAGGTAAGACTGGGTAACCTTTGGAAGTAGTTTAATCAAGTGATAACTAAACAATGTACTTAAAATTTGGGAAGCACTTCACACTTAAAAGATAAGTTCTAGCCTCACTCATTGTCACAAATTCTTGTTTAGGCTTGGGGTGAGTGGGAAGGCTTGGAATGGAAAGGTCATCTATCTTGTCAACACGAGAGGTGTTTGATTCCGCATTAGTAAGTATGAGGGCCGAGGGTCGATAGAGGTCACCAGGATTACTAGAGCCTATGAAGATCCGTAGAGGGCAACTCATTATGAGTTGTGCGATGACACTCTGTCTAGGACAACATTGGTATTTGTTTTATGTGTATGGATTTCTTATCATACTTGATCAAAATATATGTCTAGAAGCAATGTGACCTATGTTAGTAATGTGAGTGTTGTTCATGTGTTTGGTTGTGTCAGTATGAGTTAGTATGAGTCAACCTGTGGTTAGAGGTTGTAGAGTTTGTCCATGTTACGTTGTTACTATCTCCTAGCATGGGGGGTGGGCCTTTAGGTACCACTTGGTTGGGTGGAACATGCACCATACACTGTTGGGTCCCCCTTTGATCTTCAGTACTTAGTGGCGAGATATCCAGTTGGACAACTCGCAGTTCTTGTTTTAATCCAAGCATTGTATTGTTTCAATTTGTAATAAGTTATTTTACCGCTCTTATGTTTTTAAGGTGAAATTATGTAATTGTAACACATTTGTAATATTTCCTCATTCTGGGAATGAGAGATGTAATCTTTTGTTTAAATTTAATGAATTTATATCTTGGATGTTTATCTCATTATGATATGTTGTATCTTTATGATTGTTTAAATGCATATTTATTATTGTAATTAAATGTTATGGTTATATGTTGATGTATGTGTGGGTTTAAGTAATCCCAACCTTGCAACCTTAGAGGTTGTTGTTAATTAGTAAGTGAATGTGTATGTTAATTACACTTTAAAAAAAAAAAATTGGTTCGCTTAAGTCGTTAATTGCAACTTCCTTTAGGGTTACTTGGCAGGGTATTACACATGGTATTAGAGCCTAGGTTTAAACACTAGGTGTTATGGGATTATGATGTACCCATTAAGCTTAGTTGTGTAGGTTAATAAGTCTACCTTGTCTAATACATTATGTGTCTATGTAGGAGTATGTCTCCCAGACACGAACAAGGCAGAGGATGAGTATGTTGCTGGGTAGGCGGTCATGAAGGGAGTCAACATGACTCTCCACCTCATGTTACACTTATACCAGATTAGGAGGAACAACAGGCCTCATAGAATGGCCTAGAGGTGGTGGTAGACAACAGGATCCTCTAGGGATCGAGGATGCACATAGAGAATTTGAGGAGGCTTTGACACTCCTAGGTCTGAGACAGGTAGAGCTAGAGGTTAAGCCTGGTGTAAGGACAATTACGACACAGTCAGAGATGTTAGCCTCTTCTTATATGAGAGACTTGCTTCCATCACAACCACCATGGTTTGACAGAGTAGGCAGCGGTTTAGAGATCGAGACTTGGCTGATAGGTCTAGATCAATGCTTTTCTATTCATCCATTCGATAGTATTACTAAAGCACGGTGTGATGTTATGCATCTGCGAGGGTTTACGTCCACTTGGTGGAGACTGGAGGAGTAGAAGCTCCACATTGATATGAATACTGTGTCTTGGGAGATAATCCTTGAGCGGTTTAGAGCCCGCTTTCTTTTTGAACATTCGCTTCAGTGTAGAGGCAATGAGTTCCATGCCCTATGACAGCTAGCCATGACTGTAGACCAATATGAGAGACATTTCTATGAACATTGATGAGGGTGCAACCCGAGACACAAAAAATCACACAGAAAAACTAACAAATCTTCTTATTTTCAAAGTATGAAATCCTTACATGCAGAGGATCTCCAATCCTCGAATTCTGCAATACATGCAAATTACAGAAATTCCCCTATTCACAACATGCGATCTTCTTTCCCAAAAACTACCCACAAAAATCAGAAACTATCCCATTCTCCGTTTGGAGCCAAAAACAACATTCTAATTATGCACAAACTTTCGGAAGCTCTAACTCAAGATCTAACTGTCGGATCTTCAATGATAATACCTTTTCGGAAAGGTCTTGCGAAAATGAAGTGCTAAAAAGTGGGGCCTAAATGCTAACCACTTTTATTTTCCACCAATTTTTGGGCCCATCCGGAGCCTTTAAGTCCCTCAAAATTAGCTCCGAAGATTTTGTAGGGCAAAAAATAGAAATTGAAACTTGAATAACTTTTGAACCGGGAATGATCTTTGCCTGATTCTTTCACCAAAGTGTTTATTATTCTGTCCTGAAGCTTCCCTTAAATTTCTATCTCCTCACGCCTTCAAAATCATACCTGCTAAAAATAGCAGTCGAGCAGAAAAAATAGAAAAGCAATTCTGAAAGTTGGGAATTTTTCTTCGACGAAAAGGGTATCCAAAAATGCAAAAACATCTACAAAAAAAATCTAAATGAAAGTAAATATATTTTTGGGTGATGTAGGATTGCCCTTACACCACTGGATGCTCCTGCATCAAACATAAACAGTTCGCGGGAATAGGTGATGATGAGGGGATGCTCATGCAACATTTTGTCAGGGGTTTGAATGCCCGCATTAGTGGTGGTGTGCAGGTATTTGAGCCCAAATCTATGGAGACAGCTGTGGAGAAGGCACGTCTTGTGGAGGAGAACTTAGCTATGGCACTGGGAGGCCATACAGGGGTACATATTGGTAGTGGTTTTGTAGTTGGGTCTAGTGCATGACGGGGTCAAACTCAGCGAGTTGGATTATCGATGACTCAACATGAGCCTACTTAGAGTGGGCAACAACAAAGTGCACTTGGAAAGCATAAGGACCCATAGTCGTATCAAGATGATGGTGGTTCTTCGCCTAGAAGGAACCAAAACTAGTGGCACAATAAGCGCAATCGACAGGTGCAACCAACCTAGAGTACACAATCTGCAGCTGATTGGGGTACTATGCAACAATCCACTGGGGGGTGTTAGAGTAATAATTTATTAAGCTTAATTAATTATATCATACTGGTTAATTAATTAAGTCACTTATTCCTCTAGTTGCTTAAGCTAAACTTAGGCACATTAATAATTGATTAATTATTAAGTGTGCACACTAGGGTTTCATTTAGGGTTTCCCTTTTAGGGTTTCTTGATCTCCTTCATAAGGATTGATCTCTTTGTAATAACAAAAATTCTCATAATGCATTTTACACTTTGAAGTTTACAGAACATCTTGTTGGTTTTGCATGTCTTTTGCATGTGACAGGTATCCATTTGCATGCAGGTGATCTCGGATTCTAACATTACTCTTGTGGTCAACAGGTCCACCTTGTTAGGAACTGTCCGCATCAGAACACTTCTGGATTTGGTCAAGGACCAATAGTTTCAGAGCCGACAGTAGGGGATGTAGGTAGATCTCATCGAGCTTATGTTGTGGTTGATAACCGCCAGCCTAGGAATCAGGGTGCTGTAGTTGAGATTTCTGGAGTTGGTCATGTAGTGCAAGATACTCATCCTCAGGGGTTGAGATTTTGATTTGATGCAGTTTGTATGAGGGAGTTATATCCCTACTTGTGTGCAGGCTTCTAGGAGTAAGCCTAACCCTTGGGGGGAGAATGTAATACCCCTCCGTTTTGCTTTCTGGATTGGACAGTGTGTCCTTATTTGTTTTTTTCTTTGATGTGTTTCTAGATATTCAGATACTATATCTTGTGTGTGTTATTTGATCGCTATTTATAGAGCGACGAACTATTATTGTGATGTGATGTGGTTTATTTGATGCTTTATTTTATATGCTTTAATTGGTGTAATGATGTTAGTAGATATAACATGTGATTGCATATGAGATTATTGGATTATGATGGAAATGTCAGTTATGATGAGTGTATTGGTGAAGGGGATAGGTTCACATCACTCGCTTGTGAGCACCCTGCGATTCCGTGATTTCCTCTTCACGATGTGTATTTTATGTTGTTTATATATATATGATGTTGGCTACTCTTTTTTTAGGTTTGCAGGTACAGGACATCGACTCCACTTGGTTTCACAGGTTTGAGCATGTCGATCCAATGATTAAGTTGAACGAGAGATAGTAGCTAGGTAACTTGTGTCAAGTCTACACCCTAGCCATAGTGTGTTGTTAGCCATGTTTGTTGAGTCATTGATTGCCTTGTTTTAATATTATTTAATTCTGAAGGGTTCTTGATTATGGAAATAAATATTTAGAATTATTGTTTTAAATAATGTTATTTTTATTTAATTAATTTTAGACATTTTTGGTAGAAGCTATTTATTTAAATTAATTAATTAAAAACAACATTATTTAAAGCAATAATTCTAAATATTTATTTCCATAATCAAGAACCCTTTAGAATTAAATAATATTAAAACAAGGCAATCAACGACTCAACAAACACGACTGATGATGCATTATGGCTAGGGTGTAGACTTGACACAAGTTACTTAGCTACTATCTCCCGCTCAACTTAACCGTTGGATCAACACACTCAAACTTGTGAAATTAGGTGGAGTCGATGTCATGTACCTGCAAACCTAAAACAAAAGTAGCCAATATCATATATATATAAACAACATAAAATACACACCGTGAAGAAGAAATCACGGAATCGCAGGGTGCTCGCAAGCGAGTGATAGGAATCCGTCCCCTTCACCAATACACTCTCATAACTGACATTTCCACCATAATCCAATAATATCATATGCAATCACATGTTATATCTACTAACATCATTACACCAATTAAAGCATGTAAAATAAAGCATCAGATAAACCACATCACATCACAACAATAGTTCATCGCTCTATAAATAGCAATCAAATAACACACAAAAGATATAGTATCTGAATATCTAGAAACACATCAAAGCAAAAAATAAAATAAGGACACATTGTCCAGTCCAAAAAGAAAAATGGAGGGGTATTACATAATTTTTGGCAGAGGTGGTGGATGGTTTTTGACCATCCTCCATGCAATAATAATGATGTCTCACAATATTTATTGAGGAAACTCTACTGTGAGTTTGTCCTCCACAAAATCCCCAACTATTTTGATATGTGGGACTTCTAGGGGAGAGGTGGTGGGTCAACATAGGATAGAATAGGGGCATGTCTCAATCCTCAGTGGCTAGTGAGATGAGCACTCACTAGGCTGACTTATGAGCATGTTGCTATCCCTTTCATTGTAAAGGAGAGTGCTAAGATGGATACTCTACAGTCTATTATTTCTTTGACCCAGAGTATCATAGAGCGTGTGAGTCCTGCAATACACCGTGAGCCAAGGGAGACTTCGAGGGGTAGGGTTCCACCCCATATTTGTAAGGATTGTGATTCCACATACATATATGACCCCACAAATAGTCAAGAGGCTAGTGCACAATCTATGTCTACAGATGACTAGTTGGCGATGATAAATGCCATGTTGAATAAGGTTTTCGGCCTTGATACTCAGGTAAATGTTAGTATGTTCATTGAATTGAATTTATTAAATTTAATTTTTGAAATGCAAAATAACTAATTTAGTTTAATGATTGTAATGAAATTTCAGGTTCATAATGTTCATAATATTTTCATCGGCCCTCCACATCCTTATTACTCCACGACATCTACTATTGAGGTATGTGACTAGTAAACAATTATAAATATTACATGTGAATAGAATTGTTATATGAATAGTATTCTAATATATGATTTTGGATGTTGAATAGGTTAATATTGAATATTTCATGGAAACACCTCCCAGTGGTAATGGAGTTCAAACCTTCACTCAATTAATAGAATAAAGAGTTTAACTAATGAATTATACTTAATAGATTTGTGTAGTTTATATTCATATCATTGATTACATTGCATTGCACATCTTTCAAACTCAAAGAATTACTTCACATTGCATAACTAATAACTAGATGTTGATAGATGACAAATTTTTAATTACAATACAAGTTTTTAGAATGTCAACATAAGCAGTGATGCAATTACTTCGCATAGCATAACTAATAACTAGGAGAAACTATCAATTGCATTTTCTTGTCATGGCATTCCATGAGACCACATTTTATTAAGACATTTTTGAAACAGTTCATTGCCTTTTCTATGCTATGGATGATTGGAAAAAATGTATCAAAGAATAATAGTGAGCAATAGCATAGACAAGGCAATGAGTTGTTTGAAAAATGCCTCAAATAAATGTGGTCTCATGGTAATGGATAGATGAAATCAAATATTCTTGAACTTAAGACTTCCGTGGAGAAAATACAATTGGAAATAAATGATAAGGAAGGAGCAATATAAAATGTAAGTGAAAAAAAGGAGAATCAGTGTGGTGGACACTTAAAAGACTTATCTATAAAGGTAGATAATTTCTGTAAAGAACTTGTTAAAAGAAAAATTTGAATTTTTTAATCAGAAAGACACTTCTAAAGATGATAATAATACTTGTAGATGCAAAGGAAATAGTACACCACTAGGAGACCCCATTTCGTTGAGGAATTTTTTTAAACAACTCACTAGCTTGTCTATGGTACTACATTAAACCAAAACATATAATCTATCCAATATTCATATTTAAAATTGGAACCAAAACATATGTAAACTTGAAATATAGAAATGAAAGGTCTAACTATCAACTAATCTTGATGTGAATACTTAGAAATCTTAATATAAATTAATGTCCATACTTACAAATTAATAAGAACCAATGTGCGTACTTACAAATTAATCCAACAAACCATCTAGGTTTTCTCTACTCTTTATTGTATCACGTATTGCCTCATGGTCAGATTCACACAAATTCCATAAGTTCTTGTTCAAAGGTCTAACCCCATATTTGATCAAATAAACATTGGATTCCATGACAAGGTTCGAGTAATGAAGAATATTTTGATGCATATCAAAGTCCTGAAACAACCAAACATTATCACTCTTATGTGAGTACCTTCTAAGCCATTTTCTAGTAACAACCACAGATCCTGTAAGGTATTTGATGATTTCTCCATCTATAATTGGGGCCTCCAATTTATTTTTGGCCTCAACACAATGACACAAGTAATAATCTATTCCCTCTCAATTGTCTTCATCTATAATAACTGCATAAACATGCCCTACATTGATATGTGCAACAAATTAGATGAAATCAATCAACATTACAAAAACACTACAAAGTAAGATAACAATAGGAATTTCAAAAACTATGCAAGTAGATATATTACCTAGTTGAACTAGATCTGATATGTGGTCAAAGTCAACCGATGATTCCATTTATGTCAGTTCCAATGTTGTTGGGGGCTGATATGTGTGAAGTGGGATAAGATAACTTAACCACCATTCGTCAACCCACTCCTTTGACTCACACTCATTCTGAGTTCAAATTGTACATGAAGAACAAAAACATTCCATCTTTCATGTATGGATACACCATTAACCTACATTTGAGCTAAGTAAAGAGAGTAGCTCACTTGATCGTGTGAGTGTACAACAATCCTCACATGGTGCAATGTTAGTATCATCTATCAACCAAAAAAATCTTTGAATTGAAGACTTAACTTCATTACTTAGACCCATCGAAGCATTAAACCACTCGATGATTGATTTTGCATCTATCAACTTTGCATTGTATTTATACTTTAACACATCTCATACTAATGCTCTTTTGATACATGCTCCTACACCATCATGCTCCTCCTTTCCATGCTTGGCCTCACCAAAGTTCTATATATGTTGAACACCTACAATAACATGCATCCTATTCAACCAATAGAATATCCGTGAGTTCTTGAATTGTGATGCAAAGTTATCCAACCATATTATATGTTGATTGTATGCTACACTCCTCCTATCCAAATCATTGTAGAACAACTGAAAGAAACCTTGTATGAACTCTGTAGAATTTTTTTGATCATCACTAATGTAAAAGTGGTACTCCATCAATACCTTCTTTTTATCCTTTTTACTATCAACTACATGAATGAATGCTATGTGCACAAATATAGAAACCTGTGTGAAGTAATATTATTATTGCACCTCACACTGTGGCTATAGAGTGTAGTTCTCTGCAAATTTGATGACTGAAACAATGCTACCAAGTGGAAATGTGTCCTTGCATAACTTTAATTGAAAGTCCAACCATTGAGCTCTATGGATATTCCTTGCATACTCATACACTATACTATCACAAAATGTAGACATAAACTGATACACTAGAATCTTTTGAATAACCAAATTACACCTTTTTGATTCTTTACCATCTTTTGTATTGTAGGCCACTATTTTATACTTGTCGAACTCTACTAGTTCCTTTCCAACCACATGTGTGTTTTCCATATGTTCACATATTGGAATATGTTGCAAGCCACCACAATGCCAACATGTTCCATCCAAGCATAATTTCTTGTAGAATATTTGACTATCCTCTCTTTTATATAATTTTTTTGATATGAAGTCTCTAGAAGATGTTGGTGGGGTATGCTTGCCACAATCCTGCAAAACATTGTTAGTATGCAAATATAAACATATAAAATGATAAACATCAAAATGGTTAGAAAATTCAATATGTAATCTACAATAACAAGTAGTGCATGTGTGATTTATGTTGACATAAAAAGGTTTTAGCATTTCAAAATATCTTTGAAAATTTTAATTTGAGCATACTCATTTAGAAATATACAAAAAAATTGTGTTTGAGTTGTATTCAAAAAATGCTTTGGATGTGGCTCACGGTTTTGACTATTGATTCTCCTTCTTACCACATCCCTTTGATTTGATGATGCCCTTGTGTTATTCTTCCAAAATTCTTCAATTAGTGATCTCAATGCTTCAACAATTGTTTTATCTTTTCGTGGTAGTCTCCTTGAGAATGCCCATAATTTAGTGGAATCGATGACCTCAATTCTTTGGTGCCTTTAAATGGCTCTTGATAAAGTTTTTCTATTAATTCTCAATTATTGACTCATCTTTATAATGAGACAAGATTTCCTTGTTTGAATACTTACTATTGTCGATGTAATGACACGTCATGTGGAATTACTATATTTTGAGTGTGAGGTCTTACCCACACTCTCATATGCACTCATTAGATTATTGACAATAGTTTTTCACTTGAAGCATGCGATTTTATCAACCCAATAAACTTCATGATGGACCTATACTTTATACTTTGCATCACTTCAACAAATAGTTGACATCTTGCAGTCTCATTTAACTTTTCAAAGAACACTCTCCAAATCTTATGAGCATATATTATACAAGAGCATTTTGGAATCTTACCTTCCATTGGACGTAGAATATTCTCATCAATATTAATCAAAAACTTTGGTTTTCTATGAAAATTTTTGGATGGTGTTCTCAAAGGTAAATTCATCTCAACATTAAGAATTTCATCAATATTTCAATGAGATGGGCTAGATGGCATACCTTCGATTGAGGATGGAATAGATTATGTACCTTGAGCTTGAGATGGGAATGATGGTGTACCTCCTTCCTCACATGTGAGTGATGATTTAATCTCATCTTTAGAGGTGGTAGATGGTTTCCCTCCATCTTCACTTATAGTAGAGGGTGTGCCTTCAACTACAATATTAAAATTTCTCATAGCACGAAGGTTTTGCATTCGTTCCCTTTGTGCCACCAATTCCATATCTCTTGTTGATGGTTGAGGCTCCTCTTCAATTTACATGTCTTTGAAAATCATTTCCAATTTATTCTTCTCATGATGTTCCCTCATAAATGATACTTTATTTGCATTCTTAGCTTCTACCTCTTCCTATGTTGGTTTAATCCTTGATCATTTCCTCAGCATGACAAATAATTTTATCTATAGCATGATAAAGAGACAAATATTAGTTCCTAAAAAATGAATCCATACAAATAAATGAAATATATGTCATTTAGCCATCATACAAAATACTTACAATCATCCTATAGAAGAGTAAATGTCACTCAACCATGATGAATAAAAAAGTGCAATAAGAACACAAGGAAAATGGAAAGCTATTTTTTTTGAAGTATTTCTACCTTGCAAAATGTGGTAGCATAGACAAAGATCACACAATTTTTTTGATTGAATTCCTTAAGAAATGTGGTCTTGTGGAATGTCATGATTGCAAGATAAGCACAAAATGGATTTGTTAAAAGACATTACAAACTTTCAAGAAAATATAATTGGCTTGACTATAAATCTAAATTCCACAACTTTTGTCTATGCCCTAACTTTGGAACAAGGTATGGGCATCAATCGAAACATTGAAAGAAAGGGGTATTTTTGTCAAATGTTATAATTGAAACTCCCTTGGCAGCAATGTATGAGAAATTTGGAAGCATGGAAAAGGCATGTGAATTGTTTGAAAATTTTTTTTGGTAGACATGTATGAAAAATTTGGTATTATAGACAAGGTAGTGAGTTGTTTGAAAAAATACCTGAAAGAAATGTGGTCTCACGACAATCTATCACCATGAGACCCTATTTCTATGAGACATTTTTTCAAATAGTTCACTACCTTGTCAATGATGGTAGAATTGACAAGATAGTGAGATATTTGAAAAAAATCCTCATAGAAATGGGGTCTCATGGTGATGTACTCACTAGCTTGTCAATGCGGTAACAAATCACTACCACATTGACAAGGTAGTCAGTTGATTGTAAAAATGCCTCATGGAAATGGGGTCTCACAATAATGTACCACATTGAAAAGGTAGTGAGCTATTTGAAAAATTTCTCATAGAAATGGGGTCTCATGGTGATGTATTGCATTGAAAAGGTAGTGAGTTGTTTGAAAAAATTCCTCATAGAAATGGGGTCTCATGATGATGTACTCACTAGCAGCTCACTACCTTTTCTATGCTACCACATTGACAAGGTAGTGAGTTGTTTGAAAAAATGCCTCATAGAAATGGGGTCTCATGGTGATGTACATCAGCGTGAGACCCCATTTCTATGAGGCATTTTTCAAACAACTCATTGCATTGATAGGGTAGTGAGCTGTTTGAAAAAATGCCTCATAGAAATGGGGTCTCATGCATAATGAGAAACAAAAAAATTGATGAACATGGAATATGCATAATAAAAAAATCAAAGCATTGTATTAAGAATGTATGATAAGGGATGATAAAGAAACATAATAGAATTAAGGAAAATGTGAAGAAAATGTGTAAAGACTTGACATACCTTAAAAAAAAAGACTTGAATGGAGGAACTACCCAATTATCTAGTCTTTTTTTCTTCTCGAATCAAATTCCTCAACAATTTGAGTTTTTCACAAGCTTGCTTCCTTTTCAACATTTAGTTGTATATCACTCAAATAGAATTACTAGCAACAATACAAATAACCAATGTATTATGTTAAATTCCCACAATTCAATCATAATTAACATTGCAACACTACAAAAATTGAGACTTGAATTGATATATATCAAATTTGATGTGAAAAAATTGTTATTTCCTCCTTCCTAAGTTGGAAAACCATAAAAAGGTGGTGGAAAGTTCATGCAAAGGTGGTAGAATGCATGGATAACTTTAGTGGTGAATATTCACCATTTGGTGAATTCCAGGAATTAGGCAAATCGAAATTGGTGAATTCTAGGTATCTAGCAAGGTGTTCAAATCGCTTGGATTTCATGAACTATATGTCAATGCATGTCCATTCACCAGTGGGTTTTTTTTATGAGACATGTTTAGGCAATAAATTTGCCATAACAGACTACGTGTTTTCGATGGACCGATCAATATTTTCACCTAGAATCCCAGGGAGCATGTCATAAAACACCAACATATTCACCAATACTATTAAAACAACATTATAAGATGACCCATTTCGCCAATTAAAATTTACAAATAGTTTCTTGTGAAGACCCATTCACCAATTAAAATTTATAAATAGTTGCTTATGAGGACCTAATTCACCTTGAAAATTACAAGGTATCATTGTATAAGCACGCGGGATTCGCCAAAATTTTAACATACCATTTAAAAATCCCATGAAATTCGCCAAATATGGATTGATATAAATAAAATTGCAAATTTTATTTGTTCTTACACATTTTGTTCGGTTTTGAGGTTCTACTTCTCGATTCAAAAGTAAGCGAAACCCGAAAATGTAGACTCAAAGGTGAGTGATAATTTCTTCATACTGTTATTAGTTATTAGTTATAATAATAAGATTTCTTTATCTGTTTTCCATTATTGATTTATTCTTAAACATGATTTTGAGTAGGGAATGGGATCTATATTCTCTATCGGTCTGTCCTTCTTAAACAAGAAGACATTTTTTTCCAGCTTTTTTTCGAAGTGAGATATCAATATGTCGAGCAACAAGTGCAAGGGTAAGACTCCTGAGGGTAATGAAGAGACTGAGAGGCCATCAAAATGCCCAAAACGTGGAGGTACCATACAATCTTACTTTGGAATTGGAAAAGCTTCTAATCCATCAGATCAAGGTGGAGCTACACCATCAACTCTTCCACCAATTATTATTGAAGATGGCGATGACAATACCTCACTGCTACAGGAAGGTCAAGGTGAGATTGTCATTGTGTTAAATCAAAATGTATCAAATGAGGATGACAATACCACAAAAGATGTTCCAAGGGATACCCTAGATAGCCAGAATGAGATAATTGACTTGGATAAGGATGATGTTGGTAGCAAGAAAAGAAAAGGAAAAGCAAAATTGGGGCGTGAGTGGGAAATGACATGGAATTTTCAAATTGGTTGGTTGTTGAAGTACCAATTCCTTGAAGCAATGGGTGTATCAAACAAAAATGATATTGAAAGGGAAACAAAGGTCAAATGTAAGATTTGTAGTTGGAAATGTGGAAGAGACAAGATGATGCAGCTAAAGCTTGACACTATAGAAAAGAATATCGACAAAGTTTACGAAAAATAAATCATAGATGGAAAGGAACAATCAGTCGTACGATGGAAACCAAAGGAAGAATGTCTTCATGTTAAGTATGCCGCAGATTATGGAGAGCATAACCATAGAATGTCAAAGATTAAAAAATGTGAAGGTATAGTTGAGGCTCATTTTGGAAAAGCCATGGCAACAACAAATCTATCAAAAATTATTCAGATGAGTGTTGTTTTTCATATTTTGTCCAGGGGGCGTCCTATGATAGAATACCCATAATATTTTGATTTATTATCTTATTTGAGTGTTCCCCACTTTCCCTTCTCACATTGGTCAGTAAACGTTGGATGGGAATGGGCGAACTATCTTGTTGCAGTGGAAAATAAATATTTAAAGGAGAAATTAAAAGAGTCAAATTTCATTGCATTATCTTTAGATGAAGTTACTGTGGTAGACAATACTTCTTGGATTTGTATGTATTTGCATACTATAGAACAACATGTTCACCAAGCTCATCTTCTTTGTGTTCGTAAAATGAAGGACAGTTCAACATCGCAAAATCTATTTGAACTAGTCAAGAAATCTTTGAATGAAATTGTAGGTATGGATGAGTTGACAATTGCCAAAAAGTTAGTGTGTAGGAGTTGATGGAGCTGTAGTGATGCAAGGTCAAGGGAGTGGTCTTGGCACAAAGTTACAAACTACTTGTGCACCATACATGCTTGGAATTCACTGCATGGCCCACAGAATGTATTTAGCATTCAAAATTGTAAGCAAGTTTCCTACAATATCAAAAGTTGAAAATCTAGTTCGCGAGATCCACGCATACTTTTGTCGAAGTCCTAAATGTTTCCTTGAATTTCAACATTTTGCTGAAAGAATAACACCTGGAAATAAGCTTCTCAAGGATGTTGATACCAGATGGATCTCCTTGCATGGACCGACGGAATGAGTTCTTTCAGAATATCAATCCTTGATTGGAGTGATGTACGAGCATCACAACATAGTAGACAAAGCTCCTGACCTCTTACATAGGTTAAGCGATATAGAGACACTCTTGAATTTAGCTAGTCTTCTCCTCAAGCTGGATGAGATGAACAATCTTGTGAAGAAATCCCAAGACAAAACTATGTATATTTTATGAATATGCTAATCTACGTAAACTTACATGCTTGGCCCTCGATCATCAATATCTAGATCTAGCACAAGAAGGCGCAAATTATTTGATGTGGCAGAAAATTACTGATTTGAATAGTCCTGATAATTATTTATAGTTTAATGCAAGCGGGTACTTATGTCTTTGTGTACATGGATATGAGATACCAATGTACCATAGTAAGACAACCAGACTCTCTAGAAAAGAAGTACCTGTTAATGAGGAAGATTTTAACGACATTGTTAAATCTGTTAGTGATAATTTGAAGGAAATTGCAAAATATCTTTCCTCAGAGATTCATGAAATATTCCCTCGACATGAAATAATTGAAGCCATGGGTACTGTGTATCCTCAATTTTGAGTAAACCGAGATAACCCAAAATATTTTTATGATCAAGTAAAAATCTTGATCGAACAGTTTTCGAAAAAGGTAACATACAATGAGCAAACAATAGAAGGAATTTTAAATGAAAATAAGCCTAGAAAGCAATGTGGGAGTTTTGCAAAAGCTATGAGGGACCAGTATAAGTCCATGGGCAAGGAGAAGGCCTTTGAATTGGGATCAATAAAAAAGGTTTGGACAAGCTTAGGTTAGAGTGAAATATTGAATGGTTCGATGTCAGAATATATCAAACTTGTTGATTTATGTCAAACAATGATATTGGGGTCGATGGAGGATAAGAGAGTTTTCAGTACATTAGGGTTTTTGAAATCAAATTTAAGAAACAAACTGGACAAGAATTTGGGAAATTGCTTGAGGATGAAAGGAACTGCGTATAATGTCAAAAAATTTCCTTTTGAAAGGGCACTCACAATATGGAGGTCCACGTGTGAAAGAAGAGGGATCGGGTTGTGCAACACAGGCTCTCCAATTCCAAGAGCCACCAGTACTGGTGGTAGTACTAGTGGCAGTGGCAGTGGGCCTGGGCTTGGGACAAATGATAATGATATTGAAATTGACACAGATCAAACAATGAATGTTGAATTTGAGAGACAGGCCGAAGAAAGTGTGAAGCAATCACAAAATCAAGATGACTCTTTTACTTTATCTGAAGATGAGCATTGGTTTGAGGACCCTAACCCCATTTGGGAAATGAAAGAGAATTAGCAAGTTTTAGGTATTTTTACTGCAATTCATGAATTAGTTTCCATTGTTCCAAAGTCCAATTGTAGTTGATGATATTTTATATTGTATTCAATGAACATTGAAATTGTGAATCATTGCACTTCATGATATCTTATTTTATATTTTACTCAAGCACTGCATGAATCATATTCCAAACTATAGTTGATGATTTTTTATATTGTATTCAAATAAATTGTGAATCATTGCACTTCAATTTTAGGATATTTTATTTTATATTGCACTCCAAGTCTCCATGATATTTTATATTATATTGCACTTCATGAATCATATGCCAAATTCAAACTGTAGTTGATGATATTTTATAAATTATATAAAATTCAATACCATCGGCCTAACAATGCTTCATCAGCGACACCCCCATCACAGTCCCATCGATGGCCTGATGAAAATAGCTCACAACCTAGTATTGGTGTAACAATACTCTATTAGGCTGACTCCTAAGGTGCTCTCTCGATATACCAATAGAGTCGTCAACAAAAGTAACCATGAATTATAATTTATGACCATGGGCATGAATTATCTTATTTTATCAATAATCACAAAAATATACCACTTTGATTTTATGAACAATGCAAATTGTAGAAATTTGTGTGACAAGATCCATATTATAGCCTACATTCACATTGCATCCATAAATATTAAACAAATTTGAAATTTCGTAGTGACGTAGTCCTTCCCCCATTCCTAACAAAATTCAATACCATTGACCTAACAATGCTTCATCGGCGGAACCCCCATCACAATCCTGCCGATGGCCCGATAAAAATAGCTCACAACCTAGTATCAGTGTAACAATACTCTATCGGGCTGACTCCTAAGGTGCTCTCTCGATATACCGATAGATTCGTCAACAAAAGTAACCATGAATTATAATTTATGACCATGGTCCATGGGCATGAATTATCTTATTTTATCAATAATCACAAAAATATACCACACTTTGATTTTATGAACAATGTAAATTGTAGAAATTTGTGTGACAAGACCCATATTATAGTCTACATTCACATTGCATCCATAAATATTAAACAAAATTGAAATTTTGTAGTGACATAGTCCTTCCCCCATTCCTAACAAAATTCAATACCATCGGCCTAACAATGCTTCATCGGCGGAACCCCATCACAATCCTGCTGATGGCCTGATAAGAATAGCTCACAACCTAGTATCGGTGTAACAATACTCTATCGGGCTGAATCGTAACTCCTAAGGTGCTAACTTGATATACCGATAGAGTCAAGTTATCAACAAAAGTAACCATGAATTATAACCATGGCCCATGGGCATGAATCATCAAATGCATAAAGTATATCAGGGGAACTATGGTGTATCGGGGAAATATTATCTGGCGTCCCACCGATAGAATGAAGGATAGGTGTCCATCGGTGGAGAGGGTGGCTATCATTGAAAGAATGATGTGACATCTTGGGGCATCGTGCAGCCATGTTGCAGTGAATTTATAAACCAGAATTGAAGTGAATTATATCACAAGTTGATTGCATAGTTGTTACAAAATCCTGGAAGATTTCGCTTAGGGCAGAAGTAGAAAGGCAAAAACTTGGAGTTTTGACGCAACAAAGATTGATGGACTATGGAGGCGACTCGGTGAGACTCACATAAGTACTTCACTTTTAGACCCAACTGAGAAGCTATTTTACTCAAAAGCGTAAGATTTAAATAATGGAAGAGAGTATAGACAAACCCAAAGCTAAAAAACAAAAAACCAAAAAGCCTAAGAGACTCCTAAATGAAGACTTGATAGATCAATGTCCTGGGTTGGGGCTGAGACCCAAGAGGAGTGCTCAAATGAATCCTTCCATGGATCGATTATGGGACAAACAAAAGGTCTTAGGGAATATTTGGACACCGCAATAAGGGTAAGACCTCTTCATGTACCTTACATAAAACAATTTAGGTTTCAACCGGTCTGCAATCCATGGAGGTTGAACCTGGGAAGACTTGTGGTGCCCAATGTGTTTGTGAACGCAAAGCTAATTAAATCTCTTGCTATCATATATGACCCCAAGAAAAGAACTATTCAGTCACATGGTGAGGGTGACATGCTTGTTATTTCTAGGGATCTCATTTCTAATGTATTTCAGTTAGAGTGTTCATTGAATTTATCATTCACGATCAAAGATCTCTTGACAGAGTATCACCACATGGATACCAGCTATAAGAGATGGAAATTACCTTTGCATAGGCCCAAGGATGAAGGAGTCCAACTCAGGAGGTTCTCTAGAAATGAAAACCCTCCTTTCCATGAAGATTTATTCGAAGAGTATTTCCGATACACCTATTATTCCATTGGTTAGGTTTTGGGAGTAGAGGTTCCGCCTCTCATGTCGATTTCCCCAATGGTCTTAGCTATAGACATACAGAGAAAGAATGACATGCCATTTGATTATGCTATCTACTTGGCCAATGCCCTACATCGAGGGCTTGAAAAGATTAAAATAATAGTGATAATATTAATTTTGAACACTATTCTTTGCTTATGCATTTTCTATTGTACGAGGGACAAGTCAGAGGGGTCTGGAGTGAAGAATTAAGGATAAAAGATATAGATGAAAATGGAGATTTTAAACCTGTACAAATGTGAAATTCATTGTGGGAGAACCGATTTGGTAGGTCTCATTACCTTTATTTTGAAGAATTTTTTATAAAACTATTGATGAAGTTGTTGGGGTATCCGTGCAATTATAACTTATCCCCAGAAGTACAAAGATTTCTAAGACCAGAGGAAAATGATCGAAGAAATAAAGTGAATCATAACTGGGGAGACTGGTATGCTTTCCCTGATTGTACAATGATAAGGGTTTATGGGTTCAAAGGGGATCCACACTTGATTCCACGAGTAGTTCCTAACCGAATTGCTTTTTTAGAAATTGTGAGGCAATTGGCAAAATCTGATTCCAAACACCTCAAAGGACATAGAACACAATCAATTATACCCAACACCTTATGTTTTGGAAACTTTACAGTGGTTGCCAATGAAGAATATGGAGAAATTGATGGTAAATTAGCACAATACAACCTACCTCTAGGTGATGTAAGGAAACAATTTGATGTAGAAGGGTTTATTCACAAGGCAAGATTATTGCAGGGGCTATCAGGGTATGAACATTTGTTCTCAATCGAAGATGTCATAAGAAACCATGATGATGCTTCCACCAAGGAAAGAATGGCCACCTATAACAAGATTATGCTTGTAGAGGAATGGAAGAGGAAAAATGTCCCATCTTATTCAAAGGCATTTGGTGAGATACATGATCCTTTAACAATAATTGAGCAACTCATCGCTCATGTCAATGAACTGGTAAAGGATGCTCCCCCAGTTGTTTTTGATGCACCTCATGCAACCTATTCAGGAGTACAACTTGAAAAAATAGAGCCCTTGGATTACATACCTTCACACCCTACTCCTGAGGTATGTTTTTCTGTAGACACTGATATAAGTGAAGAAGAGCAAGGTGATGAAGAGGCTGAGAAGGTCAAACAAATAAGTGCTCCTGTGATTGCATAGTACGAGCCCCGTCAAGAGAAAAATATTGTAAGATTTGAGGCATCAAATGAACTATCTAATGATGTGAGGGTTAGGGCTAGACAATAATTTATTTCTGATTGCAATTTTGTTAAATCTTCTGAATTTAAATAATTTGTTTATGAATATAAAGGTAAAAAAATGAGACAACAGATACAAGATATCACTCCTGAACATGAGGCAACCGCTCTGGAGGAATTGAAAAGGGAGGTAGAAAAGGAAATGGAGTCTATCACTCTTGAAAGAGGTAAGGAATTTCTTCAATAAGCTGGAGTGTTGCTCCTACTGTGGTGGGATATTAGCTCTTCAATTGTATTTAATAGCTTCAGAAAAATAGGGGATACGACAATGAAATTAATAGAAGAAGCAAGTGAAAAAATGTATTTAGGATTTGGGTACAACCTAGATGAAGCCACCTTGCTTATTTTGTCACTGTATCCCCATGATAAAAGACCTGCTATAATTAGTAATCCAAACCAAGTGTTTGGTAATCTCTTGGTTCAACGAGTAGTGGATACCAATCTTATGGAGACAACAAAATTGAACATAAATGTGGCAAAATTTACCAAAGCACAGATCAAAAAACTGATTAAGGAAAATGAAAAACTGAAGAAGGAGCTAGCAAATCAGAGAGAAAAAACATCTTTCTCCTCCACATCAAAGTTGTACTCCCCATGGCTTGAAAAATATAAGAGAGTTCTTGATGCATTGGCTAATGCAGCCTACTGGAAGAATTGCCATCTGAAATCCCGGGGGAAATGCAAAGAATTGGAGAAAGAAGTGAAAACCATCAAATATAACACTGTATCTAAAATGATAAAAGAAAATTTCAATAAAATGATGAAATGTGCTATTTAATATTTGGAAGTATTCAAACAGACATAAATTGCATTGGTGGAGAATGAATGATTGTAGCCTAGAATGATGGAGAAAAAAAAGGAGCTCATAGATAAGAATGTCATGAAAGGACAAATATTGCTGACATATAACAAGTTGGTAGAATCACATAATGGATATCATAATAGGCTTAGGGAATATTTTGATTGCTTTGATTCAGTCCTACTCCCGACACTTCATTTTGGCATTGGAAATCCTTGAGAATATGATGATTGTAAGGAAGAGCTTGTTGGGCTTCTAACTTCTGCGTTGCAAGAAATAAATGATGAGGTTATGGTTTTACAAAACACTCATAAGAAACTCAAAAAAATAATGTCTATGGAATATTATATGAAAGAGGCGATCTCTAACGTGGACACCTATGCTGAATAGGAGTACATCCATCACCTCTCTGTAGTCAATCTATTTATTAGCCAAACTGTAGATGTGTCAGAATCAAATCCAACGTGACAACCATCAGATTCAGATGAAGAACGCCATCCGAAAACATGATGAGCACTCTATCATGGAGTAGAAGCCTTGAACAGATCTTAGGTGGTCAGTGGTCATAGGCTTCTGCTTGGAGATTAAGGATCAGTGCATTCACCTGCGGTATTATTTTATTTATAATTTGAGTTATGTTTAGTTGTCAAACGTCATGAATTTTTGTAAGGGGTTTGTAGCTTGTTTCCTCTCATATATAAGAGAAATAAAGACCCCAATAGGAGATCAATGGATCATCACATCATTTTTAATTAGAATTTAGAGTATAAAATAGTAAGAAGATAGATAATAGATTGCACCAATTCGCCCATCCATCTCATATCATAAACTATTTTTATAATGCATATCATTTGAAATTTGAAGATTAATACAATGGAGAAGGTTACACATATTTACTGATTTTATTTCGAGTGTTCAACTATTGTGGATTCATATGCTTATAATTTATTAACTTATTTGGCTATCTCCAAAGTGGTTGTTTATGTTATTCAAATTGAGTGTGTGGAAGTACATTTAATTTGTCAGTACATTGAATTTGAATTCTTCAGGAATAGGGGCTATGACCATGGGGTTTTAGATTTATTTATGGACATGATCATTGATCAAGTAGTAATGTGGGCCACAAAATGGATATTGTCACACAAATCTCTGCAATTTGTGCTAATCATAAAATCAAATGTAGTGTATTTTTGCAGTATGTGGGATGTGGGTGAGGTGTAAGTTGGGGGATACTAATCTGATGCAGGAGCATCCAGTGGTGTAAGGGCAATCCTACATCACCCAAAAATATATTTACTTTCATTTAGATTTTTTTGTAGATGTTTTTGCATTTTTGGATACCCTTTTCGTCGAAGAAGAATTCCCAACTTTCAGAACTGCTTTTCTGCTTTTTCTGCTCAACTGCTATTTTTAGCAGGTATGAATTTGAAGGCGTGAGGAGACAAAAATTTAAGGGAAGCTTCAGGACATAATAATAAACACTTTGGTGAAAGAATCAGATCAAGAGCATTTCCGGTTCAAAAGTTATTCAAGTTTCAATTTCTGCTTTTTGCCTTATGAAATCTTTGGAGCTAATTTTGAGGTACTTAGAGGCTCCGGATGGGCCTGAAAAATTGGCGGAATACGAAAGTGGTTAGCCTTTAGGCCCCACTTTCCGGCAAGAGATCTTCGCGAGAGCTTTCCGAAAAGGTATTATCATTGAAGATCTGACGGTTAGATTTTGAGTTAGGGCTTCCGAAAGTTGGTGCATAATTTGAATCCCGTTTTTTGCTCCAAAAAAAGAAACGGGCTATTTATGGGCGAGTTACTGTTTCTTTTAGGCAGTTTTTGGGGAAAGAAGATCGCATGCTGCGAATAGGGGAATTTCTGTAGTTTCTTTCTGTAATTTGCATGTATTGCAAAACTCGAGGATTTGAGATCCTCTGCATGTAGGAATTTGATACTTTGAAAATAATAAGATTTGTTAGTTTTTCTGTGTGATTTTCTGTGTCTCGGGTTGCACCCTCATCATAATCAATATTTTTAGTCAAAACATAACATAAGCTAACAGTTCAACATCCATAACTTAGAAGCTCTACCACGAAGTAAATATAATGAGCTAACAGTTCAATATCCATAACTTGGAAGTTCTACCAAGAAGTAAATATAATGAGCTAACAGTTCATCACTAGTTCAAATGATAAAATAAATAATACATAATCCAGATAATTGAACATCATCACATTACTGAAGTCTGAATTTGAGATTTTTAATTGAATTTCACATGAAGGAGTACATATTGGCATTGGCAATGCAAAATCTTGCCAATGCCCAAAGACAAGCCTGCACAGAGTTGAGTTGGAACTTCAAAAATCATATTATTAAAGATTGAAAATAATAAATCAAGTCACTGTATCACCTTTTCTAGAAACTTCCACTCTTGAAGTGGTGGAATTTCCATTTTCTCTAACTGATGTTGTTTGACTTGAATTTTTGTTAACATTTCATGATTGCTATTGGAAATGGAACCTATCTTGAATTCTTCATTCAATTTTGCATTCAAGGTTATCAGTGTTCTGATGGAATCCAAATAGTTCACATTTGGGTTATGAGGAAACTGGTCCAAATCAATCTTCCTTGCAGCTTCCATCCTTTCCAATGAATTTCTCATTTGTGTCAAAAGCCTCTAGAAAACCAAGCTCTGTGAAGGTCCTTACCTTTTCATCCACCACCTTCATCTTGTCTACAACCAAATGAAAATATTCATTTGCTCCACACATTCTGGAACACTTTTCAATGATAGATGACAACTTCATTGTGATTTCAATCCGATTAGTAATCCCTTTTGACTTCAGATCATTGTCACTGGCTTTGTAAACTGTTTGTAGAACTTGATTTGCAAATTTCTCTAATTCCAACACCTTTTTTGTTGTCCACTAAATATTTGTTGAGCTTCTTATAATGTTGTCTAACAGCATCAATCAATTGAAACATGTCACACAAATGATCAAATCTCTACATTATTTCATCCCAAATATTTTGTTTCATAGGCCTCACTGTATCTCTACAAAATGCAGATAACTTATTTTGAGAAGAATTGATTTCTTCTTTTGCTTTCGTTAGCTCTATCTCCAATCTTTCATTTTTTTTTCTCTGTTTCTCCAATTTTTGTTCCCACTGTGCATTTCCATTCACAATGCTTAGTCTTAATTTTTATGAAGTGGATTTTTCCTCATCATATTTCTTGTTGCTCCCATCTAGCCTTCGATTTAGGTCATTCACTTCTCTCTCATTTGATATATCCTCTTTTCTTGTTGATGTAGAGGTAGATTTTATTATTCTTTTTTCTAATTCATTGCTCTTGTTATCTATTGCTTTCCTCTTTGCTTTCTCACTTGCTAGGTCTGACTGCAACTTTTCTATCTGGGTATGCAATATTTTCTTCTCTCTATCTTGATTTAGCATTGATGTGTACACCAATTCATTGTTCTTATTCGATACATTAATTTTGTCAGTATTTTTTAGGCAGAAAAATCCAATTGAAAATTGGTTACCTAGTATTCAGATCGATCCATCTAATTTGTTGGTTTGTTTTGAACTGTGGGAACAACAATTGTGTACTCCATGATTTATTTATTTGTGTCAAATGTGGGTAATACCATGGTTGTTGCAGGCTCTGAAGTTACTTAAAACACACTCTCCATCAGTTGCTTCTTTTCTTTTTTATTCAAGTCTGATTTCTTTTTAAACTCTTCAATGAAATCATAACCTGGGGAGGCAAGAACAATGGAATTCTTGAATGGCAAAGGAATAGGAGTACTTTTAGTTTCTAATGATGTCACACCCACACTAACTAGAATTGGATGAGTGTCTAGAAATAACTCCTTTGTGGTACTGGTGGATCCACTGATAGTGTGACTTGGACCTATCAAAATCCTTTGCCTCTTTTGATTGCCTTGATCACCTGGTGTTTCTGTGGTATCATTTATTGTTTTCCTCTTAGTATTGTGTGTAATTTTTTGTTGTAGAACATGTTGACCACTACTAGTAATACTACCCATACCATCACCACCAATGGCACTCCCAATTGTACTAAGCTATCCACCAAGGGCATGCCCTAGTTGTGATTGTATCTGAACATGAGGATGAGGATTAGAAGCTCTAACAAATTGAGTTTGAATTGTATGCCCTTGGTCTAATTTTTCACCTCCAAGCCCAAGGCCAGATTTATCACCTATTTTTCTATGCTCAACATAGGTTATTGTCCAAGGACCTTGTCCTTTGGACCCCAAAGAACCACCTTCACAACCATTTTTTTCAAGTATGGCTGCTCCTGAAGTATATGTTGAAGCATATGCTTCTTTTGCGGCCTCACTTAAACCAGGTTTGTAATTGGCATGGCTTTGTTCTTCTTCTTCTTCCCTATCAATATCATCATTAGATTCATCACTTCCTTTGCTTCCACGTTGATCAAGATGCTCTATATTCCACAATTTTCTAAACTCTTTATCTTCTTCGTTAGCTCCATACTCTGCAAGAGCTCTTGGATCACCTAGGTCCTTCCTCATAGACCAAAAGGCAGTGATTTTTTATCGTGACCAATTTTTATCTATAACTTCCTTCTCTAGAGAACCTACAATTTTTACTCTACTATATGGTTTATCACTTTTTTCATAAAAATTGTTGTATGTCCTGATTGTCTTTTGGTGCAATGTCATAGTTTATGTTGAAAATTGTTCAAAAGAAATACCATTCTCAACAACACTTTTCTCCATTTCTATTTTGACCTCATCCCAAAAATCCTTGTTTCTCAAGTTTTCAAGCAAGGGTTTACTTTGATGTTGAATTCTATTTGTAGCATTCCTATTGGCCACAATCATTGATTTAATGATGTCACATGGATCATACTTCCAGTGACAAATAGAATCAAAGTAAAAAAAATTCAAAAGATTATGTGCCACACTAAATTATTTTCTCTCGAATGTGAACTCTCCACATAAAAAAGGTAAAGAAGGAAATAAGGTCTTCTTTTGCTGACTGAGAAAGTGTAGTTCAGCAGCACTCTGCACCTGCCTTACATATTCCAATGCAAAAACCCTTTCTGTCACGTGTATTGGAAGTTTGTATGGTTGTACTCCCGATCCATAAAATCTTAGCACAACATATTTTTCCATTAATTACCAATCAACTAATTCTACTTCTTTTCCTAGTTGCATGTAGTTTCTACATGACATAGGCAATCTAGGCATTGGAGTATTTTTAATTACTTGATGGAATGGAGCCAAAAAGTAGTCTAAAAAATGAATGTATTTCCTTCGAGAATCATGCATCCTTATCTCAGTGGTCCATTCATATACTAGAGCCATTTTATTTTCCTCTGCATTACTATAGGGCTGAATTTGAAGCTTGTTGGTTTGAAACATTCCTCTAAATTTGAATAGAAAAAGATAGCACAAGTAGGTTGTGAACCTAAATTTCTTCGTGGAACCTGCTTTAATCATTAAAAATTGTTTATGCATGGATTATACAATGTGCTAAGAATAATTATATTTGAGATGTTCATCAACATAATGGATATTATATACTATTTCAAGGAGGCATGCACCCACTTCCAAATTGCTATCCAGACCGAGGAAAAATGCTAGCATGGAAATAGTATCCTGAAACCATGGTTTAAAAATATCCAAATTATAAGGAGGCTTATGATCACTTTTCAATTTGTTTTTATCCTTAACTATTTTATTTAAGAAATCATTTTTCAGCCTTTCTTCCACTGCTTCATAATCACTAGTAAGCTTTTCTAGGTCAATGTGGTGGTTTCCAAATTCTTCGGTTGTAAACCCCAACACTTTTCCAAGTTCTTCTGCATTAATGGATAAAAATTCTTCTTGGTTATCTTTATTAACAATTTCTCTTTTCTTATCATCGTAATTTTTGGCACAGACCATGATAAATTCTAGGCAAGGGAAAACTTCATGTAACATCATGCGCCCTAATCCAGTTACCCACGGTGCACTGATACTATCAACTTGTGTTTGCTTTGCAGCTTTATTCTGAGATGAAAATATAAGTTTTGAGGTACACCTACCATAGATTTCAGGATCATAAATATCATGGTACCCATCGTTGAAACCTGGGGTTTTAAGCAATTCTGCATAATGTATTTTTTTATCAGACATTGCTCTAGTGGTACTGGTGGTAGACATGCTTATACAAATGTGAAATTTGAATTCCCTAATAAGTAATACCTATTAGTCCTCCTTAATTTTAATGAATTCTTGAGTCTCTAAACCCAAACTTCAAACTTTGACAAAATAAGATTTTAAGAAATGTCAAACGATGAATCGTAGCGGTAGGAATTCTTTCACTTACCTGGATTCTAAGTCCCGACTCTTGAAAATTGGAATGGCGTTGTTGGAAGTGGAACTGTGGAATCCAAAACAGGGTGGTGCACTACAATGAGCAATCTGAAGAGTGAAGACTTTAAAAATCATTGTACAATTTCAAAGTGCAAAGTGTTTTAAATGCTTTTTTTCTCATAATTGGAACATTAAAGTGAATGACACGTTTTAGGAGTTAGGTCTACAAGACTGCAAGTTCAAAATTATTAATCGTTGATCTTTCTAAATCTAACGGTTATAGGGTGATTTTGGAGGTTTAAGTTGGGAAGCCCATCACTTTGTGCATTTCATTACAGAATGCAACTACAAACATACATCAAATGTTCATCCAACGGTTGAAACTTGAGTAATTTATGATATTAACTTTAAAGTTTAAAAATAAACATTAATCACTTGACAGTTGACACTTAGCAGTACAAAGTGCTTTAAATGCTTTGGTTCTCAAAATTGGAAAATTAAAGTGAATGAAACATCTTAGGTCTACAAGTTGCAAATTCTTAACTGTTGATCTTTCTAAATCTAACGGTTATAGGGTGATTCTGAAGGTTTAAGTTGGGAATCCCATCACTCTATGCATTTCATTACATAATGCAAGTACAACCATACATCAAATGTTCATCCAACGGTTGAAACTTGAGTAATTTATGATATTAACTTTAAATTTTAAAAATAAACATTAATCACTTGACAGTTGACAGTGACACTTAGCAGTATAAAGTGCTTTAAATGCTTTGTTTCTCAAAATTGGAACATTAAAGTGAATGACTCGTCTTAGGTCTACAAGTTGCAAATTCTTAATTTTAACCATCGATCTTTCTAAATCTAACGCTTATAGGGTGATTCTGGAGGTTTAAGTTGGGAAACCCATCGCTCTATGCATTTCATTATAGAATGCAACTACAACCATACATCAAATGTTCATCCAATGGTTGAAACTTGAGTAATTTATGATATTAACTTTAAAGTTTAAAAATAAACATTAATCACTTGACAGTTGACACTTAGCAGTACAAAGTGCTTTAAATGCTTTGTTTCTCGAAATTGGAACATTAAAGTGAATGAAACGTCTTAGTTCTAGAAGTTGCAAACTCTTAATCTTAACCGTTGATCTTTCTAATTTTAATGGTTATAGGGTGATTCTAGAGGTTTAAGTTGGGAAGCCCATCACTCTGTTCATTTCATTACGGAATGTAACTACAACCATACATCAAATGTTCATCCAACGAGAAACTTGAGTAATTTATGGTATTAACTTAAAAAAATAAGCATGACACATATGTTTTAAAGTCAATACCATAGGCATCAACTTAACAATGCTTTATTAGTGGAACCCCCATCACAGCCCTGCCGATGGCCTGAAAGCAAAGACTCATAACTCATAAGGTGCGCTCCTCGATATATCGATAAAGTCAACAAAAGTAAGCACATCACTGTAACACATAAACATCGGTGGAATGAATGATTGCATTCCCTCGATGGCCCAATATAACCATGAATTATCAAGTGCATATTGCATAAAGTATATTACTTAATTTCTCAAAAGAAAAAAACTGATTTGAATATATTAAATTATTAATAGACACTGAAGTTTCGAACTCAGAAAACAACTCTTTACTCTTAAGCATAAATGAATAACGAAGATTCAAGGAATCAAGAACAACACAACACAACCATTTATTTTATTGCAACTGAATTTCAAATTCACATTATTACATATCTTTTTACAGATGAGTAGCCCTGTAGCTCCTGTTTTGTATAAATAACATATGCCAGTGTATCACTTTAGTACTTTACATAGACAAAATTTAATAATTTATTCCAAGTTGTTGCTTGTTACAATGGATTACAAATTGATTCCAATTTCCAAGCTTTTGTTGTTGAAAACTTACTACAAATGTAACTCTAAAAATAAATGCATGATTCCAAGCTTCTGCTGGTGACAATGTAATAAAAATGTGGCTCTGAAAATAAATTTAGGATTCCAAGATTCTACTGGTGATTTTGCCAACCATGTTGGGGAAAGGGGGTTCTAATCAGTCTTTGGGAAATGGGAGCCATGAAGATACAAAATGTACTTATCCCCTTTGAGAACTAGAGCCATGTTGGGGAAATGGGAGCTTTTAGAATACAAGAGGAGAATACAATATGCTCCCATATTTTGCACGCAACTTCCATGCACCGGTATATCACTTACCTCCATTAGAGCTCCTCATCCTGGTTCAAAAACTGTCTGAGAAGTCAAGTTAACCAAATCAATTTCTTTCCAATTCCACCCATTCTGGACTTGAAGGAAATTCGTCTTTTACTGATTACTCTGTAACTACATAACTGTAGGTAGGATAATTTACAGTATCCCCAATACTGCATCATCTTCTTCGTGAATCCTTATTAACCCTAGAAAATAAAAACCCTTATGACACTATCTACTATTCACTGAATCACCATCCCTATTTATGGGCCACCAGTGTTGCTACCATCCTGTATAATTAAAATGTTTAATTTGATTGGCATCTAGCTACATGCCAACTTGAACTGTACCTCAAGCTGACAAGCTATCAAAATAACTCAAAGTTCAAACGATATGAAATCATTACAAATCTTGTTTCATTAAAGCTATGAGTTGTCGAAGAAATTGCTTCGGATGTTCATATCACATATGGCATTAATCGCTGCCACTGCCTACACTAGCAGTATGACACCCACACTTTCTTCAAAAAGATTGAGAATTTCAATTAAATGAAATGCACAATGTCAAGGCATTGAAAATACAGAATGAGTGATGAACGATGAGCCTTGATCTCACCACATGTCCACATCTAATGATTATAGTGTTATTCTGGAGGTTTCAAATCGCAAGTCTGGTGCTTTAGAGATTTACTTCCACAATGCAACTACAGTCGTCCATGGAACATTCATCAAACGATCCCTATGATTTTTCGTTGGCATATCTGTTTATTTCGCCACTGGATTTTTTAATTATTTTGAGATTCTTTTTAATTCGCCAATGAAAATATATTTTTTGCTTTGAAAAAAGGTTTTAATTGCCAATGGAAAAAAAATTCTGGTTTGAAAAACGGTTTTAATCGCCAATGAAAAATATTTTATTTGATTAAAAAAATATGCAATTCGTCAAGATTTTCCATGAACTTTCAGGGATTATAAAAGATTTGCCAATTGGGATTTTTTTTTCCCGTAAAATGAAAAAAATTGCCAATAAAATTAATATTTTTCATCGAGAAGTATACAGGATTCGCCAAGATTTTACACCTACTGGGTTTCTTAAATTTTTCCTTGGTAGAATGTGAAATTTTTTCATGTGCACTTCTTGACAGCATGAAAAAGCTCTTTTTTGTTGGAACACGTGCATAACCAGGAGAATAAAAACATGTGGGCCTAGATCATGGGTGTGCTAATTTTTTAACCATTTTTAGAGCAAGCTAAAACACACTCGTGTTATAATGTGAGTGCATTTTGTCTTGCTATATAAATTGGCTATATCTCAACTTCTTCAAAATGAACTTGTGTTATGAAAATGTTGATTTCTTAAAGGTTTTATCTCTCTCTCTCTCTCTCTCCTTATCCATCCATCACTCCTTAGCCATATAGGTCTCTCACTTAACCCTAAACCCTCAACCCTAGACACTATGCCTTAAACCCTAATCCCTCAACCCTATACCCTTAAAACCTTAATACCTCAACCCTTAAACCCTAGTCTCTCTCTCTCAATCTCTTTCTCTCACTCACTCCCTCTATCTCTCTCCCACTCCCTCGCTCTCTCACTCCCTATCTCTCACACTTCCTCTCCCTCCCACCCCACTCTCTCTCTAAGGTCTCTCCCTCTGGCTCCCTACCTAGATAAATATCTCTCTCTATCCCTCCCACCCTACCTAGATAATTCCCTCTCACTCCAACCACCCTCTCTCTCTCTCCCAACCCTCTCTCTCCCATTCCCTCTCTCCCTCTCCCTCAAATCTCTCCCTCCCACCCATCTCTCTCTCAAATCTCTCCCTCCAACCCCCCCTCTCTCTCAAGTCTCTCCCTAAGACACCCTACCTACATAACTAGATAATTCTCTCTCTATGTCTCTCTCTCTCTCTCACACACACACACAAACTTCCTCTCTCTCCCATTCCCTCTCTCTTGCACTCCCTCTCTCTCCATCTCTCTCAAGTCTCTCCCTCCCCCCTCTCTCTCTCAAAAGTCTCCACCTCTAGCACCCTACCTACATAACTCTCTATCTCCTTAGCCATCTAGGTCTCTCACTTAACCCAAAACCCTATCCCTAGACACTATTCCTTAAACCCTAAACTCTCTCCCTCTCCCTCTCTCTCTCTCCCTCACTCCCTCTCTTCCTCTCTCTCTCTCCAACCCCCTCTCTCCCACTTCCACTCCCTCTCTCTCTCCCTCTCTCTAAGGTTTTTCCCTCCAACCCCCTCTCCCTCTCTAAGGTCTCTCTCTCACTCCCTCTATCTCTCTCCCATCCATCTCTCTCTCACTCACTTCCTCTCTCTCCCACTCCCTATATCTTGCACTCCTTGTCTCTCACTATCTCTCAAGTCTCTCCCTCCCCCCCTCTCTCTCAAGTCTCTCCCTATAGCGCCCTACCTAGGTAACTCTCTCTCTCTCTCCTTAGCCATATAGGTCTCTCACTTAACCCTAAAACCTATCCCTAAAAATTATTCCTTGAACCTAAACCATAAACTCTCTCTCTCCCTCCATCCCTCCCTCCCCCCCACTCTCTCTCTCCCTCTCTCTATATCCCTCCAACCCTACCTAGATAAGTCCCTCTCACTCCAACCTCCTCTCTCCCACTCCCAATATCGAAATCCATCTTTCTAAGGTCTCTCCCTCCCACAACCTCTACCTCTTTTAGGTCTCTCTCTCCAACCCCCCCTCTCTCTCTCTCCCTCTCCCTCTCTCTTCGATCTCTCCCTCCCACCCCTCTCCCTCTCTTAGGTCTCTCTCTCACTCCCTCTATCTTTCTCCCATCCCTCTATCTCCCACTCCCTCTCTCTCCTCCTTCTCTCTCCCCCTCTCAAGTATCTCCCTCCCACCCCCTCTCTCTCTCTCTCTCTTAGGTATCTCCCTAAGGTGCCCTACCTACATAACTATATAAATCTCTCTCTCTCACAGACACACATAGGTCTCTCCCTCCCACCCCCTCTCCCTCTCTCAGGTATCTCTCTCTCTATCCCTCCCACCCTACCTAGATAAGTCCCTCTCACTCCAACCCCCCCCCCTCTCTCTCTCCCACCCTACCTAGATAAGTCCCTCTCACTCCAACCCCTTCTTGTTTTGCAATTTTTTGCACACACACCCCACTGATAGTGGGGACCCTCTTTTTTCGCTTTTTGGTGTTTTGGCCCTTCTTTTCTGGGGGTTTTTGCTTGTGTAGGTTTGTTCTTTAATGTTAATTTTGCCAATTGAAGTGGCATACTTTTGAACTATATTGAAAATTTGAAGTTTTGGCTTTATCTTGGGTTTTTCACCATTTTCGAGAAAATCTGCCTGGGCCGGATTCTCCCGGTTTCCTCTTGATGCCCGAAATTGCTACTTATTGCCTAACTTTCAGGAAAGTCCGCACATTCTGGATTTCCCTGAAGTCCTTGGCAGTGTTGAATCCCTGAAAGTCTTTTGTGGCCTTGGTTGTCTTGTCAAATGTATTAATGGCGTTGGTGTGGAGGTCCTAGGCTTTCATATATTGATTCTTTGGGAAGTAATTGATCATTCGAGTTTGTGCATTTGCTATCATTTGGGCTTGTGTCTTGAGGTTCTTGGTGTTTGCTGGATATCTGGATTTTCGAAGCCATTTGGATTGTGCATTTGCATTTCCTATGCGTGGGCTATATCTGGTTTGCATTGAACGGTTATATCTCGACTTTACTAGTTTCGACCTTCGCTTTTCCATGGTATGTAGATGTGCCCTTTCCTTTGTTGGTTTCAATGGATTTTTTTTGTTTGCTCAGGGAGTCCTTCGTGGTTTCCTGGTTTTCTGGACGCGCGTTGTTTTTGAGCATTTTGGGGTTTTCATTTAGTACACCAATCCATTTTTATTGATCAGGCGTTTGCATTTTAGTCTGGTGTTGCTTCTTGTTTGGGCATTGACTTGTTGTAGTTTTAAGCTTTTCATTCTAGTGTATGAGCGAGTTGTCTATGCTTTCATGGCGGACATTTAGGGTTCTTGACCTAGGGCATGGCCAATCCTCTTCAAATTTATGTGAAGAGTGTTCTTAGTTCACGTTTTATTCATTAGAGTCCTAGGTTGAGTTGGTTTCGGAGTTTGGGCCTAGATCCGGAGTGATTTAAATCAATTTGGTGAAAGTAGCGAAGATGTAGACAAGTTCAGGTTTTCGAGGTCTTCACGGAATTCTGCTTCCCTCGAATTTCCCCGAATTTTCTATCTCCTCTTGTTTTATCACTTTCTGTCGGATTTCATTTGACCTCACCAAAATCCATTCCATCCGGATTTTCCCGAGGTCCGCAGTCGAGTCATTTTACCGATTTTTGAGCTTTTCTATTGTTATATCTGGATTTCGCCAAAATCCGCTCCATCCAGATTTTCCCAAATTGTCTGTATCTCTTCATTTTCCCTGAGTTAGTTGTAACTATTGTTGATTTCGCCAGAATCCATCTCCGGCGGATTCCTCTGGGTGTTTTTGGGGAAATGCTGAATTTGATGGTTATAAATGATGGGTTTCTTGGTAATCTATTTGATTGATTTAAGGAGCTTATGCTAAGTATTATCAATGTTTTTTTCCTTGATTAAGTTGATGATTTAAATGATATTAGGGGATTTTGTATGTTTGGTTCACTGGAATCCACCTGATCCGAATTTTCCAGAAAATCCTTCCCAGTGCAGAATCCGTGAGGGGAGCTAAATCCCGAATTTTGTGATAATGATCTTTTGCACTTGTTGCTTCTTATGGATCTAATTATGGTTAATTTTATGTGTTTGTAGGCAGGATCAGGACATAATGTTGCTGGTCGAGGCAAGGGAAAGGCAACCGATCCCGATGTAGAAGCTTCTACCATCTCAAATGCAGAAAGGGTTAAGTTAGATATAAAGAGCAGAATCCTTGAGAGCAAGTTGACCTCCATTTGGTCGGGGATCATGGATACAAACATAGGCATGTGGGATTATGAGGAATTAAAGGCTGAGATGTTAGCACCAAACCTTCCTTTATTGTCAAGGAGAATGGTGGAGTTCGGGTTGGCTCATGTAGTAGGTTTCCCTTCTATAGTGTAGTGCTATGAGTTGGTGCTTGACTGTGCCAGAAATTATGATAGTGGGACACAAAGAATAATCAATCCCCAGGGAAGGATTCTTGTTGGTTTCAGTCCTGTGGCCATTGCTGCAACCTTCGACATGCCTGATAGGTCCCATGTGGTGGGCTTTGACCTGGAGGTTGCCAGGAAATATTATGAAGAGAACATTGTCAAATCTCAACAGGTGATCAACTCTTAGCTAGAGAAGCCTAAATCTCATTTCTCTAAGTTGCCTAAGCAACTATTCAGGCTGAAGTTCGGGAGGGAGTATTACAATGCTATCACCCTTCTCATTAGGTTGATAGGATTGAAGAGTGCAGGTGTTTATGAAACCTGAATGTTCAATGTGATTGCTAGAATGGAACAGGGGATCGACTATCATTGGGCAGGTGTTATTAGTAATATGATCCATCATCAGTTGTGTAATGTCTTGCAGACCAAGAATTTCACTATGACTTCTTACCTAGTGTATTCATTGGCCAGACTTCATCCATACAAGGGATTGAACACTAGAGGTATTTTTGGGTAGGATGCTATCTATGAGGTGTATCCACAATTGCACTTGACTGGTGGAAGCTACTAGAGGTCGAATGATGCCTTCAAAATGTACATTACTAGACTGCTCTAGGGTGTAGAGCATGTGAGAATCTCGGATAAGGAAAAAGAGTTGATAAGGAGGTATGGAGCTTGGTTCATCCAGTTCCCAACCTTCTCATATATCAGAATTGATGGTTTTCAGAGGGCTCCGTACAGACTCCCTAGATATCCCACTGATCATGTTGCGTTGTTGGAAGTCACTAGACAAATCTGTGACTTTGACAATGTTGTGAAGGGAGAAATGCATAAGACAGGTTTTGGGAACGATTTCCCTTTAAAGATAGGGATGGGTGAAGTTTGTGCCTTCATTCAGTCTGCTCATGCTTCAGAGGAGGAGATGGGTACTCTTGGGCTCTCTTTTCATTCTAAGAGAGCAAGGTTTGATGTTACTCGCGAGGCCCAGAAGAAGGCCAATAGGGATTATAGCCATAAGGCTCATATTGAAGACTACTGGATTAACCTTGCTGATGAGTTCGAGGTGAGAAAGAAGAGGTTCTCCAAGTTGCCAGTGGATTTGGTGAGATTATATAATGTAAAAGCCATCCCAAACCAAGTGGAAGAGGATGGAAATGTGTTTTAAGGTCATGTTTATGAGGCAATGAAGGATAAACCAGTGGGAGAAGTTGATCGGTTAGAGGAGGAAAAGACTGACTTAGATCAGGTTATGGCCCCAATAATTAAATATACCAAAATGTGGTTAAAGCATAAAATGCTGGAGCTTGAGAGCGAGGGTGTTCCATGCACCTATGAGCTGATGGGAGACTTAGAGTCTCATTCTACTTCTGAGGCTTCACTTGAGCCAGATCCAAAGGGAAAGGAGAAGGTGGTTTCTCCTTTCAGAATCCAGGTAAGGGAGGTGCAGGCTGAAAAGGCTGCAAAAGTAGGCAAACAAAGGAGGCTTGTTGCCAAGAAGAGGAAGCATGCCTCTAAAAAGGAAGTTGAGAAGAACCAAGAGGAAGAAGAGGTTGAAAGTGTTCATACACTAATGAAGAAGAGAAGAGTTGCAAGGACGTCCCAGAAAGTGGAGGAAGTCCCTAAGGATGACGAGGAAATTGAGCCACCAGTGGTAGAGGTGGAAAGTTCAGGGGAAAAGACACACGTTTATATGAGGAGATCAAGAACTCCTTCCCCAAGGGATAATGTAGCCAAAGAGAATGTTTCAGTAAGTATCCCTGTTGCTGAACAAGTAACTCCCTCCATGCCTCCGGATGCTGGTAGCGTAAGGGGAGAACCAAAACAAGGTGACAGTCCTAAGAATTTGGGTGAGGAAGAGTTCCAAGAGGGGGACCTCTTTAATGTAGAGGCACAAATTGATAGGGTGGTTCAGTCTCCCTTGGTGGCATATGCAGACTCTCCTCCAAGGGAACAAGTAGACAAGTCTCCTCAAAAGGAGGAGGAAATACCAGCTAGGGCCCCTTCACCAGTGAAGGTTGTTGTAGAAGAGAAGGTACAACAGGAAGAGAACCCAACTATGGATGTTCCTAAAGGTATAAGTGTTGAGAAAGATGTAACTACTGATCAGAAGGAGAAAGAATAGGATAAACAAGACACAGTGCTTGCTGGGTCTACTGTTCTAGATTTTCTTGATAGGAAATTAAAGAGCAAAATGGTAATAGTGGAGGATGCTCCTCCCAATTGGGATGCCCTCATTGCTAATGTTGAGAGGGAAAAGACCAAAAAGAAGGCAAGGGTTGTATCCCAGATTGAGAGGGATGGATCAGGTAACCGGGTGGACCATATTGCTACCCCTTCTCCCAAAAAAGATAGGGATAATGTGACTACCCAGGACTATAATGTGCAGACTGTTGATTTGGGACATGCTACCATTGAGCAGGATATTGAGGAGTATGAGGGTTCCAGTGCAGTTATTGTGGGGAGATTGAAGAAATCAGTACAAACTAGGCATGAGCTAGAGAAGGAGAATGAAAAACTAAGGAAATACTTGCAGGAGTTGATGAAACCTTTGCAGGCCATTGGCTCCTCCTCCTCTGCTACAGGATTCCTACCCCAGGAGACAATTTTTGAGTTAGAAAAGATGAAGGGTACTTCACATGCTGTAGTTACCTGGTTGCAGGGTGTTCAAGATAAGAGAGATGAAGCCATTAAGGGCATATTATCCACTGGAGGGGATGCACTGAGGTCAATTGATTGGTTGAAGGCTGCATTGGCACAAGATAATGTGGATACCAACCTCCTGCTGCAGAAGAATACAACAATCATGGGGTTTACTAAAGACAAATTGGTATAGTGCAAGATTCTTCCTTTTCCAAGGGTTTCCAAACCTTGGGAATGGTATGAAATCCTACAAATGAGGCAGAAGGCCTTGAAGAAGATCCACAAACAGGCGAGGCAGATTGAGGATGCTCTGACTGGTGTTCATGAGAGATGCATTTCATTCTTTGAGGTCATGACTGGAAGGAAGAAGTTTGCTCCAAAGCATCTCAGTTTGGAGCAACTTAGAGAGTGGTGGAGAGATGTATATTCTCCAGTCAGCGAAGGGCTAGTTATTGAACATCAATTGGATGATGTTGCAACTTATATTGCAGTCATTGAAAAGTATTTGACCAACAAAATTGATTGGGATAGTACAGTTAGGCAGGCAAGAGAGGATACCAAGACTCTTGAGAGGAAGATTAGGGTTTTTCCTGTGCCACCTATTGCTGAGCTGGATAGGGTCATGTTGGTCGTACATGGTGAAGAAGATAAGGCTAAGGACAAGGATGGGGAGTGATTATATAGAGTTACATTGATATTTGTGCTTCCCATTAATTCACATGTATTGGGCCGACCTCTTGATATCTTGGCGGTTTTGGATGAAATTGGTGCCAATGTCACATTTCATATGTTCAAATATCTTCTAGGCCGACCTCTTGTAGGTCATGTTTTATTGAAAATTATAATTTGGGCCAACCTGTCTTATGGATTCTCTATAAAAGCAGGCATGTTGCCTCATTTGGAGAAGAGATTAGAAAATAGATATAGAAGGATAGGTAGATCAGGAGAGAAATAGTTAAGTGATAGTAGAGCAAGTTAGGGTTTATTTTCAAGCAAATATTGTAACAGAAAATTGGAATTGGTGCTATTTTTGGATGATCTAATATAAGAGGGATATTGTGTTTGGTATCTATCTTCTATAATTTCATCTGGCATGGTTCTTGTTATTCTATATTTCAAATTGCTTAATGTTTATGGTTAAATTATTTGGCAATGCTTAGGGTTTCATGTTTGGAATGTTTGCACCAATCTCTAGTCCATACTTTTTGCAGTTAGTTGATTGTTAGCTGCTTTGCAAAGTTAGCCTGGGCTTATATTTGTGCTTAGTTCAATTGTGAAGGTTTATTCACCCCAATTTATGTAGGATTGACTGAATGAATGTTTATGATTTCAAAATCTTTAAATACCTTAGAAGATTGCACTATTTCTATGGAATTGCAGATTCATTTGGGTCAAGCAGAAAATAGTTTATGAGAGATCGGTTCATTTTAAGCATTCTGTCCTTTTGCATTTTTAATCTTAGGGTTAAAAGTAGTTTTAAGATTATCTCTGAAATCTTTATCTTTTGTTGTTTCTTTATTATCAAGGTTCCAATCAAGTGTCAAAGTATCAATTTAGGGTCTATATTTGATAAGATTCAAAATCCAGTGTTGCTCGTAGTAAGGTCCCATTGTGATTACCAACATTTTCACACTTATCACTGAGTTGTTTTACTGCATTGTCAAGACCTGACATTAGAGACCTTGGGGTTATCTCTTTTCCCATAGAGATTTGTCTTTCAAGAGAGATAGGATATTACATTCTGTCTAAGTTGTTGTTGTGCAGAAAACACCATCAACACTTCTCTCCCACTCCCTCTCTCTCAGGTCTCTCCCTCCCACCCCTCTCCCTCTCCCTCTATTAGGTCTCTCTGTCTTTGTTTGTCTCTATCTTTTAACCTTATATATCTTGTTATTATATTTATACTTCATCTCACAGTGAAGAGTAGACATGGCTCCCTTCATGGCATGAATCCACGATATACCTAGGAGAATATTATATGAAATAGGTCTTGGTATAACATAAATAGGTGTTTGTAAAGTCACATGTCCTACCTTAATTGGTAGTGTGATTTTACCTAATGGTTTCCTAGTAACATTGCCAAAACCATTAATAGAAAGATCATTATGTTCCATGAGATTGTTATCCATACCAATTTTATCTAGAAGGACAATGCTACAAACATTAAGAGAAGATCCATTATCTATGAGAGTAAGCCTAATTTTAGTTTTGTTAATGGTCACCATTATCATTAAAGATTCATGTTTATTTTGGATCTCAAGCGAGGGTAATTCATTTTGAGGAAATATAATATCCAACTTTGTCACTTGCATACAATCAAACAATGCAACTACATCATTCAGTTTTATAGAAGTTGGGATATCAATCTTCTGTAAATCCTTTTGGAGCAGCTCATGGTATGTAGGTGATGTTTAAATCAAATCCCAAAGGGAAATCTTGGCTAGATTATTATGAAGTTTCTCAACAATATCATATTGTTTACCGTTACATTGAGGAATATTAGGTGCAGGTGGAAGGTATGATTGAGGAAATGGGATGGATGTTGGAGTTATTTTTGGTTGTATATTATTTCTAGTGTTATATGTGTGAGAAACTATGTGATAACTTGGTTGTTGCGACACATGATTACTAGTGAGTTTTTTTGTAAATTTTAGGATATGGCCATGAGGTTTAAGAGGTCCTATAATGAGAGGTTACTTAGGGGGTCCAAAAATTAGAGGAGATCTACTATCCAATTGTGCATTCATAACCTCAATTGAATTAATCACTTGTTGATGATCTTCTATCAATGGAGGATCTAATCTCACCTTAGCCTCTTCATCTATGTAATCCATATTATTGTCTTTTGAAAGAGTTGTATCAATGATGTCATCCTGTTGTGCCACAATATCTTTCCAAGTGGGAGAAGTATTGGTGGAGCAACAAAAAAACTCTCATGGTGCTTAATGATTGGATCATCCAACACAAAGATACCTTCTTCACAAGTAGGCGAGGTATCAAGAGAACAACAACTATGATTGTCACGATTTTCCATGATTGCATCCTCTTACACCAAACACTTCTCACAAATAGGAGAAATATTGGGAGAAGAACTAACATGATTGTTAATGTTTTCATTTTTTTCTTAGATTGTGCTCATAAGCTCATAATTATACAATTTATAAATATACAAGCCATGTGTTACCATATCAAAACCACATCTTTGAAAAGGAAACATGTTGTTACTATCCCTATGGATCAAATAATAAAAATCAGATATATCTAAAAATAGAATTGTAAAATAGAAACCAGGTCAAAATAAAGGAGACACAGAAGGATTTGTACAAAAAAAAATTAGCTCAAAATGACTAGAGAAGGGTGCCCAAGGCGCCTATGTCTTGCATAGGTTTTTGCAAATTTCAAAATTTGACTATGTATACTACTATTTGAAGTTCTTGTTTATGTGTGCATACAAGTTTGATAGTGAATATTTTTCCATAATTTTCCCAATTCATGCTTATATAATTCAAAATGCAAGTGTGAAACAATTTAAAAAATGTTCAAGCAACAAAATATAATTGTAGATGTAATTTCCAAATTTAAGATGCAATAATTGACTGATTCTAATATGCCAAAATCTAAAAATGATGATTTTGATACGTTTTTGAAACAAAACAATATAATTTTGTCACTTTTTGAGCTATATGCAAGATGCCTAAATGAATGCAATGAAAATTTTCAATTTTGATTTTACATTTAAATGACCTAATGCAGATTTATAAATGCCATTGAGATGAAAATTTGACCTATGATGAATGAAATCAAACCTATTGCAACCTAAAATACAATATTATATGCCACTTTTTGGATTTTTATACTTTTTAGTATACAAAAATAAAAACCTAAATGAATAATGAAAAAAATGCAATACTAAACCTATATCTAGGATGATTTTCCTCAAATTTCAGAAGGTATATAATGTTTTCACATCAGGTTCACCAAAATTAAATGTAGGAAAAGTGAAACCTTGGGATTCACTTAGGATTTCAATGGTGTGTTTGCATAATATTTTATTTAAGATTTAAGGTAATGAGGGTTTGATAAATTTAGAAAAGGTATAAGACAAACTTATAAATTGAAAGGTGAGTCAACTTTCCCTTGACCAAATCTGAAATGAACTTAAGGATGAAATGCAATTATTTGACTAGGCTAATGATGTAAATTACTGTTATAATGTGTTACCATATAATTTTTCCCTGCTCCATGAAGATTCCATCCACCAACTTACAAATGGTTTAGTATTGCTTAGGTGGTATTTTGTGTAATCTCTCAAACCCAAGCGGTGTTTTGTATAGTTCATTGAACCCCCTGCCTGTCTGCTTAAGCTCATTTTATATCACTTTTTCGTGTTCTCTACCCTAGTGGTGTTTTGTGTAGTTTGTCAAACTTTCCTTTCTAGCCTACATGATGATAATTTTTTAGGCAACATCTTGAATGTTATTTGAACTCAAACACACTTTTTTGTAGTTTTTTGAACCCCCCACTTGGCCGCTTATAGATGTTTATTTTCAAAATTTGAAAGACAGTTATGTTGAAAGTGGTGAAGTTACAACTACCATGTGTTGTGGGGAAATTAAAGAAATTAAATGCTCATCTACTCTCATGTTTTTCCATGAATTTTTAAGAAGGTTTAAAGTGTTGGAAATAAATTCTCATGGTGATGAATTCTTCAAGGATGAGCTAGACGAGATGCAAAATTTCAGCTGTAGGATTCGTCATTAAGGTATTTACAGTATTCACCTGTTTTAGTTTGCTTTCCTGGATTATTTATGTCTACATTTTAGAAGGGCATCTATTGTTTGAGCTAAAAAATCTCATCCATGGTGAGGGTTAAATATGTAGGTTATGAATATGTGTCCGTGCTAACTTTTGAAGGACCAGAAATTGGTGATACCCGTCTAGGGCCTGTGAGTTTGGATGAATTATGAAGTAAATTCAATAAATCCAATCCACCACCCATTGTTGAATGAGTGATAGATAGTGGGCTAGTTGAAGTTGCCACATTTAATTTAGTTGTGCAATGCCTTGAACTCATTTTAGAATGCATTAGGCATTATAATTCACAAAAACGAGAGGTTAGGACAAAAGATAATCAACTAGTTCTAAAAGTCCAGAGGTCCACCTTTGTGTCTTGCTTGAGGATTATAGAAAAGGATGAGTATTCACCAATGAGCACAACAAATTATCAAATTGAATTCTCTACAAAGAAAGGGGTTTATAGGAATGAAATAGCAAAGAATTGGTTGGCCAAGCCTAAGAGGGGTAAGTCTCAGTTGCCTCAGAAATTGCACATAAATCATTTTGTGGAAGAAGTGGCCGACATTGTGGTGCTACTACACATGGTAAGGGGAAATGAAGACGTTCACAGATTTGAGGAATAGATGTATTTCTTCATAAAAATTATTTTGAGTGGAGAACAATTCCTCGATTGGGTAGAAATTATTAGTTATCTCGTGCATGAATTAATGACATTATCTACCCTCAATAGGATCTTCTACATGTCCTTATATTTGATATACACCATTGCCAACACTAAACCTTGGCCTGGATTGAGACTAAGTGATTTTCCTCCAAAGAAAGTACCCATTTATGATTATTTTGATAAATTACAGCTTCAAAAGAGCTTTCAACATTTCAGGAGAGTGACAAATACCTTCACTATTGGAATTGTAATGCCCCGCCAAGTAACCATAAAGGAAGTTGCAATTAACATCATAAGCGAACCAATTTTTTTTTTATAAAGTGCATTTAACATACACATTCACTTACTAATTAACAACAACCTCTAAGGCTACAAGGTTAGGATTACTTAAACCCACACATACATATTACATATAACCATAGCCTTATGAACTTTATGAAATAACATCATACATCATAAGAATACCACATAACCTAATAAGATAATCAACCAAGATACAATCTCATAAACATTATCTTAATACAATAGTTACATCACTCATTCCCAGAATGAGGCAATAGTACATAAGGTTACAATTACATAATTTCACTTCATAAACATAAGAGGGATAAAATAAATTATACAAGCTGAAATATTACAATGCAAGAAATTACAACAAGTACCGTGAGCTATCCATCTGGATGTCTCACCACCAAGTACTGAAGATAGATGGGGACCCAACGGTTTTGGTGCATATTCCACCCTACCAATGTGGTACCTGAAGGCCCACCCCCCATGCTAAGAGATAGTAACAAAGTAACAAGGACAAAGATCTACAACCACTAACCAAAGGCAGACTCATACTAACTCATACTGATATAACCAAACAAATGAACTAAAAAGTTCAACTCAATCACCAAACAAGTACAAATCAAATACAAATCAAGTACAACATTCACATCACTGACATAGGTCACATTACTTCCAGACATAATATTAATCAAGTATGTTCAAAGAACCATACACATAAAACAATTAACAACAGTTGTCCTAGATAGAGTGTCATCGCAAGGTTTGTCATGAGATCTCCTCTGGGCATTCTTCATAGGCTCCGGCACAAGTAATCTTGGTGGCCTCAACCGAATCTTGGCACTCATACTCACTCAAGCGGAATCAACTACCTCTCGTAAGAACAAGATAGTTGATCTTGCCATTCCAGACCTTCTCACTCATCCCAAGTCTAAACAAGCCCTTGTGTCTATGAGTGAGGATTAAATTATCTTGATTAGTGAGAAGTTAGTCATAATCTTCTAAGTACATTATTTTAATTATCACTTGTTTAAATCACTCCTGAAGGTTATCCAGTTTACCTCTTTGGGCTCTGGCGCCTAACAGAAGCCACTCTTCTATTCGACAACACACACCCAAACAATCCACCAAGGGAACCACAAGTGCATACCAACTAGGCATCATAATCCACTCCAACACAAGGAGGATACAAATAATAGAACTCACTCCATACATCTTG